>VZTD01004942.1:461857-497854 GCA_013397725.1 Rhagologus leucostigma | reverse complement strand
GGAGGAGGAGGAACCCAGAGCTCAGCACGAGGCAGGGCTGTGCCAGGGGGAAGCTGTCGGCACATGAGAATGATTCTATTTGCTGCCCAAGTGATTTTTCTCAGCTCAAAGGACTTGCACCAGTTTCCAGCTTTACCTCTCTGCTCTCCTCCCCCACTGCCTGACTGGAGCTGCCAAGGCAGGAAAATGATCCCTGCTCCTCTCTGCCCCATCTGGGCAAAGTCCTGCCCACGGCTCCCACCAGATGAGGATGTGGCAGATGCCATCAGCAGAGGCCACCCAGCTTGGTCTGGCTGCTCAACACCAGAGCCAGGTGCCAGCCCCAGGCTGGTCCCGGTCCCCCCTGTGCCCACTTGGATTTGTGAAATCCTTGCAGTCACCAGAGATGGGCTCAACAATCTTTAATTCATCCACGGTGCTGAGAAGCAGTTAAAAAACCCATGAGAAGGAAGTGCAAGCAGCTCAGGAGAATCAGACACATCAGGGCAAGCTCTGCCCAGGGCCTAGCCCTGGAGATTCCCAGTTAAACACATGATGGTCTCATTTGGAAAAGTCCCAGCACGCTGCTTTGGCCACAGCAACACGAGGGACTCACCTGAGGCATGAGGAAGGGACAGGGAGGATTTGCTCCTCGTGCCCCTGCTCTGGTGGCTCATCAAGTCCCACAAAGCTGAGTCACACGAGTTCCCTGCCCCACCTCTGCCAGGCACAGGATTGTGCCGAGCCAGGCTCCTGCCCTGGGCATTTACAGGGCTGTAAAGTGAAGGCCTGGATTTATCATGCACACAGGGGCTGTGAGTGCAGCAGGGAAGCTCACAAGCCAGTCCACCCTGTAGGACAACATGTACACTCCTCCAAGGCCTCCCCACCATCTCAAATTGCTTCCATTCAAAAGAAGTTCAAAGTCTGCCACCTGCAAAACAGCTCAAGGCTCGGTGTTACTTCAAGGGTGGGGACAGGGAGCAGCACGGGCAGCCAGAAGCCTTGGAGCTCTTGGGATACGAGTGGTGCACACACAGCTCTGGAGGAGCTTCTCCTCCAGCCAGGCATCGATGCCTTCCTACAAACTCAGCAGGGGAAGGAAATGCAGGTAATCAGCTGTGTTTACAAAAAACAACCCACGTTATCAACAGGAACGAAAGGCTCCTGGGGAGGGAAAGCAGAACAGTGAGGGCAGAGCGTGCTCAGGTACTTCCAGGAGCAGTTCCTGAAACCAAAACACCAAGCTCTTCTCTGAGAAAGGAGCTACATCAACCTTCAGTTATTTATAAACACAAATACCTGGAAACCCAATCACTCGAGTCTGGTGTGAGAATATTCTCTGGCTCCTCCCGATTTCCAGCTACCAAAATCCAGCACTATCCACAGTCACATCGAAGAACATCTCACATAATGTAAAAGTCACATTAGCATCTCAGTGTAATGGATTTTACACCTTTAGTACTGAGCTTTGCAAAGCAGCTGAGCCCACTGTGGTACATTTACAGAGAGGGACACAGACCTGGGTGCGTTTGGAAGGGTTCATGAACGCAGCTGTGTCCCAGCACGAGTCAATCTCAATTCCTCACAGACAGCCCTAGTCCCACCCTCCCCCTTTCCTGCTGAGCCCAGGCTCACAAGGATCACATTAAAGAGCCATTTCCACATTAGAACAGCCACGGACGCAGTCCTTCCACTCAGGCCCTATTAGGAGGGTGGGCACTTCCTCTGTGTCATCTTTCCAGAGGCATCAGTGCTCGGAGCAGACAGCTCTTCCTCCCAGCCCGCTTTTCCTTTTTGTCTGGAGCCTGCCGTGCTCACCGACGTGTGTTATGACATCAAGCTGATATGAAATCACGATGATTTCACTGCAATTAAGGCAGGAGCAGATGGGGCTGATGGAGCTGGCTAAGCAACAAATCTTCTAAATTGGAGAACGCTGTCAAGAGAAATTAAAGCCTCGTGCAAAAAGCCAACTTGGGATGGCAGAAAAATTCCACATGGGAGGGAGTGCAGGGAGGCAGCCAGCCCAAGCTCCTGGTCAGAGCAGTGGGGCTGGGCTGAAGCACCTCAGCCCAGGAAAACCCCAGCACAAAGCAGGGACAAGTTCCCAACAAAAAACACCTGAAGAAGGCAAGAGAGAACAGGCACAACACTGCAACAGCGAGGCAACACTTGAGCTTGGAAAATAACCCCCGGAGAGACAGAATTGCATAGAAATCAGCAAAAAAAAAAGCGTGTGGCACATGCTGGACAGGCTCCAGACCTACCAGAGACACATCAAGTGTTTTTAACACAGCCAGGGGTTGTGTTTGTCACTTGTTACCAACACCACACGGAGGAGCAGCCAAGAAGTGACGCTGGTAACAACTGAGAGCCAGAGCTGTCTCTTTTCAGAGCCTTTATGGGAGAGAAAAAGGCTCTCAACTGCTTCTAACAAGGAATGGCTTAAATAGGTTAAAAATAATGAAGCAGTACTCTGCACATGAGCACTCTGTGCTCCCAATTAAGCAATCCTTTCCAAGGTGGCCTTAGGAAGCCTCTCAGAGTCGTTATAAGGAGGTTAATAAATCGCTTTGAAACCCTGGACGCAGCTTAGCGAGGTGACTAAGGAGCTGTTGTCACAGCCTAATGCCATTACCCGAATTCTGGCACTTTGCAGGGAGCACGAGGCTGCAGATCTTGAGCTTTACAGCCTCTTGTCCAAATGATGAGTCCTTGTCAAGGGCCCGGGACTGCTTGCAGGACTTTGGACTTCGCAGGTGAATCTCTCTCAACACAAAATGTTTGCAGAGCTGCAAGCAGAAGTCAGGATCCAGAGGGTTTTAATCTTTCAGGTTGAAGTCTTTGTTACAAACCAAGGAGAGGACACAGCAAACGGGTGTTTGGTGCCACGGGGTCTCTTTAAGGAAGGTGGGCATCTGATGCCCTGGCCAGCACATCTGGCACAGGCTGTTGATGCAAAACACTTGGCCCACACTCCTGTGCAGAAATAAATTCTATTCCCACACATCTGCAAGGGGCTGACAGGGCTCCAGGCTCCTCCACAGCACTTGCAGCTCCCAGAACTACAAACCCATGCATTTTGACACCCTCGATATATTTACCCTCCCTTACAGAGCTCAGCAAGAGCAGTTTTGTTTCTCAAACCCCCCTCAAAGCCACGAGCAAATTTAACGGACAGAGAAAATAATTTATTCTCCTGAAACCCAATGATTTTCTCCAGCTTTTCAGCAAGTATCTCATGTCAAAGCATGAAAAGCAATGCCGCGACAATTCCGAGCAGCCTCTCCGAGAACAGCTGCCAAGAAGGCATTTCATTGATGCTTCCTCCCTCCTGCCAACGTGTGTTGTCAGACACGTTGCCTAGACGGCAGAAATCACGGATAGGGACATCTCACAGTGCTCTAGATACCAGTTCTTACAAACAGACTGGTTTTTATAAGAGGCATGGCTTGAAAACCATCCTTATTTGGACGGGGCAATACTTGGGAGTTTGGAAAACCATGCTGGCCAGGAAAACAAGCTCCATTTCTTCTTGCACCTTGCAGGTGGCAGAGCCTGCTGTGCCTCAGGAGCTCCTGAGTGTGCACTGCTATCTCTCAAGCCCAGCAGCCTCTCTGCCTCCCTGGTCTCCCAGATTATCTATCCCAGTGTTTATTAGCACACAGCGTTCTCCACCTAAACTTTAACATCGCAGGGCAGATCCTTCTTGGACAGAGTACAGGGGAGCCTTGATCCACATCATCACCATTCCAAGAGTGCACAGTGTCTTATGATCCTGAAGAAATGGTTTTCAAAAGGCAAGAAAGATCTTTTCCAACAGTAAAAAAAAAGATGAACTGCGAGCAGGAACTCTGTTCCATGCACGTAAACTGTCTAAAATGCAAACATACAAACAACATTTACACAATAGGCATCTGGCAGCATTTTCAGACATTTTTTTTAATTTATTCTGACATGCTATAAAGGAATAAATTACACTGTTAAAGAATTACCAGCAATAAAAGTATTTCTTTCTTTCAGCTGGGCTAGAATAGGAGTGAGAAGGAAGACAGCCTGGGGCAGTAACCAATGTGAACTCTGCATGGTGCGAGGCTGCCCCCAAGAACAAGAGGAAATCTGGTCATATCCACTTCACAAGAACTTGAAAGAAAATGCCTTGGTTTAAAACCATCCAATTTTTTTTCAAACCATTCCATTTTTTTTTCTCCAAAGCAGCAATCACAAGTCAGTCCAGCCGAGGCAGGACATGGCAATGCTCGGAGGCTGCCAATCCCGGGTCTGCAAAAGATGCCATTTCGTTTTAAAAAACTCCAATCTTATTATAGAGGGCTGGTCTCAAACAACAGGTTATAAAAATGCAAGACTGCCCCTTCCCCCTCAAGGAAAAAATACAAAATTTATTTAAAAACAAAATGAGGAAGACTTACAACACTAAATCTAAAATGATTTAGAAAGAAATATGACTTCTTTTGCTTAACAAATGGCCTTAAAACTTGGTTTAAAAACAGGGTAATGTAAATTTCTTAAACTGAATTAACAAGGCAAATTAAAAAAATCTCATTTCCTTACAGAAACAGTTTTTAGTTTTTAATGAACTTGTAAACAAAAAAGCTCCCGCTTCAAAATAAAAACAAAATCCCAGATCATATAGATGTTTACAGTGATTACATTTATCTAAGCAACTTACATACAGGTTCAGTTGTAAGATGTTAACTAAATTTCGTGACAAATATGCTGTTTTTCCTTTTATACCAAGAACATTATAGAGTTAATGCAGAGTCCTAAAGATTATCTAGTAGTCGCTAAGTTTCTCTTAAGTCTTCACTTTAGATGCTGTTATTTCTAGCACAGGTAAGCAGGCAGAGTCTTTCATATGCTTAAAAACTGGAATCTTTGGTTACTACCATGTCAGCTGGCTTGGTATGTTGCACATAGAAGCCAACAACTTTAAGAATGTTTTAAGTGTACAACTTTCAAAACCCAGGGAGGAATAACCAGAAAAGAGTGCACAATTGTGAGCATTTACAATTATCACAACTGTTGCCGAAGACTGTTCATGCCATTCTTCCAAAACAATGAGATCTCATAAGCAGTGTAGTTCAAAGTAAAAAGGTAACAAAAATTGGCATATGCACAATTTTCTCCACTTGTGTGTCAACCATTAGTTAACTTTTCCACTTGAAAAAAATGCAATAGAAAACTGGACACCATGTTTCACTATCTCAGTAATATTCACAATTACAGCTGCTACAACTCCAAGTGCAGCATCACTGACACTGCCCAGAGCCAGTTTATACTGATATTAAGTTCTTTACACCAAGGAAATGGTTGCCCACAGCCACTGGCAAGTGTACGAACTAAAATTTCTAGGATTTGGGGAGTGACAAGTCCTGCTCCGATCTGCTCTGCTTTGTCCCATCCTCGTCATGCTCAGAAACCTGCAAGATAAACACAAGGGCAACTTACTGATACGGGATGGAAACGAGCAACAGCCTTCACAGGAGGAGAATTAAACAGCAGTTATGGTCATTCAAAGGGGAAAATGCTGCTCCATCTGGGAATTGCAGAGTTCCTGGTGTCCATTTCCAAAGGTAACCAGCATTTGCCACAGCTCTGGAGCTCACGCACCTCTCACTCACACCTACTGCTGCACTGGAAAACAGGCTTAATGCACCAGCTGGATGCCACATTCCTCCAGCAGGAATTCAGCCCAACAGTTTGAAAACAAGCTGTGTTATTGCCACTGGGAAACAGGATGTAATTTCATAGGATTGTTTTCTACTTGTCTGCAGTGGCTCATGTTTATATCCCTGAATGTCAGGCTGTCATCTGACTGCAGGGTGCTCTCCAGAGACGCAGTACGGCAGTGTCACACGGACAGAGGGGAGGCAGGGAATAACTCACCTTACAGTAACTGCTGGCACTACAAACCCACAGCAGCACGCTCTGGGCAGCCACAACGCACAGCAGAAGCTGTGACAGTGACCTGGGAAGCAGCACACCTCTGTCTTTGGAAGGACAGTGCTGACTCACGTGACAGGGGAGGTGGTGCGCACACAGCAATTCTTTTAATGTTCAGTATTCCAAATGACATTGGGGGATAGGGAGAGCTCAGGAATACACACAAACCTCCAAGAACCAGTTACTGCAAGCTAAGCCAGTCCCTCTGTGCTTCCTTCTGGTGACTCAGGTGGCAGGGCTGTGCTTTACAGAGGTAAAAGGAGCCTCAACCAAAGATCGCTTTGCCAAGCGAGTTTCCGCTCTGGGCGCCCTCCAGCCAGGATGGTTCTGGCCATGGCTGATTCACCAGAGCAACAGCTCCGAGTTTTTGCAACAGAAATCTCTTCTCAGTGAAATACAGACAGAGCTGACCTCAGCTATAGCTTGTGCTGTCATCCAGAGAGAAGCAAGTGCAAACAAGTCTTACTGGTCTGACATTCTGTCCAAAATGTATCTGGAGAACACCCAAAAACAGCTTTAACTCTTCCAGAACTGGCTACAGGTAATTTCAAAGAAGTTCAATAACTTGGTTCAAATCCAGTCTTAATGCATTGAAGACCTTTTATCTAGCAGAGGTTATATTAAAAAAAAAAATCCTGCACCAGAATCAAGACAGCCATTCCCACTTGAGTGCAAATTCCCACAGAAAGCCCAGTGATTCCCGAGTTCCCTAATCCTTACTTGATGCACACAACAAAAGTTATGCTGTTTTTCCATTTGGTGTGTTCAGCAGAGAACACTGATTCATCATTTGAACCACTTTCTCCATCAAAGCAGCCAAAACAAAGTCAACAAAGGAGTGTGGAAAGAAATAAATCAACTCACTGCTTCAGAAGTCTGAACATTTCACAAGAAATGGGAGCCTGAACCTGAGGACAAAGCACATCCTACCAAATGATCTGCTGCTATTAGGATTCCTCAAACCCAAGGTAATATGAGCAGGAGAATGTCCAGTCTGAGATACTCAGAGCACACAGAGCACCGCTGGTATGAGGAACGTGCTGCAGAGTTCACGGTGGCCTCTCTTCCACAGATCTTCACTCCATACAGGGCCAAACCATCACTCCTCATCCCTCTGAGGTGTTACCCAAACCTCTGAAAATCTCTCCGCTACGTGAAGGATCCTCAAATTGCTGTATTATTACCATGGCTGAAGATCTGATTGACAGGGCAGCAGCAACTACAGTGTCATTCCCTAAAAACCTCCTCTATTGGAAATGCTCAAACTTTGTGTATTCTCCATTTCTCCAGACAAGCAGTGAGAAGTATTCAGTTGTCAATAATTCCAATTCTCAAGCAGAGAAGTCTCAGTCTGTTCTGAGCAATCCTGCCACCGCCACAGGCATCCAGCAAATATTAATGGATCTGCTGACAGCCTCGCAGAATCTCCACTGCCAGGAATTAAAAACACCTCTCCCAAATGGAACTGGTAGACTTTATCCTGCAGATTGACTGCTTGAGTCACTTTTATGACTGAAGGAAGCTGAGTGTAAGCACAGTTACAAATCACACCTGAACAACTGCTGCACTGGCAAAAGAGAGCGAGCCCAGCTTCCCAGAGTCAGCAGAGCTCTGTCTGTTGGAACAGTTCACCTCTCCCAAGTTCCAAACCAGCTGAGCTGGCTGTTACAAAAGACACTGCACAGAGTTCCAGAGAGGGGCAGGGGGGAAAAAACTGAAGAGAAAAAAAGGCCATGGACAGAACAGGTTATTCTGGAACCAAGCAGAATATTTAGCCTGGATAAACCCTAGGATTCGGTGTTACAATTTACCATGGATCTGAGTTAAGGAAGTCAGGAATATCTGTAAATGAGCACACTGGACAAACAATCTGAGTCTGTACTTCTCTGGACCACCCTGCCCAGATGCACATCTTCAACAGGATTTCAGAAATAACTGCACCTGTACATTGCTATTTGCAGACTCCAGTTGAATGGATATGGTTACCAGAGGGGTAACATTTGATACCATGAAGCCTTTTAAGCCACTTCCACATAGGCTCTGCTACAGCAACTACAAAAGAATTTAAGTCCAGAAAAAATAACCAGGTATTTCATCCTCTCCAAAGTGACAGAGCATCCAAGCCACACAGCCTCCTTCTTCAGCTTAGCTGTGTTCAAAAAAATCTCCATTAATAGGCAAAATTCCCCACAAAAAGACATGTAGGATTTTAGGAATCTGGCAGTCTTTACTTTGATGAAGAGATGAAACTTCTGAAGTCTTCAGATGTTTGCCAAGCACTGCTTTAATGCTCTGCTGACGTTACAGCTTGATCGATCCAAAGGTCACAAGCCTTTCTTGGTGATGGGGAGGGAAGAGGAGTCATTCCCCAAAAAACCCAATGAAATTGTGCTAAAACCCCAGGAATTTCACCTCAGCTATAGCAATGGGTCTCTACCAAAGGACAGGTGATAAGGAATGTCCCTCAGGAGACAGGAATGGTCTAAGGCTCCATGGCAAAGCTTCCCTGCTCCTCGTGCCTGTCACTGAGCCCAGCTCTGCTCTCTGGCACTGAAGCATCACTTCAAGGTGCAGGCAGATCATCATTTTAATGACCTTTTCTTTCTTTACACACAGCACTTGGTCAAAGACTGTCTGAGCCAGGAGAGCAGCACATTAGACCTCAGAACACTTCAGTAAAACTGTGTTTCAGCAGTTCACAACCTGATTTTCCGGGCAGGTTCCAATTCCAGATCAGCACCTCCTGCAAGCCCTTCACTTTGAGCATGAGCTGTTGTGAGGAATGTGCATTTTTGCTCAAATTATCTTCTCCTGCTCAAACAGCCAACCTCTCCACACCCAATTGGGCTGGGTTCTGAACTTCAGTCAGAGTTTCTCTATTTCAGGAAGCAATCCAAGCCCAGGTGCTTAATCACCCAGTCTGCTACTGGTGTTGCAGCTGAAGGAACTGGTTTCCAGCCTCTGTCAGATCCAGCCACACAAGCTGCACTCTTTATGCCAAAAATCTGACATTGAATGGCATCTGTGAAATTTATTTTTTTTCAAGAACCACTTCAGTCTTGGGGAAAGCAGCAGGTATTTTACTACTTCATTTGTTCTGGATGAAATGTGGGTTTTGATAGCAATTTTGACTAGAGACACCTGGTAAGGTTTGAATGGTGCCACATTATGTGAAGAACAATGTCTGATAAGTTTATTGTAAACGCTTCTGCATTTCTTTGATTTCCAGGATTGTCATGTTAGCCGAGTATATCATTTTATACATATAAAAATGATAGACAAGAGGTACTGAAGAGCAGCAATGCCTCAGTACAGAACTTAAACCTCACTTCTCTATTCTCAGTCACACAACCTCATTAGTTTCAATTTTATCCACAGCTCAGCTTGAGGAATTGGTTTCATGGCAAGACTGGCTCTTGAATGCACAGATGTGGCAGTTTCATCCTAGGGACTTACCAGACTCACACCAGCACATTTACATCACACACAAAAAAGTATTTTAAAAGCTTCTAGACCACGTGAAAAAAAAAATTATGTGCCTTATCAGAACTCAGTTTTCAGTTATTACACAATTACATTTCAACATGTCACAACATTTCCCTTTGAAACCATAACCTAGGAACATCAAAAAAATCATCAGGAAACCTGAAGCCCCACCCCAGAGCACCCAGATATTTCAGAAAATTGTGAGTTGGCAATCCACAGCAGTTTGGGGTTACTGCTTGATTTAGGCAAGGCATTTTGAGCTCACTGGTCCCTTCCTTGAACTCTGGACCAAATGTCTCAATGTAAACCCACTGGAGGAAGCCAGAGCATTCACAATTTTCTCTTCCCAGTGTTTGAGGCATACAGAACAGAAGCAAACCCACAGCACTGTACCAGCTGCCACAGAGCAGAACCCAAAGTCTCTAGATCCTTGCCTAGTCAACGAGAATTATCCCTTAAGAAGTGTTAGGTCTAGGATTTTGGATTGCATTATATATTTATACATATATAAGGACATATATATGTATATATATAAATCAAAATAAATAAAAATGTCACATTCCCAACACCAAGTCAGTTTCTTGTTTTTGGAAAGTGGTTAATGCGGGAGCAAAAGATGCAGTGGTTAAAAATGACCCAACATCCCCAGAAGAAATGATATGAATAACAAGGACATTTTGGTATAAAGTTAGTAGTCAAATTCTCCAAGGACGTCTTTTGGTTTTGCTTTTGAATTGAAGAGCCAAATGTAGTTTTTAAACCACCTCCTTGATCTAACACTTGGAATTGCCGCCGTTGTCCAAATTCGTGGAATTTTTGTTTTTCCTGTAACGTCACTTGGTTCTTGGCTACTAACCTTTCATGTTACTCTTGGATTTGTCAGTTTGCTTGCCTGTGGGGGTTTGGGCCTGCTGCCCCTGCCCACTGGAAGAGGCTGCCTGCTGTGCTGCTTTCTGCTTTAACATTGTCCAGTCGAATGTGTAGTCATACTGGTGGTTCAAGGTCCTGCAAAAGAGGGAAATATTCTGCTGTGACACGTCAGAGCTAACACCAAGCCCTGTCTGAAATCCCAGAAGTAGGGGATAGCTCCTTCTGTAAGCTGCTTTAGAGATTATGAATGGTATAGAAATGCTAAGTATTACTAACTTAAAGGGATTCTTGCAGCAAGCCCAAATACCAGCCAGCAGCATTTACTCACTGCTTACACAGAGGTCTGCACTTGTGGAAGCAGCACTTCCTCCCAGCCCAGCTCACCCACTGTCTGCACTGAGCTTCTGAGCTTTTTTCCCCAAATATATATATACATATCATTTCAAGGAGAGACTGCAGTATTGTACATCACTGAATAGGAATTCTTTGGATTCCAGAAACCTGGGGGGAGACTCGAGAGATCAGTACCAGCCCTTCTTTTGACAGATGCTGTTCATGCACAAGGTGGAATTTATGTTCCAGTTGCTCTAACAAGCTCAATGAAGCAGAACTATTCTCCTCCACTGAAATTTCTCTCCTGGGAACCACTGCTGGGCCCATCACCAATTTCCAAACATAAAAAGCTTCAAAGACTTCTACCAAGGGGTCAATTTCTTAAGGTACTTGCAACAGAACTTGAAGCATGGGCTCAACCCTGTGGTCACATCACACAACGCAAAAACAAGAGAATCTTTTCCCTTTATGTTTAACATTGAACAATAATTTTCAGGTCCTTTAAACAGCTTTTGAAGCTCTGAAGTCCCAGAAGAACTCCCTACACCACACACATAGGAGCTGCTCTCTGCAGTGCCAGTCCCACAGAGCAGTTCCCAACTGGATCCCTGAGAAGTTTCTGTACTTTTCCACTTGGAGACTGACCTGAAAAGAATACGGAATAATTGCCTCAGATACATGTAATCTGGTGCCTCTTCAAAGCGCAGGCCACGACAGTAGTTCAGATACATGGCAAATTCTGCAGGGAACCCCTGTAAATCAACAGTGTTAATCAAGCCATGGCTTGCAACAAAAACCTTCTGATAAAGGCAAAAAGATCTACATCCGTCTATAACGGCAGAGACAAACTGGTTGAAGATTTGTAAATCAGTTCCACTTTGCCCCTAGTTGTTAATTTGTTCTGTATTTCAGCATGTGGATTTGCTCAGGTATACATTCCTTCCCCAGAGCTGCTACCTCATGAATGGTTTGCAATCATAAGCTCTCTGCTACCAGAACCTTCAACATATAACTTACTTATAAAGCACTTTGTTCATCCTAATTAAACCTTGTTCTAATTCACAAAGTCTCTAAAATAAGTGGTAATTGTCTAGTAAGAGATTCACTCTTGTTTCCTTGATAATCTACTTGAACATAGGGGAGACAAGGTCAGTTAACAGTATTAAGTGTGAGAACTTAAATTATGAAAACCTCTTTCAAAGATTTGCTGCTTTACACTTTTAAACATTTAACGCTGTATTAAAGCCTACCTGTAATAGGTAATGGCACACAGAACAGTGCTGTAAAAAATCACAGGGTGTAACATCCCTGGGAATGTTCAGGCCATACTGGATGGAGCTCTGAGCAACCTGCACTAGTGGAAGGTGTCCCTGTCCACAGCAGGGGTTGGAACTGGATGGTTTTTAAGGTCCCTTCCAACTCAAAACCATTCCACGATTCTCGGAACAGTTCAAAAGTTTGGGAGATGCTGTCAGACTCTGGGGATAGAGACATGCAGGACTAGAAAGTGCAATACTTGGTGCTGCTGTCTGAGGTGCAACAACCTCCTTGGGTTTTCAAAGACCTTTGTTAAGAAGCACGTGGCTGCCACAGTGCAAGAGAATTCTGAAAACTCAAAGGAAAACTTTGGAAAAACAAAGATCACTTGCATCCAACTCCACTACAGTCACTACTTGAGTTAGGGCAGACAATATGAACCCTCTGGAAGAGGCAGAAAGTGGATGTGGGCAAGCCAGACAGCTCCACCTTGGTTACTTATTTACTTCTGATGTAAAACTTGCACTGTGAAAGCTGAAGAACTGAACAAGCCTCCCCTAAGAGAGCTGGGAGCTTGCACAGCCAACAAGACCTGAAGGATGGTGGCATGAACTTTCCCAAGGAACAGCAGCAAATGCTGCCCTGTTACATTCCCAGTCTTGCTGGGTGGCCAAACACAAGGCACCCGGTGCCTGCCAAAGCAGTATTATTCAGCAGCAAATGCCATGTGAGGCTATTTAATATACTGGCTCAAGTTTAGAAAAAAAACCCCCAACAAACAACAAAACAAACAAGAAAAGAATTTCCATTTCACAGTATGACATCATTTGGAAACTCTTACCTTACACAAAACCTCAACAGGAGTGGACATTTTCTTTTCACTAATCTTTTCATACTTTTGCTTCTTTGTTGCAGCCTGTGGAACATGTAGGTCACAATATAAGAGATATTGTGCAACACTGGATTAACAAGGACAGCAGCAAAAAAAAAATGACAAAAATCCTTTGGTCAACCATAAGTATTTTATGTGAAATCTCCAAGTCCCACACACTTATTGCAAAGAGAATGAAGGTCAATCTGGTATTAAGATTTGGACACAGTTTAATACCATTTGTCGCAGTCTAATGCTTCCATCACATGGCACAGCTCGTGTAGTTCTAGCTGCTGCTTTTGTCCATTAACCACACCAGACTTGCAGCTACATTTGCCAAAGTTGTATTAATTCCCACTCAGTGCCTCATTCAGGGCTGCCTGGAGCTTCAGCACCCTTTACGTTCATGTGCAGCTGAAGAGTTCCAGTGTCCCACAGGCTGCTGCCTTTTTAGAAACTGTGCAGCTGCAACACCATTGGAATTACACAACTCTCACACGGAGGAAGAAGAACAATTAAAACGTGAAAACCAATCACTGGAGTCTATATAAGTGAAATAAATGTCTGCCACGTTTGGAGCTGGCTCCCATACATGGAAATCCTGAACAAGCCTGTTGCAGTTAATAATTATTCAGTTGTGCCATAACCTGGACTGAAGATACCACTGAGGCTGAACTTGCCAGGCAAGAGATTATTTCCATGCTCTCTCCAGCAATTCAAAAAGCCACTAACAATGTTATTTTCTATTTCCCAAAGGGGCCTCAGCCTGCAACAGGACAATAACTGGCAAAGATGATGTCAGCTATTGTTTAGCATAAATTTTAAGACAGTCCAACAATGCACATTTTGCCTGCTGCGTAAGAGCAGAATCCACAGTCTATAAATATCAAGCTTTGGGAAAAGCTGCTTTGTACAACTGAGGCTAAACATTATATAAACCCACCCAGCAGGCAGAAGCATGATACCCAAACATGAAAAAAAATATTAAAAGGGTGGGGGAGGGAAAAAAAAAGCACCATAACCTACCTTTAATCCTTGCCAAGGCAGACTGGTTCTGTTAAAGTACATCAATACATAGCCTAGAGACTCCATGTCATCCCGACGACTGCAGGAACAAAAATACAAGGAATTAAAAATTTTGGCATTTCTTACTTTATTCCATAGTGCAAGCATTCAAAAATTTTAATTTAAAAAAATAATTAGGGGATAAACCCTAAGATAGGAAGAGATCCTATTCATTTTTAAAGCAAGGGATACTCCGTAGGTGTTGTGTGTTCTAAGTTTCCATCTGCAGGTTGATTTGGGAAACAAAAACTTTGGAAAATGAAAAAAAAAAAAAAACCCATGAAATGTCTTTCCTGCCTTCTTAAGTAGCTTGGACAGAAACTAAAGATTTTCCTGTAGGAACCATGGAATGCATTGTAAGAGAGAATAAGGTTAATGAGGTCAATAAGGCTGTAACATCATGTAAGTAAAGTTTTTCCCTGAACCTTGGCTCAGTCTGGGATCAGTCCTGACCATCTGGCCCCTAAAGGGCATTGCTTCTTTCTTCCTTCCCTTCTGTCAAAAACCCTGAGCTGTCTCCGATTTTAAAAGACAGCAATATTTATAAAGGTGCATTAATCAATCTCAGAGGTGCCTCTGCTTTCTGCCCACAAAAGTCTGTCCCAAGGCAGCTGGAGAACTCCAAACTAATCCAGCCACGGATTTCACCAAGAACTTGCACAGAAACTCTCATGCAAAAGGCTTCAAATGTTTTCTGCCCTGCACATGTTCCACATCCCCTCTCTGGCCACACGAACACCGCTGTACTTTGCTCACAGCTTTCCTGAGTACCAAGACCAGCACAGTTCACTGGAGTGGAAAACACACTCCAGGATTTTTCTTCCTCTTGGCAAAGTTGCCTCTTCCCAGCTGTGGTAAAATCAGATTTTTCCTCTGACTGCCCCTGTGCAGCTGACATCTATTTAATACGAGGCAGAAAAATAACTTCTTTTTCTCCTCCCAGCTCCCATATGGGGACAACCTGGTGCGTTTTGCTGCTGCTCTGCCACCCAGAAAAGGATTTAAAGGGTGGCAGGACAGACTCTACACCCGCTACCCCAACAAGAGATCAAAAGGCTCAAAGTGGTATTGCAAACAGGATTACACACAAAGGTGAGGGTAAAACAGCTCCCTAGGAGCGGGAACAGGCTGTAACCTGATCTATCTGCAGATCTTGGTACGAGAAGAAAGAAGTCGGTGATGTTTTGTGTTATAGCCAAGCCAATACAACCAGAACAGCCTGGCACCCCCACAGCTCGTGGGCCAGCTCTCCGACCCTGTGGGGAACAAAGGAAAAGCTATCCCAGGAGAAAATCAGCTTGGCTCCCTAAAGCTTTTAGCACAAGGCCAGAAAAGCACTGCCGTGCTCAGGGAAGGAAGAGAGGATTGGTTCCCTCCCCTCAGCAGCAGCTACCTCTGAGATCATCTCAGCTGCAACACGAAACCACAGACAAAGGGATGAAAAATGATACTGAGCCCACAAATTCCAGCCTGCAAAACTTGCTAATTCTATTAGAACTGCAGATATTAATCACCAACAGCATTCAGTGAACCTGTACAGGGCCATGACATAAAACTATCTTTCTGAGAAGGCAGTGATAAATTCAGAAGCAATAAAGGGATTAAGTTTCCATCCCCCATCCAGCTCATTGTTTTAATGTTTAATGTCATGATCTTGTAGTAGGAAACATTTAGTTCTGTAAATCTGTAATGGGTACATTACATTTGAGAATGTATTGATAAAAGTAGTTTTCAGGATTTGAAAAACAGGACAATCCTCTCCATTATTAAAATAAATAACATTGCAAACAGCTCCTTGAGCACAGCTGTCATTACCTACAGGAAAACACGTTCTGTAACAGTTTAAAGTACAGGACTAGAGGCTGAAATATTCTGCCATAAGCTCCAGAACTGGTTTCTCTTGATTACAGCAATGCATTACTTCTTTGCCTCACTGCTGGCTTGACCTAGACAGTTTAGCAGCTTTTAGCAAGCACCAACCTACATTTCTAATTATAACAGAATTCCCATTACCAGCAGATATGGTGTAAAATCCAACTAAATTCAAAAGCAACATCCTTTGCAGATGCCACCTTCACTCTCAGGTGCAAGCACAGATATGCCCTAACCAGAACTGCTTGGAATCTATGAAATGCATTTACCTCAGAAGTGACACCTGTCATTTACCTCCCTGAGCCACATGCCAAGCTGGCTTAAACAATGACTCTGACAGACAATAAAATACCCTCACAGAACCTTAAGGAAATTAAGGAAACATGGAGCATTTTGAAGCACCATCTGTGGGTTACATGTTCTGCTGAAGCTGACCGTGAGAAATTCTGTCATTCCTATCTTGATTCAAACAAAGGTCAGAGCCACAGACATTCCTGGAAGTTTTAACTGTCCAGGAGAGGTAAAGCCACACTACTGCAGTTATACATTGCAATTTTAGGCACACGTGTAAGGAAGAGAAGAGAACCATCCCTCGATATCCCAAGAGTACCTAACACTTCCCAACAGCTTGAAGTGCTCTCTCCACTGGACCAATGCTAGGACTGTGTAGGAACAAAATGCCTTTCATCCAGATCATAAAAATGTGTTTGTTGATTAAGCAAAGCTCAAATATATAAATATATCCACACACATGTGTACATACCTACAGACATGACTACACCAGAAACCAAAATACAGTGTGACTGAAGATACTTAAGTCTTGCTTGCAGGCAAAAGGAGAAATAATCGTTTACTAAGTTGAAGAGAGTGAGAAAACAGGACAGACACCAGCTTTAGAACACCCCTTCTGCTTACAAAGGCCTCTCAACCAACAGGTGGTGCCAACAGGTACCAACACATCAGCAAAGTGCACCATTTTATGTGTCAAGGGCCTCTGACAGACCCACATCAAAGTATAGCTTAGCCTCTAAAAAGCCAAAATAATATGCAGAACATCCACCTGATGTCTGCAAGACACACAGTCTCCTCAAGAAGCAAATTAGGTGCTTGGATTTTTCCCCCTATCCTTGCACAGGCAGCCACAAGGAAGAATACTTGAAATGGGATGGATACACTTTTCATACAAAATGAGTTCAGACTCAGAAGTTTACAAAGATCACCCTACACCCTCCAGAATGTTGCACTCACCTCTGCTCAATGCCAAGATGTGCATTGATGCTGGCATATCGAGCTGTGCCAGTGAGATTTTTGTCTTCTCTGTATGGTATGTGTTGCCTTGTCCTGTTGTCCCGGTACTTTTTGGCCAAACCAAAGTCAATAAGGAATAACTTCAAGAAAAATGAAAATAGGTTAGATTCCTATACAATTCCCAAAATTCCCAACTTCTTTCACTAGGCAGTAGCTATGTTTTAAGACACCCAGACAATGTAACAGCCTACAGTTAAAAGAAGCAAAGTAAGAGTGCGGAGGCGCAACCAGCTTTAACTAGTCAGTTAAAAACTTAATGGTGAATTAGTTCAAGCCTTTTCTCAGTCCCCTGGAATAAGATTAGGTGGTGCTACTCAGCATCTGTAGCTTAGTTCTACCACTATTTTCTATCACTACTGTAGTCTGATGACTGCAGTGCACAGTTGAGGGAGGAAGATGTGTGAAAGCACATCCCAAACCCCACTGGCACCGGGGCAGGTCACACACACTGAGTTAATGGCAGCTTAATACACACGAGGCACATCCTGCAACCTCCTGTCTCAAAGAACAGTGGCCATTCTGCAGAGCACAAGGCCAAAACCTTCCCCAGCAAACAAGACAGCTTGTTCTTGGCTCATTTTAAGGCTCCAGAACACTGACACAGCAGCAGGACAAACTCGCTGGCTGTAACACAGCCAGGAAGCTGGAGCCGAGGAACGGGATCCAGTTTGGGTTTCTAATAACCAAGCTTGCCCAGTGATTTGGTATTTAGCAACCTGAGTGCGTGGTAATTAGTGTGTGGTAATCACTGTGCTGCCAGCCAGCCCACCTACGAAGGGTAATCCAGGCTGTACCTTCTTAGACAAGATTTTGGGACTAGGCAAAAAAAGCTGAGACAGAAAGAAGTATGTAAGGAACCTTTTGAATTCTAGCACTCCGACCTCAAGCTACAAATCCTGCTTCCGACACTGGATTAATGCTACAGGATCAAGGACTACACTCCCTCCAGACTGATCAATGCCGCAACAGTAACTCAGGTGGGGGAAGAACGTGATGGAAAGAAGACATTTGAAGCTTGATCAAGTATCAGTAAAAATCAACTCAGTACCACCTTAAAGCTGATTCCAGAACTGAAGATACATCTTTAAAAGCAAACTGGAGACCTAAACACATCCAAGGCTGAAATGGGGGGGTCACTGGCACACTGGAAGTGCTGTGAACTAGGAAGTTCAACTCAATATGAAGTATCCAAGATAGTGAAAATTTATGAATTGCACAGTAGCTATGGTTTAGAATTCTGATTCAGGAAGATTTACCAACTACAGAAGCCTAGACAGGAAAAGCAAAGCTAAAAACCTCTTAAACTCCTGGTGTCAGAGCAGAAAACCTGAGGCTGAAGTCTTGCCATGATTTATACGCAAACACAAGGCACAGCAGTGCTACATTTGCTGTTCTGGTGAAAGTCACCCTGAAAGCCCAGAATGCTTGGAGCAAGGGGACATAAATCCAAGTTTTTTTAATCAACTACACTGCTCAGACAGCTCAGCAAGGTGTGGGTCTGGGCTGTGTTGCACCCACTACTCAGTGAGCGTGGATATGTTCCCTAGCTACCAGGAAATCATCTGATATGCCAGGAAACAGGTGATGTTGAATCCCAAAGCAGACAGTAAAAAGCTTTACACGATTCCTATGCTGCAACTTTCTTAGAAGCAAAGCCTGAGCTTGAATGCAATCCCTCATTTTCTGACTTGGTCCACAACACAGACCTGTAACTGGGTATTATTTTCCAGCACCAGCTTCCCTGGGGAAGTTTACTCTGTTCCCTAGCTTAGGATCAGTCTGTATTTCCCTGTGGATGAGCAGAAGGCAAAGGAGTGAGTCCCTCCTGGAAAGAATTAAGGTGGGAGACACAGCCCAATTTGGATGAGCACAGAACGTCCCAATGCCAGCCCTGAGGAACACATTCCCAGATAACCTCACACCACCTTCATTCTGTTTGTTGCACTATCAGCAGGAAACTGGAGAAGTAGGGCACGATTTTTGCCAAGAGCAACTAGAGAAGTAGATCAAAGTCTGTGCCTCTGATAAGAAAGTTTCAGAAGGAGACAACAGAAGCCTGTCAGCTTGTGTACAGCAGGAATCCGCCTGAGATTTAATCCGTGGAGACTACTGTGGAAAGCTGTGGACCAATGGCCAAGCTCCTGAGCAGTGATTCATATTCAGCAATTTCCAGCTGTCCTGCTACCAACTGGCAAATATCCTCCTCCCTCTGCAATTCATCTTCTCTTCAAGAGTCAGAAATACAACATTATACATTACAAGACAAGCTCCTGCTTCTCCAAGACGCAGCTTGCTGGAGTAATTTCAGTTTTTAAGCACAATGGATGAAAATATTAAGTCTTCATTACACATTTGGAGTGATTTTGAACAAAAACTGCACGGGGAGGAGTCTGGCTGAAGTGATAACAGAACTTTTCCAACATGCATCCATAGAAACTGCAGGAACCCTTCAGGAAGGCAAGCAGGAGCCCTGCTATTTCATGTCTGTCCTTCGCCACATTTTTAGGAGACTGCCTTTTGAGTTGGAAAGACCAAAAATAAAACCTTCACCTGAAATCAAGCACGTACATTTAGCCCTATCAAAGTTTAGAAATAATTCCACAATTTAAACAAGCGCCACAGGGAAACATCTTAGTAATGTTACATGTTTGCCAAGTATGTCTGAATAATGCCAACATAAGAGGTGCTTTTGCAAGGTCTACATTCTCCAGAAAAACGAAATAAAAAACAAAAAATAAACCAAACCAAACAAAAAAAAGAAAAGAAAAACCAAAACAAAAATAAAGCACATGAATTTGGGGTTGAGGTTGGAATAGGAGACAGTTCAGACCTGGTTTAATCCTGAGAAAGATGGGTCCTGAGAAGTACTAACAGTCATGCTTCTTTTCCTCTTCCCCACTGGAGATTCTAAACACTGAACAAACAATAGAGGGTGGCAGTGCATCAAACAGTCTTGCTTACATTGCAACATTGGCCGGCGCAGACAGGCAACACCGAGGCGTTCGAGAAAGAACAGGGTAGCCAAATGCCATCCTTCTTCCACCAAGCACTGTACTTTTCAAAAAAACTCTATGTTTTCATCTTTTTTGAGTATTATTTTTCTTATTTATAGTAGTATATATATTTTTTTTTTTTTTCCAAGGAGAAAATTTGACAGATGGGACAAGGTAAATTTCAACTGTGAGCCGCTCCAAAATGGCACTGCCTTAACCAGGGATAACAGTGGTGACATTTGGCTCTATTAAAAAAGGAAATTCAAGTTTTTGCTTACAAAAGCAGCCTTTGGTTCCACAAACTGCCCTTCCCCCAAAAGACATTTAGAAAAAGTAAATCTTCAGTAAGGAAGAGGTAGAAGGCATTTAGTCACCTTAAAGTTTACTTTCATAAGCATGCAGGGCTTATTTCTAGCACAGCTGGAAATTCGTCTTTTAAGGTGGGAGCAAAATTTCTCCCAGTCACCAAATTAAAATTTGGAAAAAAAAATCAATTTAATTTTTTTTTTTAATATAACTGACAGGAAGCTACTGGAACAAGATTACCATGCTGTTCTAGTCTTTGTGGCTGATTTTCTTTGAACTGTGTAGAGTCATCTCTAAAAACCCCAAAACTACACTTGGTTACAAAAAGAAACATTAAATATTGTATGCTGGCAAGTGTTTCCTAGACAAAGCACTTGATTCCAAACTGAAGGAACCCATTCCACATTTTGCTCATGTAAAACTGAATTTGCACTTGGGTCAGGAACTACCTCCCTAATTTCTAACCCCCTGAAACTAAGTGAAGCCCATGCCCACAGACAGTGTTTTACCACCATATCATTGCATGGCTCCCTAATTAACAGGGAAAAAATCTAATGGTTTGTAGGCAATTTTGTCTTTCATCTCAGCTGATGCAAATCTAATGTGTTCCTCCTCTAAAGTAAGCACAGCAGCAATTTCTAGGCCATTAATCCACACCAAGATGAACTGGAGTGCAGCAATGCCAACCTAGCATGACTGTGCAAAAGTATAGAAAAATGGCCCAAAAAGAACAATTGGAAATCAGAAACTAAAACTAGGAAAAACCAAAATAAAAGTTTTCAAGTTCTAGCTTGAGTCATGCCAGAAAATTAAGGAGCCTAAACCGCTCAACACAGCAGAGAAAAATAGAGCTGTACAGAGTGAAAGTATGAAACTTGGGAACAAACAAAGTTTAACAGCAACAGGATTACATCAAGATTGTCTTTCAGCTGGAATTACAAGCTTTTCCAACAATGGTTGTCTCTAAACACTCAGTGCATTGCACCTCTTCAGACAAGAGCTGTTATCTCACATTATCCAAGCTTCTCCCTTCTAATGCTCATGGCCCTGAAGTTGGCATTCATACAGGCAAACAAAGGTAAACATTTTGATTACTGGTAGTGCCTAACCAGATGAGACATCCTGGGATGGCATATAGAGAAGATAAGTGGGAATCTTGCTTCCAATAAACAGCTTGATCACGTACATTTGTCCTGAAGTTAATTTCTAATCAGTAGCATGCTTAATGCATTGCCAATGCTGCCTGTCTGCCCGAGCTCGACATACAAATTGCAGGATTAAGCATATTTCACTCAAGAAAACTAAAAATAAAATGAAAAAGTTGCCTTCTAGGCAGGAAACATGCACTTCTGACTATGTTTACCCATCCCAAAAGGTGTAACAACCTCAGACCACCCCCCACCCACCCCCAGCTTCTTTTCCCCCACAAAGGAAACTGAGACAAAATTTTTGTTGTACAACAGGTATTCTACAGCTTAACAGTTTTCCATCAACATAATTGCACCATTTATTTCATTTATAAAGGCATCTGCATGTTGGCTCTTGGCCTTATCCACAATTCTGACGGTTGAAGAGACTTTACCAGTCTGTCACTGCAAGATTTAATGCCCTGCTGACTGGTACGTCAGGAGCTCCCACGCTGGCACAAATTGTTTTCATCCTAGGAAGTCAGCCCCAAAGCCAAAGATGAGATTTGACTTTTATCATAGAGGAATAAAATGCTATGACAACAGACATCTTGAGAGAAGTAGTCAAGTATTCTCTAGGGTTAGTTTATAACCTTGTTGCAAGTCTAGAAATCATCTTGCAACCAAGTGCATCTCCCAGAGTGGCTCAAAGACCCACAGCAATTACAAGCGGACACTAAGAAAACCAAGTTCTCACACCCAAGAACTGTGGTTTAGCATCCAAAATAGCAGTTTTAGCAATGGATTTTACAGAAGTTGTGCAGCTGGAATCAAATCACACAGGCATTCCCTCTGGAGCTTGGAAACAAAGAGCTTTGGACTAACCTTATTACAGTGACGCCCAATACCCATTAGGAAGTTATCTGGTTTAATGTCTCTGTGTATAAAATTCTTTGTGTGCACATATTCAATTCTACTGATCATCTGTAAAAAAAACCAGCAACATGTAAGATTTCAAAGAGAGCAAGACATTTCATTAAACCTTCAATGAAAGCATGAATTTTTAGTGTTACTTTCCTCTGCAACTTCAGTTTACCTATTTGCTTAACGAAAACCAATTTTTTAAAATGCTGTCTGAATAATTTTTTTCCATGTTAAAATTCCATAATCTTGGTCAGAATCTTGCAGATTAAATACCTGAGCTGTTTCCCATATACTGAAGTTCATGTTTCTAACTATAGTATCCTATTAAAAAGTAATTTTTTTTCATTACTTCAAAGGTTTTATAGCTACCACAAACCAATTTTATAGCTCACTCCCTCCCCCTGTCCCAGTTACTCATTCATCTGGTTATTCATTCACCAAACATCACTTTTGCAGGTAACAGTTTTCATGGAGCAAGTCACAACTTGATGGTGGCCCATCCTGTCATATCTAGGCTACCCTGCTCCCAGAATATCTGGAGACATGGAGAAACTCTGGCACATCTGTGTCATCATACGGGGCCAACCCATTTCCTGTGGGTGAGATCATAGCCCACGGTTACGTGGCACAGCTCTGCAGCTCCTCAAACAGCCCTCCTGCAGGCTTGAGTTGAGTTACATCACAGCCCTGACAGCTGTTTGCTGGACTGTGCCCTAAAAGCCACTTCTGAGCACTGATAGCCCCCATTTCTGTCTGTTTCCAGGCTGACAGCTAATTAGTGTTTATCATCCAAAGGAATACTGCACAAACCCCTCGTGGATTCCCTGGAGATGCTGTCCCACCCAGACTCTGGCTAAGTGAGCAGGCAAATGGCTCTCTAAAGCGAGCACATCACCCTCTTAGGGCAGCTGAGAACAGGGACAGCTGACCTTGTCTCCAGACAAATGCCTTGAGCTTCCTTGGCCAAGAGCCTGGGATTCTACGAGCATCTGGCTAAGTGACAACTTGGTACTGACATCCATTACGTAATATTAGATGAAATTTCAACTACCATTGAAAAATTCAACTTGAAAAACCCTCACTGCTTTTCAAGGAGCTGAAGGCAGCACAATCAAGCTATTTATTAAGCAGCAAGAAATAAATATGGCTGCTCATTTCAAATGCTGGATTCTCATGACCAAGTTGGAAAAATATCAGCTGCTATAAAAAAAGACTTAAGAGAGTTTTAGAGGCCTTGATTATGTTGGAGGTAGAGTGGCATCTCCACTAACAGCTTTAAGAACTGTCTGTGAGGACCAAACAAGCAAGGCAGTTATTTATTATTAGCTCACTGTCTGGTCCTAGAGGCTACAGGAGGGTGTGAGAGCACAGGGACAGGCAGTAAGAACAGGGACAGACTTGCACGTTGTCACCACAGGTCCCATTGAATCAGATCACCCCCAACTGGAGACTGTTTCAGCCCCCCTACCACAACCCCCATGGTGATACTGGCAGTGAATCCATCCAGGACAGTCTTAATATTTTAATGAAGTTGCCCTTAAAGCAGCAGCACAAAGGAGCTGCAGTGCTCTCCCGCTCCATGCATTTCGTAGGGCAGAGCACACAGAAACCACCATTACTTTGTCCTTATTTAGGTCAAGTGTTCACTTAGATGTATAAAACACTGCATCAATTATTTAACCCACTCTGCAGAGAATCCCTCAGGGCTCTGAAGCTGCTCCCACCAAGGTGTGCACATACCTGGTCTGCTAGCATAAGTACTGTTTTCATCGTAAACCTGCGAGAACAGAAGTTGAAGAGGTCTTCCAGGCTGGGCCCGAGAAGATCCATGACTAGAACATTGTAGTCCTTTTCTTGACCATACCACCTGCAACAAAGGAAATGATCCAGCATTAGCAGGAATCCTAATGCAGCCCAGGATACCATCAGCGCTCTCGGCTGCAAGGGCTCGTTGCTGACTAATGTTCCATCTTGAAAGCTAACGAGAAATTAATGCTGGTAGTGTCTTATTTTTCCTGGAAACAAAAGTCTGAGCACAAACCAGAACACACAAGTTGGCAATTTTCCCTGAAGAGAAAACACTACTACACTTCAACAGCCGAAACACCAAACACCAGAATGAAAATGCAACCAAAGCAGCAGTGTCCTTATACCGAGGCGTGTGTACAACACCTGGACTGAAATTCATCTGCAGGACACCTTACACTCATTGTTCCTGTATCATTTCACTTCACAAAACCATCCTGACATGCTTTAGGCTTTCTTTTCAGGTTTGACTTCTCTGCACCAGACCAAAGCAGCTCACTCATACTTCTTAATTAATTTCCTAATTTTAAAAATGCCAGTCAAGTTCTGTTGTCCAATTAAGTAGAATATAAAGACCTTTTTATCAGGTTTTCAACATCATAGAGAGCATTTAAGTGTCAGAAAAGCAAAAGTAGAAATATAACAAAATATTAATTGCAGCTATACTGTGATAGTCACCCTCAAGTGCCTAATATAACAATTTTGGGCAAAAATAAAGGCTAACAATGCTGTGAGGACAAGCAGAAGTCCTTCCATGGATATTTTCCTTTCCAATCCATGTTTAACATTTCCATCATAGCACTGCTTTATTGTGTCTGCAGCTGGGGGTGGTCTCTCCCCATCTAAGCTGCCTGAGCAGACATGGAGTCACACCCTGGACTCCTGCACATCTCAGCTGTCAATCTCCACAATGGAAAGACAGGGCTGGAATATTTTCCTCTCCAGTCCTTCTGCACATCCCAGATAACTACAGTTAAGTGACAGCTATTTGTGAAAAACTGCTTTTGAAGCTGACATGACACCTGATTGATCAGAAGGCTGCAATTTTGCCTTTTCTAAGCTCCTGGTCCTTACGTCAAGGACTTACTGCCAGTAGTCCAGGGAGAATTTCCCTCCATTTCCCAACAACAATGGCACAGGCAAGGTACCCAAGGATGTACCTCATAAGAAGAGCATGCAGATAAAAAAAAATAACTCAAGATTCAGCTGAAGTAGCAGCTGGGGTTTAAATATCTGTACAGACACTGTATTTCCACTTTAGGCAATGACTCCAGTACACCAATCATGGTTGTCTGGAAAACAGTTACCACCGATAAAGTCAACAAATTCCTTGGTACTCACAGGATTCCAAGCTTAGCTGGGGTAGTAAAATAAAATGTTTACAAAGCCAGGGAGAAAAGATTCTATATTTGGGTTTGTTTCAGGAACTACTGGCCTGTACCTTCCCACTGTCTGGATTCCAGTAGAAACCATGCCCTTCATCCTGCATTGTTATAAATCCGATAAAAGTTGTATATGAGCTGTGGCTCACACTCCTTGTTTTACAGATCAGTCTAGGACATTTATTCACTCCCTGCATCAAAGTGGGATGCAGAAAATATGTATTTTGAAAGCAGTCATTCAACTGAAATGTCAATAGCTCTATAAACAACTCCAGGGGTCACAGGTGAAAATGAAACGTTATGGTCACCTAAAGTAATGAAAATTGGAGCAAATGACCTGCTTAGGTATTCTGTCCTATGAAACTTAGGTTTGTTGGGAAAAAAACCTAGAGAGTAATGGGCTGAAATGAAGAATTCTAAGGAGTCAATCAAGATCTAGATAAAGTATTATTTCCTTCAAGGGATGGAATTCTAATTGAGATGCTGAATGTAATTGTTCAGCACAGCAATGGTTGGTTCAGTGCCCAAGAGACGCAGTGTAAGGGAAAAGGATCAAAGATCAGCCTTCACTGGAGCTAAGAAAATTTAGTCAAAGCCTCACAGACAAGGTGAAGCTGATGCAAAGGAAGCCCACCCTGGAAGGTACACTTTAAAAACCTTTTTTGTTCCTCCACAGAGATCTGTCTGCTGAGTAAGTGCAGTAATTCAGGATGATTGCACAACCTCGGTTTGGCCTATTTCTATGTATGCACAAGAAAATTCTCATCTCCTGACCACTCTGCACTGGTGGAAAGCACATCCAATTCTCCAAGACAAAGAAATAAGGCAGAACCTCTTAATGTTTCATTTTCATGTTTACCTACCTGTCATTCCTCACTGAAGACTGTGACACCTATTCATTTCACAACTGGAATTTCTTCCAAGGTATCAGAGTAACTTGTGTTTTATTTACTTTGCTAACACTCCAAGTAAGTTTTCATTTCCCTTGGAACATTTCCAGGGAAAATGGGATTAAGAAGTAAAGCTACAGCATGTCCATTCAAGGTGTAAGAGCTGCTACTACTGGCAGCTCTGAATGAAAGAACATTAGAAGTCTTGGCTTTTCTTAGGAAAACGTGGATATCAGGATATATAAAAGCTGGTGTCCCAAAAAGAGATCTTCACAAGTCCTAATACTGCATCAGCAGGGAAACTTGGAATTATCTACTAATATGAGGGAATGATCCATACAAAGCCCTGGGCAACTATTAGGAGGCACTGGCATCTCAGAATACAAGTGTGCCCACATGTCTGATAGAGATTCATGGACTTCTGTCAGCACACTTGGAAGTCCTTTCCCTCAAAATAAAGTTGAGGAAGCAACACATTTTAAGTAGGGAGAGTTTTGGAGGGGAGTGAAAAGTGGGAGCAAGAGATTTAACTACTTGAGAGCACACTTTGGGTGGGTAATTACTCTGATTTAGTTACATACAATGTATTATTTCAAGAAGGAAAGCTAATTTACTCGAAAAAGTTCTCCTAGTCTTTCTCTAATTGATTCCTACTGTGCTTTACATCCTTACACAAAACATTAACAGGACAGAAGCATGAGGAATAAATAGTTCTGTTTACCCTTGAACAGGCAGGGTCACACAAACATCCAGTACAGATGTCACAAACCTACTTGAGCTCCAAGGTGTGCCCAAGCTCCCAGGCAGGAAAATGCTTCAACACTCTCCCTTCCCTCATCTGCTTAAAGCTACATATCAAACTATTCCAATTAGTCAGAATACAGTAAACCTCTTTTATGAAGCTTTCTATCAGAGCATGGTTAAAGGCTGAGCACAGCGACCTTAATTTGACTTCAGTGACTTGTCTATGTGAAAGACCAAGACTGGCCACGTCACGGAGTTTCCAAATCATGTGGTTTGAGAGTTGAGAGCCTCATCTATTACCCCAGCGTAAACACAAAGCTGAAATTTTCTAACATCTTGGATTTCAGCATCTGAGATCTGTGGGAACATCTAAGTCACACCACGCAGTGACTTAATAATAAGTGACTGAAATAATAAGTTTCTAAATAATACCCAATAAAGCAGGTATGATGTCAGGTCACATGACAAGTGGATGTTTACTTGAACTGACACGGGGTGGTGATTTTAATTCTCTGGACTAACCTTGAGACAAGGAAGTGAAGTCTTGATGCACATCTAGGACTCGGTGGCAAACACCGTAGTCAGCTCTACCCAAACTTAAAATCCTTTTGCCTTTTCAGAGCTGCATCTTTCAAAAAATCGATAATGTCTATTTCAGCAACTGTGTATTTTGTAAATAATGTCAAGGACAAAAGAAATATTTGAGGAAGTGTTTGTTAATTGCTTGGTTTGTTTTGTTTGGATTTTTTATTTGTTTTACCTAAGAAAACATTTCATTTGGTTATTATAGTATTTTTTTCACATCTTCCTTTGAAAAGGTCAAACAGAACTAGGCCAGCTAGCAGAGAAAGGGGGGTGAAGGGCTAACAGAATGCACATACAGGCCATGAAATTCCAGCCCAGTTTCCCACTACTGTGCCACTCACACAATTCCAGACAATAACCAGCAGTTTCATTCACTACACTGGCAATTATAATAATTACAACAAGGTAACAAACCCAGCACAAGTACCAAAAATGGGTGAGAAATAAATGAAAGCATTCAGAAGATTCACATTAAAAAAAAAACCCAAACAAATTCAGATCCAAATGAAGGAAATTACTGAATTACTACATGACAGCTGTAAATCACTGGTAAAGACACCCCAAATCCCAGAATTCTGAAGCCATGGAGGCAATAAAGGCACCTCACTTTGCCTACAGCTTATATAAAAAACCAGAACATGAGCTCAGTGTCACAAGAAACCGTTCCCACCACCAGACAAACCATGACAAGACCATTTTGTTCCCACTTAATAAAAGCTCTCCTCAATCAACTCCTGCTTTGCCAGGTAACTCATCCTGCACTAAAGGCTTCTGTCAGCTCCATCACCAACTATTCCCACAGGGGCCCTGGCAACCTGGAATTACAAACACAACTACAGGAGGCTGTGCTTCTGTGAGACAAAAAACATCTCCTGGTGCCTCACTGCAGGGAAGGACAACGTTTCCAACACTGCAATATTTAAACTCAAACCTTTACACTTCCAGAAATGCTTATACTCCCATTATGAAAAGGGTGATTTTGACTTCTTTGACATTACATAAACTTCTGCCACTTTCATAAATTATGGTGTGTGACCCTATGATTACTCTGTGCAATCCCATGTAATTAAGTTTCCTAGCACTTGGGTTTTCAAGCAACAAGTGAAAGAGTTCTCGTGACAGAAACGGAGATTGTCAAAAGAACTGAGGTGGATAAAAAAGCTGTTAGAACAAAAATGTAAGGTGAAAAAGCAAGCTGGAAAGAACTTGCTAATACAATTACCTGAGATCACCTAATTAGTAAGTTTCACAAGTCAGCAGGCACATGAGGGTGAATACGCAAGTCTGGAAGGCCTCATGGGCACCAAGGACTCAGACATCCTACAGAAATCCAAGTGGCACTGATCTGGTGAACACTCTGGAACTGTATTCCATTCCTGCCAGCCCTAAGTCATTTACACAAAACTCTCTGAACTGGGCGTTAGTCAGATAACGTGACTAAAGAGACAACACTGACCTCCCTGGAATTACACAGCTCTGACAGCCCTAAAAAATACCAAGGAATCCTAACCAGGAAAAGTGCAGCACAGAAACGGTGAAATAACTGGCATCACTGCTGCAAGGCCTGTCACCAGCTCAGGAAAGGAAATCCAAATCCCAACAAGGGCAGAAAAGAGACTTCAAGGAAGATGGGAAGATTGTGACCTCTGCAATCATGCATTCAAACAGCTCAGCAAGGCAGTTATGGAGTTACACAATTAATTCTTTATAGATACAGGAGGATGGGAAGAGGGAAAAGGTTATTAACAAAAATCAGGGGAAAAATACCTGGCAGTTGACTGCCTGTGGATAAAAGCATTATCTTTAGGCACAGAGGCTCTCTGGCTCTCTCTGTCCAACAACACAATGATGAGCACTGCCCTGCTGGCCTAGAAAGTTGTGATGCTGCACCTGACTGATTCAGACCCTTCTGCTCCCACGTTCTCCCATGTTCTCAGCACAGACATCTCCTGACAAACAATGACACTGCAGACAAACAGGAAAGTGAATTATGCCTGTAAAAATACACTGAGTCTTACAGACACTGAAGCAACACATAAAAAAGCTAATCCATCAAAGATTCATTTCTAAATTGACACATATTTTATATTTCTGCTTTATCTCCCCTGAAACTGGAAAAGCACTCAACTGTTAGCCAGCTAGGAGTAATATAAATGAACTTCACATAATATTGGCATGACTGAAATCCTGAAGTGGAATATTTAGCAGATGTCACCTAACGTTAGTTGCCATGGAGAGCATGAATTAGGCCACCCAAGTACTAAATAAAGAAACAGCCATGAACACCCTACGCTATGGAGTTGGCTCCACTCTATAAATAAAATTCTGTATCACTTTTTGTACAGTTCTGAGAGCAATACACGAAGTATGCCAGCACAACTCATCCCCTCAGCAAGGAGGTGGTTTCATCTGCCCAGTGTTATGTTGCAAACATGCAGCTGACTCCCTGTTTTGCTGAGCTGTTTAATGAACTACATTAACACCTGGGAGGAAGTCAGGAGTTGAGTTTCCCCTGCAAAAGTCAGGAGTTGCAGTTCAGTGAGAAGGTGAACCATTAATCCACAGCGGAGACAGCAAACGTGACCGAGGAAAAGAATATTTTAATATTATCTCTGCTGATCATTTGTTTCAAACAGGAGTAACACTGACCTCAAACTCCAAAAACCGAGTTAAGGCAGGGAGAAAAAAATTCAAACTGCGGTCTCTTCTTGGATGCTTTGACAGAGTCCACAAAGACCAATTAAGACAAGAGTTTAGACTGGTGGAAAACAAGAAATAAATTTCATTTAAATATATTTATTTTCTTAGTGGAGGAACCATAAGTATGCATTTAAAAGGTTACCTTCCATTTTATTTAGAGCCACAAGAAGAGGCTTCTGGTTACCTATCAGATGGTTCTACTCTTCAATATGGAGCATTAACTAAGAACAGAAAGTTAATTAATAGTAGGCTTTACTGATAGAACTTTTTTTTTTGAGGAGGGAGTGGGGTTTCTTTTGGGTTTAGTGGGTATTTTTCTGTTTTTCTCACAGTGGTTTAGGTTTTTTTGGTGGTTGGTTGGGGGGTTTTATGCTGCAGGAAGTTACTGAGAAAACAGTTTAAAATGAAAGTGTTTGAGAAGTGTGAATACAGATTTTTAAGCACTGCTAAAAAAAAAATCAACATTTCAAGTGTTTAAGGCAAATTTGGTTGTGATAACTCTTAGATTATCAACCTTGTCCACGTTTTTCCATTTCAGGTAGTATTTAATGAAGATGTATGAGGGTAGATTCTGTTGTTAATAATTATTCAGCAACATGGCAGTAATCAAACAGAAGCACAAACATTGTAGATAATTTTAATTTTTTTCCAGAAAACTCAGCTCAATTGAGAACTTCTCTCTGAATTTCTCAGCATCAAAATATTTGCAAGTACTGCATTGAAAAATTCAGAAATGTAGAGATTAATTTACTCAGTTTGCAAGAGAACTTTAAAAAAAAAATCAAAAAACCCACTAAGTCAGCAGCTTTCTGTTTTTAAACTTACAAATAGCTGATCTTCATCAAGGATACAACCAATAGCTGATGAACACCATAAATGGCAAAAAAAAAAAATCAAGAAAGGCTGTCCCAGGTAATTTGAATAATTGCTTTTGTGAATAAAGCTTTAACAGAGTTACACTGTGGACAAACACCCAAACATCAAACACGCTCTGCTGCATTCCTCCAAGGCAGAAGCAGGAATTGGAGAATAAAGGTGGATAGTCCCAACTAATAGGATCAGTGCCCAGTTAACAAGATTACAGCTGAAAATGCTTTGTCACTGAAAAAGAGATGAAAAAAAGCAAAGGGCAGCTGATGAGTGAGAACAATGAGAATAAGCCCAGCAGAATGCTGGGGCCTGGCCATTGTGTCCTAAAGGCACAGCAGACTGTCACAATGTTAAGCTTGGCTCAAGAGCCTTTTGGGAAAAATTAAGGTAATAATTAAGCAAAATTTGGACATCAAGAACAAAACACAGCTTAAAAATTTTTTGGAGTATTAATGAAGGTTTTGTGAAACTTTAGGGTTAAGTTCAGAAACTCTGCTGCTCTTCCAGGAATCAATAAGCAGCAAAGTTAAAGATATAAAAGGGTTTTGAATATGCAGAGAATAAAATTTCCAATTCATTCATTCCAATCTCATTTTTTGCTATTTTCTGTGCAAACAACATGTTCTATTACACTGGAACTAAGCACCAAGACTCCTTGTTCACCCTCCATGACAGGTGAAGGCTCACTGTTGACCCCACAGGAACATCAAACTTTTAACTCCAAAACCGAGATTTTTCCTCATTAGTTTTCTTGCAACGAGCCAGAAAGTCCATCAAATCCACATTAAAGGCTGTAAAAAAAAGTGCTTGGTTCTAGATAACTTAAGTGACACTCTAAACACGTGTCCTTGCAATTCTAAGTTGGCAATCACATCTAAAGGCAGAACTCAGCTTTAGGAAGAGGAGCCCCAGTGAATGAGCAATCCATACCTCATTTATTATCTCAGCTCTGTGAGTCACAGAACCACAGCAGAGACCACTTGAGTGAGGCAAAGTCACATAATGCAACTTCCAGGAAGTTGATCTTGGCCACTGCATCACTTAAGTAGGTGAAAAATAGAGGAAAAGTCCCTCACTCTTAAATGAGAAACACAAATCTTCATGTTGATGTGTCCAGGATGTGCAGCACTGAGATAAAAGAGCTGCAGAGTTCACTTTATAAAGCACAGCAATAGGGAAAGCTCAGCACGATTCCTTCGTTTCCTACCAAATTCTCATGCTGCTGTTTAAAGGTGTCACATTACAGAAATTTTAGCAAATGTATTGACTTTCCTTCAGCTTGATTCATCCTTGTGAATACACTGAGCCAGGAACAGCTTATTCCAATGTGACAGCGTATTATTAGAAAACAATGGTGGCACATGGATTATCAATGACACATGCAAAGTGACCTAAGTATTGACTTGGATTCAGAGCACCACGGATTCTGCTTCTACTAAACACAGAACATTTTAGTATTTGTCACAAGAACCGTGCCGGTCCCCTGCTCAGCTTCCTTTCAAAGAAGATAAGCCTAAGAATGCTGGTTTAGATTTCCTCAAGTATCACCAGATCCACACAGCAAGGTAACAACCAATACCAGCAGCCCAGAGAAACCTCTCAAGGAGCATCTGGCGTGTAAAAATAGATTTACAATTAATGCTGCTTCTGAAAAGAAAAAGTATTTCCAAAAAGACACTTTTCTAGAAAAATACTACAAAGATTAAAATTGTGAGAACCTGACTGACATTATCCAATAATCACACACCTTTAGCACAATGAGCCTATGAATCAATTTGTTGAGTGTTGCCTCATTTATCCACTCTCAATTTTTTTGTAACCTTGTATTATTTTTAGGGGGTACAAGAACATCAAATACAGAGGAAAGTTGTAGTTGAAGATAGAGGCAACTTTCTCAACATGAAAAGACTATCATCAGTACTTCCCAGGGCATTTTAACCAAATACAAGAAATTAAGCAGAATCTCACTGGAAAAGCCAAAAATTTGCAACTTGGGCCTCATTATAGCACCACTCACTCATTAACTTTTCAAAAAAAGTAGTTCAAGAATGCCTGCTTTTCCAGTTCTGTGATGAAACACCTGATATCTGCTTGCTCTGGCTGTTTTCCCAGTTATCCCTGTTTTAGCATGCAACTGTACCATGAAAGCTTTCCAAAACACAATTCCTATTCTTTCAGTTGTGAAATAAAGGCAGCCGCATTTGAGAAAAGAAGGAAACTGTAGTCTCAAAGAAAGACTGCATCTGTTTTCACATCAGCAACTCTGCTGAAGCTGCAAGTATTTAATTCGGGTATGTTGATTGTATCCCTGCAAAAGGCTGGAGTGAATGAGGATAGATGGCCAGGACAACACCGTCTCCTCCAGCTCACATTCAGGATCAGAGCCAGTTGTGTTTGGGGGGAAAGAGGCGGGAGCTATTAACATCAGAAATGCAGATTTGTACCAGGCTTTGTTCAAATTAATACAGAATCTTGGCTATGTCACCATCACAACTTTAAAACAGACCCTCAATGTCACTATTGATCCTGCACAAAGGCAGGAAGGATTAAATTAAATGGAATCCAGCTTGACACAGAACCTAAACTGAAACAGTTTGTGCAGCTCAGGGAACAAAAATTCTTTATGCTATTGTGCGAAGGGAAAAAACACTAACTTTAAAAACAATTATTAACAAAGTTTCAAAAAAAGGAACAACTTGTACAAAGTCTCGCTGAAGGAAACTGAAGTTTCATGTAACTCTTTGATGCCCAGATTCAGGAGTCAGGCACTACCCCAGGGTAACACCTCGATAATCCCATGAGGAATAACCCCTCCAAGAGTCCTGCACGAGCGATTTTCTTCCCGATCAGGAAATTCTGAAACCCTGCCGAAAGTTTCAGTTGGAATACGAAGCAAGGAGCCGCATAATGAGGAACTGGGAGGGATTAATCCCGTACGGAAAGCCTGGTGACGCATCTGTTGCGGGCAGCAGAAAGGAGCTGCTGCCATTTCATTCCTGCTCCAGGTTCTCCGCAGTCTCAAGGCTGGCGGCTCGTAACTATGAAAGGAAAAAGGCACAAGCCCCAGCACGTCCCTTGTCCCACCAGGAGAAGGGGGAGGGTTAATCACGTCCAGCCGCCATTTTCTGAGCGGAGCAGGNTCTGACTCCTTAAAAAAAAAAAAAAAGAGAGAGAGAGAGAGAGGCAACAAAAGAAAGCAGCCATTTCCAGGGCCGGCTCCCAACTCTCTGCCTCTCGGAGAAACAGCCTCCTCACACTTTGTTCTAATGGCCACAAGAATTTCTCGCTGGGCGTCTCGCTCTCCATAAACACAGCAGCCCTGCGAGGGGAACCCAGCGAGTTGCAGAGCTTGGAGTGGAGCATTTCCCCCCTTCATCAGCTGCAATCCCGCACGGATAAATTTCTTTTCATAGTGGTGCCCTGCCTCACACGAAAAAGTATACAACAACTGCTAATATATAGTAATAAGCATGACAAAAAAAAGTCATACCAACAGTACAGAAACGCCACTGGCACACGCGGCTGATTCCTACCGTATATGTGGGATGCCAACTCCTCCCTGCAGGATCTTGTACAGTTTGCTTTCATAGAGCAGCTGGGGGTGCCGAGCCTTCTGAGACTCCAACTTCACAGCAACTTCCTGCAGTGAGAGGGAACAAGGAGTCAGGGCAGAGCGTCCAGCGAGCACTGAGGTTTAGGGGGCACAGCACTTCCACATCCCCCACACACCCCCGATGCAAACGCTGTCAGGGATATATTTATTTATTTCCGAGCTCGACGTGCTGCATTTTGTCGCGTCTTCGAATAAAATCCACATCGCGGTGATCTGTACACAAATATCCATGCCGGGTCGTGCATTTGAGCTAGAGATGTAGAGTCTTCAGAACCACTTAAGTGAGGAAGAACATACGTGGGTGTTTCTTCTTTACAGCTCAGAGCCGTGAGGGGGAGGAAGAAAAGAAAAAAAAAACCCAAAGGAAAAGCTGGAAAAACAGGGGGATCTTCTTTGTTTCTATTAGTGTTGATGAAAAGAGATACAAAGTGTTCCCCAGCTGAGGCAGAGGAGGAGATGAATGGCGGGCGAGGGACGACGACTTTGGCCGCTCACAAAACACAAATACGTTTAAATATGTTTTCCCACAATGGTTTTCGCCTCTTTTCTCCTCTCCCGAGTGCTGGGTGGGGGAGCCCACGACCGCAGGGCTCTGCTGTGGAAGGGGCAGCGAGGAAGACCCTCGGTGGGGAGGGGGGGATGAAAAGCCTCGGGGGAAAGGGAGGGGTGAGAATGAACCCCTCGTAGAGAGGAAAGAGGGGGAAGGAAGACCCCCACCCCGGGACACGGAGGGCACAGGCGGGGGCAGGTGGGGCTCGGGGTGGCGATGGCTGGTGCCCGGCTCCCCCCGGGGAGCTGAGGAGGGAGTGCGAGCGGCCCTTACCTCCCCGTTGGTGATGTTGATCGCCAAATAGATGTCCCCGAAGGAGCCCGACCCGATCTTCCGCACCAGCTTGTATTTGCCTCCGACAATGAACTCGGCCTTGGAGCCGCTGCTGCTCGCCATGGCGAGGGGCGGCTCTCGGGCCCTCCCGGCCGGCTCGGCGGGACAACGAGGGCTCTACGGCCGCCCCCGAGGAGGGGAAAGGGGCTGGAGGGGGGAGAGCGGC
>VZTD01004942.1:447990-461849 GCA_013397725.1 Rhagologus leucostigma | reverse complement strand
AGCGGGGCGGGGCGGTGCCGCGAGAACCACGCCCCCTCGCGATGCTTCGCCAATCACCGCCCTCGCTCGGCGCCCCGCCCTCCAGCCAGGGGCGGTGATTGGGCGCTCGGCGGGCGTGCGCGTGCGTACAGCGCCACTCCGCGGGTCCGGGCGGAAGAGGGCGGGGAAAGCGGACGTGCCCTCACGCGCTCTTAAAGGGGCAGGCGGCGGGAGCGGGCGGGGGTCGGGTGAGGGGGGAGTCTTTGCGGTGCCAGCGCTGCCCACCCAGCCCTGGCTCCCGAGGCACCGGGGGGTCCGCGATAGGGACAGGCGCTGGGTCAGCCAGCGCCGAGATGCCGCCCTTCATATGGGCTGTTACCAGGCTCTTCTCGAAACCCAGGCCCCAACCTGTGTGTGCGTTAATGGGCTGGTTTGTGGATAAAGAAATACACAACAGTTTCGTTCCATGGAGGTGTCCAAGGAACGACTGGACGTGACACTCAGTGCCCTGGTCTGGGTCACAAGGTGGGGATCAGTCACAGGTTGGACTAGATCTGGGAGATCTTTCCCCACCTCAGTGGTCCTGGCATGTTGTGATTCTTTCCATGAGGGTGGCAGAACAGCTGCCCAGGGGTGCTGTGGAGTCTCCCACTCTGGAGACATCCCAAACCCACCTGGGTGCATTCCCGCGTCCCCTGTCCCAGGACTGGACCATCTCCAGAGGTCCCTTCCAACCTTAACAAATTTGTGATTGTCTGAAATCCACAACCTCCTTTCCCCAGCCCGTATTTGCGGGGGGATCGTGGGGCTGAGCTCTTCACGCTCCTGCGCACACATGCCATGCTCCATCACCCTTCCCTGCTCCACAATTCACCCCTCAGCCCCTCACCCTGGGCCTGTTGCCGTGCACAGCACTCCAGGTGAGGATCCAGGAGCAGCCCGTGACCCCCTGACAAGGACACCGTGAGCAGAACCACCCGTCACAGCCACATCCCTTGTCCCTGCAGCCTCCACCTTCACGAGGCCCCTACACCCGGCTCTCTCCTAGCCAGGGTCACCCTGACCCAGCAGCTCGTGCTCCAGGGGCTGGTTCTTGCTGTCTGTCAGAAGTGAAATCTCCTCTGTTGCCCCCTCGCTCGCTCTCTCGGGGCTGTGAGTTTTCCCTTTGCAGGAACACCAAACTGTGAATTCCCGGTGACTCATCATCACTCCCTGTCACAGCGGCGTCTTCTGCCGTGCAAGGCTACATTTGGGAAATGATTCAGTCTGCAGGAGAGAGAAAGCTCCTCCAGTAATGTAGCTCATGGAAGTAGAAGGAAAGCCTACTCAGGGTGTCTGCTTTGAAGGCAGGCAGGCAGAAACTGCTTCCCAGCTTGCCTGGTGCGCCCAAAGCCATGGAAATAATAAAAATACAGATTTTAAGACCGGTCTTTGCAAAGATTTTTTTTTTTCAATAGCTGACTGCTTTGGCGAAAAGTGAGATTGAGAGGTCCAGGTTAGGACGTATCAGTAGGGTACGAAGGTGGATGAGTTTTCTCAAGGAATAGCATCCACACGGTGGAAGAAGCTCTTCTTGCACTCACCATGTTGCTTTCTAGCTTGGTAAAAACACTTTCTGCCTGCACAAGTGCAAAAGAACCCTGGCTTGTGTCCATCTGGCTGTGAGGCAGGAAGGGAAATCTGTGATTTTCCTGAGTTTCTTCCTGTGGTGGACTCAGCGAGCTCCAGATGACTCCACAGTGAGAGACCGGGAGGATTGGAGAGGGAAGATTGGCGCTCAGCAATGCCCTGCACTGCAAATATCATCTCCAAGTCCCCCCTGTGCTTCAGGGAGCTTAAATCCAAGGTTTTACTACAGCTCTCTCTGCGTCTCTGATGAAAAAATTGAAATGCAAATGACTCAAAATCAGCCAGATGCACCAGAAGGAAAACGATGCTCCGAGAACGAGCTGGCCTCCAACTCATTCCCACCTCGGCTCTGTCAGGGAGCATTTGTGCAGGCAAGAATATCCGCACTCTTGTCACTCACAGGGATTGCGGATCTTGTGTGGGGGATCTGGGATGCATCACGCACTCCTTCAGGGGGCTGCAGCTCCGAGGGCAAATGAGGTATCTCTGAACATCACACCCATTCCTGAAAGCAGAGCCCCGTGTCCTCAGGTGCCCCCCGTGATCTGCAGACAGCTCAGGACTGATGTGCCTCTGTCGGCCTTTGGGGCTGTTTTTAATGGTTGCTCTGGGTGGGATCTGAGCAGCTGGGAGTCACGTATCCTTGGAGGAGCTGGAAAAACAGGTCCGGAGCTCCTGGCCCAGGAGAGAGCCCGGTGCCTGGGTATGCAGGAGAGCAGGATCTGCTGGGCTAGGCAATGCTGCCACCTCCTGCCTGCCGGGGACAGCTCTGTGTCCTGGGGACAGCTCTGTGTCTGCGTGATAGCTCCTTGTCCGGGGGACAGCTCTGTGTCCAGAGATTGGATTTAAAATGCCAATTAAATAGTGCTGAAAATATAAGCTGGGAGGGGAATTCCAGGCTGAGCTGACCCCAGGTCTCACTGCTGCTCATACGGGGTGGTCTCGCTTCTTCATCCTCTTTCCCTGCTGCTCACCCCTCTCACTGCCCAGCTCTGGCAGCTCGTCAGACCCTCCGTGGTCAACTCAGCCCTCCAAACCTACAGAAAATTTTCCAAATGGTTTCTCGTGGTGCTTTCTCTGGGTTAATGTTCTGCCAGGCTGGTGGCTCCGACAGAGCTCCAGGGGACAGTGCAAGCGTTGTCCCAGGCTGGCAACGACATGGCAGAACAAGAGACAGGAGGTGTCAGATGGAAAATTGAAGGGACATCCCCCACTGCCTGGAAAGGAGCTCTGCAGACATCAGGAGAGAGCGTGAGAATCCACAAATTCCCTGCTGACAGGGAGAACACCAACCTCCTGCCCATTATTATTTTTCACATCTTTCAGGGCCGCTGAGACAATGAAAACATCTTTGTGTCTGCATCACTTGAGAGAGTGAAAGGAATAAATCCTCTCTCTTCCCTTTCCAAAAGGCAGGCCAGAAGTCCTGCTGCACAACCAAGCCTCCAGTGTGAGCAGCCCAAGGTCTGATCTGCTCTCTCAAGTGTTTATTGTCTCAGAGAGATGGAGAACCCAAGGCAGTTTTTACTCCATTTTCTTGTAAGTGGACAAAACCCAGGTGCAGACAAAACCAAGACACCACCAGTGGGTGTCACTGAGTCCTGGGCAGCCAAAATCACCTCAGAATCCCTTTGCTCTTTGCCAGGAGGGGCAAATGAGCTTCTGGCACGACTGAGGGATGTGTGTTCAGTCAGATCTGGTCGGAGGTTTGCAGTCCCAGCAGGTCCTGGTCCGGGACACCCTCTTTGCTCTGGCATCTGCCCACACCTCACACCAGCAGCGTGCCCTTCATGCAGGGACCTCTGCCCTCCCTCCCGAGCCCGTGCCTTCAGCTTTGAGCTGACCTCAGCTCATCCTCCATGCAGCTATTTTTAGCAGAGCTTATGGTGTTTGGGAAAACGGCTGGAGAGGAGCAGCTTGTGCCAGCAGGAACCAAAACAGCCTTGTTCTGGGATCCTGTGTGAGGCAGCTCACCTTCGGACACCGCCGCCCAAGGACAGGTGGCTTTGCCACCCATCTGGGCAAACCCTCCTGCTCCTCGGGTGCCTCTTGCAGGGCAGGGTGACGTGGGGCTCGCCAGAGCATTGCAGTGTGGCAGGAGGGATCCAGTCCCTCCACATTCCTCGGGCAATGTCCTGCCTGACACCCACCCACGCCAAGGGCACCCAGAGGCACCAAAGAGGTGCTGCTGGCCACCCGTGCCAGAGCCACTTGTCCCGGCCCTCCTGTGGCTCCCTCCCCTGCACTGGCACAGGGCTGTGGGGAGCCAGCCCAGGGAACTACTCCAGGTTGAAAATAACTCCGTTTTTCCGGAACAGTCTGACACTGGCAGCCTTTGCCAGGCTGGATCTCAGTGCACAGCTTCAATGCCAGTGCTGGCACGAGGCAAGAGGCACCATTATTTTTGGCAAGGGCGCCTGCTTTAAGTGTTTGCACGCAACCCCCAGAAAGTTGTCAGCCCCTGTAGTTACAGCCAGCACAGGCGATGCCTTTTTGCCTCAGCAGGGATGTGAGCAGCCATGAAATCATGGGATTTCATCTCCAGCACTGCTGCGGGAGAGGACAGCAGAGACAAGGCTGGGATGAAACTCCCTCACTAATGCCAAACCTTTGTACTTGACCTCATCGTGTCTCCAGGCAGATCCCAGCGTCCACAGCCACCGTGCCTTGCTCGTTCTCCATCAGGGAAAGGACATAACAGGCCCTGGAGGTGGGACGTGGCTTTGGGACAGAGCCTGGAGCAGGCTGGGACGGTGGCACAAATCTCATTCTTGCAGTGCTTGGATTGAACCAAAGGTGTTTGTGTCCAGGGAGAAGGTGTCCAGGAGCCAACAGTGCCACTTCCAAACCTTGCAAGAAGTTAGATTCACAGGAAACGTTGTTAGTGCACAGCTGAAGCTCCACCAATGAACTTGTTCCCTGGAAGACTTTCCTGCAGAGTGTGTGAAGCTGAGGCCCAAACTTTCCAGCGATGTCAGGGCTGAAATTGCTTCGAGTGCTTGAGTGGATGCACTGGGAGGTGAGGCAAGAGACCCTGAAGAAGTCATGGGCCAAAAAAGATGTAAATGGCAGCACAGCTGATTCACTGCACGTCAAATGCTGTGGAGAACTCTTCAGCAGCAGCTTCTGTGGTGCTTTTGAATTAATTACCCTGCTGCTGTGCAGAGTTCTGGTATTTGGCAGCCAAGGCACATTTCCTCTGTGGCTGCTTAAATCAGTCAGGTTCAGATCACTGAGGTGAGTCTGCTCTAACACAAAATACTTCAGCTGGTGGATGACAGCCGATACACCTGGGAGTAAATCTTCCTCCTAAGTACAACTGCTTGAACATTTTAGGGAACATGGGTTTTATACGTGTCCTGTGCTGTGGTTTAGGATGCTGGGGAGGATAAGAGGAACAAAAGCAGCTGGTGCAGTGTCTGCTGCTGGTCCCAGTGCAGGCTCTGCCTGTGCTTGCTGGACATTGCTGCTCTCCAGTGGCAGGAGCCAGCTGAGCACAGTCTGTCCCGGTGGCCCCATCACCCTCTTTTAGGGGTGCTCTGGATCTCTTTACACACTGGGGGAGAAATGACGTGGAGCTGGAGCAGAGGCTGGGTTCCTCTGTCAGGACATTACGGTCCCTTCCATTTTATTTTAAAGCAAGTTGCTTCCTCCCAAGATTGGAAAGAAAATCCTCTTTGAAATGTGCTCTGTACCCCAGAATACAGGGCAGAGGAAAGGGGCTCCAACCCTCCTGGGGCTCGTTTGTGAATGTCCCTGTGATTTTTAAACATATTTCCTAAGCCACCCTCCTGATTTCTAAATCCTGGGTGACAGTGGCAGCAGACAAGCTCTGCTGGGTGCTGGCCCAAGGGCATGGCACTGGGAAGCTACTGAGCAAAGTATCCCAGGATTTGGACTCAGGCTGGAGTAGCTGATTCCAGACAAATTGTGACCGGAAACCTGAAATTCTGTCCCTTTTGTGACCTCCCAGGGATAAGATCCACTCGTATCTTGTCCCTTCCAACAGTCCCCTGCAGGCCTGAACATCTTCTCTACTCAACGGATGAGCTTTTCAGGCCGTTCAAAAGCTGATGCTTGCTGAGATTAAAAAAAGCCCAACAATGGGCTGAGAGATGCTGTTTGATTATGCCTGAATTCTTTCTCTCCCCTCCTCCAAAGATCATCACGAGCTCCGGTTCATCTGCGTTTGGGAAGAGCACAGGGTGGAAAGTGCCAGATGAGGGGAAAGGCTCATCACGTGTTATTGTCAGCACAGCACTGGAAATATCACTAATGAATCAATCGGCCCCTTCCTGCACGAGGCCCTGCCCCACGTCCCCTCTGGAGCAGCAGCCAGGACGTGTGGGTCCCACTTCAGAGCCCGAGGAGCAGAACAAGCAGATGAAAAGGGACCAGGCTGTCCCGCCTGGACGCACTTGGGAACGAGCTCTGTCAACTGATGGGCCCTCAGCAAATTTCAGCACTAATGATCAGCAGCTCAGCACAGAGCAGGGCCATGGTTTGCAGCTCTTGTCCCTGTTGGACACTCCAGCCAATATTTAGGCACCCTGGGAGTGGCTCATGGGCAGCTCAGAGCTCACCGTGAACCAGACAGGGACACTCCAACTTCAGCCCCAGAGCTGTGTGGCTCTGAGCCACTGTGGGGACAGCTGGGCTGGGGCTCTGTGACACCAGGCAGCTTGTGGACTGAACTGCTGCTCAGAGGGACAGCCCTGGGAAGCAGCTGGGTGCCTTGAAGAGCAGGGTGCTCCACGGACACCCGGGATGCAAATCTGGGAGCAGCACCAGCTGAGGATGAACCTCCCTTCTGCTCTGCACCGACTGCAGCTCCGGCACACGTGGCACAGGCTCCCTCTGCGTGGTCCTCTGCCGAGGGGGAGCAGGTCCTGGCAGGGACTGGTCTCTGCTACAGAACTGGAGGGACCAGAACTGGCTGCAGAGTGGCTTCATGATGGGAGCACAGCTCTGCTGGTCACTGCCCTGTGCCTGGTCTCGTTGGCACTGAGACTGGCTGAAACTACAGACAGAACTATTTGTCACTGCGTGAGCTCTCGTACCCACACCCCTTCCTGAGCAGCTCCTGCGGGTCTGTGAGGTGGTGGCTGATGCCTGGCACAGAAATGTCACCCAGCAAGGACACCTCACCCCAATTATGGTGCTGCTGGCCCAGTCCAAACCCCACTAGTACCTGGGGAGCAGGTCAAAATCTGATATAACTCAGGCACGAGACTCATCACCTCTCTCCTAAGTGAGGCAGCCCCGTGCTGTCCCAAGGTGTCCTGTGGCCCTGCCTCCAGAGGGACACGCAGTTCCCTGTGTCCCCAGACTGTGTGGCGGCTGAGCAGTGGCTCCTCGCAGCAAGCCCGTGTTCCCAGGGCTGGTGGAGCCACACTCCTGGGACTGGGATCCCACCTGCCATCCCTTGAGGTGATTTTTCACTTTGAAGCTTCTCAACAGAATTCAGACATGTCTCTGCAGAGAGACAAAACGGGTCTCAGTCCAGAAGGGAAGGAAGGATTGCTCCATGTTCACACAAGGGTGGACCTGCCGCAGCCTCAGGGTGCAGCAGGTGACAGCATTCCTTGGGTGAGGAAGTGGTGAGCCACGTTCCCGGGGAGCTCCTGGTCTGTGGTTCCATCTCAGGACAACATGTGAGAGCCATGTGGCAGCTCACCCATCCTCTGGCTCCAGCTGTGGCCCTCAGCAGATGCTTGCAGTACTCTGGTCCCAAGAATAGCCCCTGAGCTCCCCCCAGACCTCCAGCTTTAAGGAAGAGGTGGGGGTTCTTTGTGTTTAATAGCCCAAAGGATTTTTCTTCCATGAATTCATCCAGTTCCTGTTTAAGTGCTTTGCATCTGTCACATCCTGTGGTGAGAAGCTCCATGGTTTAACTACACACTGCACCCAGAACCACTTCCTTTTCCCTGTTCCAAACTTCCCTCCAGGTAGTTTCATTTGGAGCTTGTGCTCCTGCAGTGGCAGAGCTGGTGAGTAATCACCCTCCGTGCCCTCACAGGCTTCCCAAGGCAGGGCAGATCTGCATCACACCCCTCTCCCTCATCCCTTCTGCTGGCCACGGTGCCATTCCTCGTGCAGAGGCTGCTGCAGAGCTTGGGGCATTCCTGCTTCCCTTCTCTGAGCCTCTTCCACATCCCTCTGGAGACAAGGAAGCGGGGAGAGCTGCAGGCAGCATCCTCAGCGTGGGCACATCACCAGCTCACACGGTGCCAGTGCTTCCTTTCTCATCCTCTGCTTCCTCCCTACTCACTTCCAACATTCAGTTTGCTGCTTTCTCTGCTCCAGGCATTTTGGAAGCACCGTTTAGCACGACCCCCAAGATTCCCTTCCTGGGAGGGGATGCACCAGTCAGAGCCCGTCACTGGGCTACCAATGTTAGGACTGGTTTTTGTGTTTTCCCTGCCTTTTCCTGAGTTCCCTCGGCTGCCTTGCAGTCCCACTGCTCAGGGACATGGACCCAGCAGCTCCTTGCAGCTCTGAAGAGCTCGGTGCTGGTGCCAAACGTGGTCACTTTGCTGGCTCTGCCCTTCTCCAGATAATTTGGGGACACACTCAATGGTTCCCCACAGGTAACATCCCTTTGCTGTGAAAACAAACCCTTCACTGCAGCCCTCCCTTTCCTGCCTGTAACAACTGCTCTGCCTGGCAGGTTTTTCCTCTCTCCCTCCCGTGTCCCTGAGGGGCTCTGGTGGGAGGCCTGGCCGGACATCTCACAAACCAGGTTTCCTTCCCCAGTCCTTGCAGGACGGCCCCGTGATCCCCCTTGGCCAAAGCCAGGCTCGGCAGAGGGTGTCAAGGCTGGTGGCTCTCACCAGCATGGCCTGGGCAGGAGGCCTGGAGCCGGGGCGTGGGCTGGTGAGTCAGGGCGGCTGCAAGAGCTGGGATCTCATTAATAATGGAGGCACATTAATAATGGAGACGTCCCTCTGACACTGCCGTCATCCTGTGGCTGGAGGGAAGAGGATGAAGAAATGGCTGCTGACGCACAGGGGAGCTCTGCTTTCAGCAGAAGCAGTGGACGGGCAGAGCAACCTCGGTCGGGCGCTGCCACTTTGGCAGGAAGCTCCACATTGCCAGAGCCGGGATAACCCCGCAGGTATGGGGGATTCTGAGCTGTGCCTGGCACCCAGGCTGAGCTGCCAGACCTCGGTGCCACCAGATCTGGGATTCCTGGCCATCATTTTGTATTCCATGGCACGAGCTGCTGGGGTTTTTCCACAACAAACTCCTCCCCAGTGAAACATCCTCCCTGCTCTGACGTGACGTGGTGGCGAGAGGAGGACGTGTGGGCAACGCCGTGAGCTGGCCCTGCAGCCTCTCTGCTGCTGCTGAGGCTCCAGGGACCTCTGGAGCTCTCCTTCCACCTCAACCTCTTTTCATCCCTTCTGGCTTTGTTCAGCCACATCTCCCTGTTTTCTCGGCCTTGGCACCTGGCAGCCCCACCAGTCCCAGCTCTCCGAAGCCTCTGGTGATTATTTCTCCCAAAATGAAGGGGGACCGAGGCATTCGGCTGCTCCCATGAAAAAGCTCTTGGCCATGAACTTCCCCAGCCTGTAGCACACAGCTCAGCCCTGCCCTCCTTCCCAGCAGAGCCTGGAGCTGGTGACCTGCGAGGTCTTTGCTTTAGGTGTCCTCACTGTGCTGTGAGACCCAGCTGAGCCCCCTGGGCTGGGTTTCTGCCTCCAGCAGTGAAACAAGCACCCAACGATTCTCTCAAGGGCCAGCTGTGTCTTGCCTGTGGCAGAGACACGAGCCCCGTCACGGCACAGGCATTCCTGAGTGCGTCAGTGGAAAAAGGGTTGGGGACACGGCACAGGGACTGGCTTGGCAGCTTGAGGGGGCTCTCGCCTCGCTGCCACCCCTCATTTCTCCCTGAAGCAAGAGAAGTCAGCCCCTGCAGTTCCTCCTGCGCAGGCAGCAGCTCCTGCTGTGACTCCAGATTAACCACTCCTGCAGGAATTTGCCTGGAGGAGCTGGTGGGACTCCAGAGGTGTCTGATCCCAAAGGAGAAGGTGACTCTCGAGGGGATGCGCCTCCGCGTGCCTTCTCAAGCCCTCACTTTGAGCAGGAGAGCGGCAGCACCCGGGGGTGGCTGTGGGCAGGGGGTGCCCGGGGTACCCGGGCGTGTTGGGTGCCCACAGGGAGGAGGAGGAGGAGGAGCTCACATGGAGCTCCAGCTCCGAAGGTGGGTGGTTGTGATGACGCGGCAGGAGCAGAAATCCTACGAAGTCAGGCAGGGAGGAGATGTTGGTTGGATCGGTGGAAATGAGTAATCAGCAGAAACCACCAGAATTTTCTGAACTCTTCTTACTTTTCTCATGTCTTGTTACCTCCTTGCTGCGGGCAGAAGCTCCTCAGTGGGGTGCCCTTTGGGCAAGGAGTGTTGGCAGTGGCACTGCCCCGTGGTGGGGTGTGGGTGGCCCCATCTGGGGCTGGACTGGCCCGGAGACATCTGTCCTTCCTCCCAGAGCTGCAGGGTGCTGCAGACACCTCTATCCATCCCTGCATTCCTGCCCAGGTGCCCATGGACTGTGCACACCTCCGCATCCTCCACGCTGGTCCTGAGAGAGCAGGCACCACTGTCGGGGCAGAAATATGGATATCTCAGAATCCAGTGCCCTCACACCAGCCTCTGGCTCTCTTCTGGAGCTGTTGTCACCACCAGCTGCCTCAGCTGGCAACAGGGACTCGGGACAAATGGGTGAAAGGCCCAGAGTCACCCGCCCTGGGAGAGAAACAGAGATCTTGTTGTAGAAAAAGCAAGGCAAGGCAGCAGAGGGGAGAGGGAAGGACCACAGCGGCTGTGGTGGATGTGAAGCTTCAACCACAAAAACCTGGATCCAGGAGGCTTGTGCTGCTGTAGCCTCAGAGAGGCCAAGAGGGGCTGAAGCCTCCTCCATGAAGGAGGCCTGTGCAAGGCCCATAAATAACGCTCTTGGGAATAAAGAGCTGACTCTTCATTTATTCTGCCTGGATCAAATCCTTTCTGCTTATTTTTAGGCTGTGCTCTGCCTCGTGGTGCAGGCGTGTGGCTGGAGCCTGCAGCTCCACGCAGACCCCCGGAGCTGACACCATTCCCACCTGCCTGCGAGCCCTGGCCGAGTACCTGGGTGGGATCATCCCGAGCAGGCAGGCACAGCCCTCCTTCCCTCTTGAGCACGTGAGCTGGGAAGGGAAGAAGGAAGAGGAAGGAATGACATCTCTGTGGTTTTTCAGGAGCTGCTCATGCTGGTGGCGAGCTCAGCAGAATGAAAACCTTTAATTTCACAGGCTTTTCCCTCCTTCCGAGCGGCTGGAGCTGCCCTGCCTTGCACAGCACACACAGGCAGTGGGGCTGCAGGCAAAGTCCACTTCTGAGCCCTGCCGTGTGGGAGGAAGTTCTGCGATTAGGACGCACCTGTGAGCACATTCTTGAGCTGCTGTTTTTCTCCCCGTGTTTTCTTTTCCATCGTGAATGGCCGATAACAGCCTGTGGTCACCAGGTCCTTTCTAGACGGGAAAGAAGTCCAAAGAACAGCAATAATGGAAGAGATTAAATAGAGGAAATGTAACTTTCCTGTACAAACCTGCTGCTGGGAGAGGAACCCCACCTGCTGTTCTTAGGCAGAGCCTGAACTGTCATGCTTTGCCTGGCTGCGAGCTGTGTTTATTTTCTGAGCAAGCCCTGTTTAACTCCAAACTTGTCTGGAGCGTTCCCAGAGAGCCCCCTGATGGCTTCAGCTTTCATCCCAATATCCTGAGCGTTAATGTTTGGAGTAGCTGGGAAAAGGCAAAACACCAAAAGGCTTTGCAGGAGCCAGCAAGTTCAGGGTGAGATGTAGGGTGGAAATAACCCCTTTCCTTCTGCCTGGATGGCTGCTGGGCAGATAAATGTTCCCGCTTCCCCTCCACCTCCCTGTTCCTGAGGCTTTCACCACATCCTACTTTGAGCCAGAGCACAGAGCCATCCCCAGGTGTTTCTCCAGCCCCTGGGCTGAGGCTGTGCTCATCGCACAAGGAGCGTCACAGGGGATCTCATCCCACCAGCCTCATGGGGTTGGTTGTTTTCCTTCAATACTGCCAGAGTAGGGCTGGCAGAGCACTGCTGCTGTGGCAGAGGGTGTGAAGAGGGCTGGGCAATGCTGTGGAGGTGGCTCACCCTTGCTCTGTGAGAAAGTTTCGCAATGGGGTTGCACAAAGCTGGCTGTGCTGCAGGAGGAGCCAGTCCTGCCTCCCTCCAGGGACAGTCCCGCACGTGATCCCACACACGGTCCCACGGGAGATCCCTCTCCCTGCCTCGGCTGGCCAGGTTTGTGTCGGCGGGGTGGGAGCACACCCAGCAGGGTGCCAGGGGACAGCCCACCCTGCTGGAACACTCCAGCTTGGCTGCAGCTGAGCACAACCCTGGGACACAAACACTTGTGCCCGACCAGCCGGCGCCTGTTTGTTTTCCTCGTGTAAGGAGAGCCGGGCCAGGGCAGCCAGCCTGCTGTCACACCTCCTGGGGAGCCCTGGAGTGGTGACAGCACTGTCACACTGCTCCCGGTGCTCCCTGAGCCACCCAGGTGAGGCGAGTGGAGCCGCAGCCCCAGCCCGGGGCTGGACGGGAGGTGCGTGGTGCCATCGGCAGGGCAGGAAGGAAACAGCTTGTGCTGAAGGAAAGAGCTGTCAGGAAGGAGGACAAGCCCATCCTGCAAGGAACTCGCCGGAGCCAGGCTATCCAGCCTCTGAAAAACCGGACTGGAATGGGAAATGTGCCTGAGGGAACAGCCGTGGTGTGAGCTGGCCAGGGAGGAGCTGGGGCTGGGGATGTTGGTCCTGCCCATGGGATGAAGGTGCTGGGGGAGGAAGGAGCTCTGCCCTGCCGGGATTCCCTCGGCAGCCACTGGAGCGTGGTTCCTGTCCTGGATCATCCACAGTGTGCTGATGGGAGCAAAGCAGCTGCGATGTGTCTCGATGGCTTTGTTGGGCATGGCAGTAAGAGCTCCTGCCCAAGGATGGGGCTGAGAGGGGCTGAGAACTCCTGATGGTGGAGCCATGCCAGCCCAAAAGGCCGTTTTCTCCTTCAAAAAGCACCTGGGCAAGGACTGAATCCCTGCTGCCACCTGCAAGGGAGGAAGGACACATGTGTGCCCAAGGCCACAGCCGGGTGATGCCCTCGCTGCCCAGCCGTGTGTGGGTCCCTCCTGCGGCCGTGTCACCCCCTATCTATGCCCATATGGCACAGACCAGCCTGGGAAGGAATCTCCTGAGGTGGCTTTACCTCAGCCACCCAGCCAGCCAGTTTCATGAGTTTTGCCTCTCCGCGGGCAGGATGGGACGCAGGCAGGGCAGGCAGTGGCACAGGGTGCCCTTCCTGGCGCTGGGTGGGACCCAGTGGAGCAGGTTCATATGGGTGCCTCTGCTGGCCTGTCCAGCCCGTATCAGAAAGGATCCCACAAAGGGACCCAGAGAGAAGGGCTGGAAGTGCCAGAGAGCTTGTCCTGGCCCATGGGGAGTTTTGGATCCAGTCACAGGCGCTGCCTGTCACCTGCATGAGTCTCTGAAGAACTCTGAGTCCTTTTCACAGTGACACTTGCTGCACACCATGGGTCAGCCTGGAAAAACCCAGGTGCTGCCATCCCCTCCCTGTGGTCAGGACAAGGCTGAGCTCCCAGTGAGAGCTGGCCGGGGATCAGCCTCTCTCTTCTCAATAGCTTGTTTATAAGGATGCAAACACCTCACCGAGCAAAAAAACCAACTTCATGCCGAGTAGCCACTGGTTCCCCGTGCCCTAATCTTGGCAACCGCTCCCTCGGTTGCACTTTCTGTTTTCTCTGCCCCCGTTCCCGTGGCTGAGCAGCTGGTCAGGGACGGCAGAGCAGAGGGGCAGTGCCGGGGACATGGCTGACCGCGGGATAACGCGGCGGGAATCCTGTGCGTCTGTGGATGGGCTGTGGGATCAGCAGGGCATCACCGGGGCTGTTCATCGGAGCCGCAGCAAGGCCCCGGAGACACCGGGGACCTGTCCCTGTTATTCATGGCAGGCGGTGTGTCCCCCGCTCTGCCGGCGTGTCCCCTGCTCTCCATGCGCAGCTGCTGCCGGCACAGCGCACCGGGGGTGGGATGGAGCGGGGGACACAGGGGAGGGGTGAGCCGGGGGCCGATACAGACCGGGGGATCGGCCGTTCTGGCGGATGGGAGCCCGTCCCGGGTGCCGGTGCCGGCGGGGGCGGTGCGCTCGGGGCCAGCCGGTGCCAGCCGGGCCGGCC
>VZTD01004942.1:421377-447907 GCA_013397725.1 Rhagologus leucostigma | reverse complement strand
GGCTGGGCTGGCTGAGGAGCGGGGGTGACACCCCTGGGGCGCGGGGGATGCTGCGGGCCCCGGGCCGGCGGCCCCTGTGCGCGGGTGTCGGGGGGGCCGGGCCGGTCTCCGCGTTACGGACAGGGATGTTCGGAGGCCCCTCGTTATGGACAGAGATGCCCGGAGCCCCCTCGTTATGGACAGGGATGCTGGTAGCCGCCGAGGCAGCAGTGACAGCTCAAATGCGAGAAGCTGCCTGGGAGCGGGGGCTGGGAAAACAAAACCTGCTCCTGCGCTGTCTGCCTGCTCCAACGCTGCCCAGAAATGCTGCGTTTTAGTTTTGCACAATTCCCTTGTCGCACTGAGGTCTCAGGCCAGGGCGGTGAGGGGAGGCAACGAGGTTTGCCCAGCCTGGGAAACCCCCCAGAGCAGCTCTGTGCTCTGGGGATGTTGCTGCAGGGAGCAGGGACACCCCAATACCGGCATGCCCTGAGCTGCAGGGCACCCCTCCAGGGCTCGGGGGGAAGTCTCAGATCAGGGTTTCCCACCTGCCGCCACTGAATTGGGGTTCTGCTGTCACCCCCAGGCAGAGGACACTGAGTTTGTCCAACAGTCCTTGATGGGAATCCTTCTGCCTGGACACCTCGGGAGCACCCAGAGCGGTGCAGAAAAGTCTCCTTCTCCCCATGCCCCACAGCAGCCACTGCCATGCCACAGGCAGGGGAGGCAGCCAAATGCCAGAGGGCAGGGATGACAGCTGGCAGGGTGACGTGCCCCTGCCCGGCAGGTGGAGGTCCAGTGCCATCTCACTTTGCTTGCTGTGCCAAGCCCAGCCCTCCTCCAGCGCAGCAGTGGGGGTGTGCCAGGAGGGGACACTGGCCCTGCCCACAGCTCGCAGCTGCATCGGCCACTTGTTAGCTGGAGCCGGTGGGAACAGGGAGAGGGGCTGCAGCCTCCAAAGTGGGCACCTGGCGTGTCGCAGTCCGGCTGCGGAGGTTGGCACTGGCTGGGCAGGGCAAAGCCTGTGCTGCTGCTTGTGCCATCTGGCTTTTATCCTGCCAGGCCACCTCTGCCTTGCCTTTGCTCTTCACCTCCTCCTCCGCAGGCAGGCGGGAGGCCTGGCAGCATTCCTGCCCCGGCCGGGGTCTGGATCCAGCCCAGCTGTGCCGCTGTGGGCTGTGCCACGCCTCTCTCAAGGCCTTCCTGCCAGGAGCCAAGCCCTGTTTGTGATGCTCTGGGAGCTGCTCCATCCTCGCTGATATCAGTTAGAGCAGAGCATGTTTCCTGAGAAGAAAACGTCAGGAATCAGCTCGGACTTTCCACGGCAGAGAGGAGAGGGGAGCGTGCCGTGCCACGCAGGGCACCGGCATTGCGTACCAGGGGCCGCCAGTGCATCTGGCAGAGGCGTCAGCAGCTCTGCCCGCTTCTCCCCCCGTCCCAGTGGCTTTTAAAGCAGCTCTCGCTGTCACAGAAACATCTCTTGTTCGAGCACTGCAGAACCACTCTTTGTACTTTGAACAGGACCCTTGAACGCCAGGCAAGGCGCCAGGCGCCGACAGCCAAGGCGGGGAGGGAACAACCGGCCCCGGCAGCAAGGAGCTGGAGTGGAGGTGGCAAACCCTGCTCTGCCCGTAGGGACCGGTCCCTGCACAGTCCCAGTGCTGGGTGGCAGCTGCCAGGCCCCTGCTGGCGCCTCGGGGCCCCCTTGCCTGCACCCCAGCCCCACACGTGGTCACCGGAGTGCGGGCACGTGTGCGTGGCAAGTCCCTGCCTGCCACACGTGGGTGTCTGCAACCAGCCTGCTCCTGCCTCGCAGCTCTTTATGGTTTTATGGCTTTGGAGCATCATCCAAAGTGCTTGTGACTGCAGATGGGTTGTGTCCCCCTGGGGATGTGCTGTGGGGTACCCCGGGCACAGGGGAGGGAGCACGGGCACTGAGCTGGGTTGGGCACCAGAGCACCAGTCCCAGGGCTGCGTTTGCCACCCCTGCAGTGTCCGGCTGAGATGGCGAGTGCAGAGCCCGACGCCGAGGATGCAGCCGAGGCTGAAGAGGCCGTCTATGAGGTGCTGCCCTGTGACAGGATGGAGGTGAGCCAGCGCCTGGCCGTGGAGGAGCTCATCACCACCGAGGCCAGCTACGTCCACAACATCCAGCTCTGCGTGTCCGACATCCGGGCACACCTCCAGACGAAGCAGGTGACACGGGGCACCTCCCCCTGCCCAGGGGCTGGGGACCGGAGGGTGAATCTGCCGAGAGCTGTGAGATGCCCAAATCAGCTCAGGGAGGTCAGCAGGTGCTCACCTTCCACCTTCCTGTGCTCCCCCTGACCAGCCAAGGTCTGGGGTTGGATGGACATTGGGTCTGACCCAGTACAGCCACCCTATGGCTTTAACCCTGCTCTACTTGGGAGCCCAGACAGCATTCCCAAAGGCTCCTGAAGCAGAGCATCACTCCAGCTGCTGGGGTGTCCCCTGGGGCAGGTAGAAGGTCACCAGGAGTGCCTCTAGAACCCGTGGTCCATCTCTGATGTATTTGGCTTAGCCTGGGGCATCTTTGTTCCCTTCAGCTGCCCGAGCTTGACCTGGAAGGACTCTTCTCTAACACCGACGACATCCTCCATGTCTCCAGACGGTTTCTGAAGGGTCTTGAGGCCACGGCCGGTCTGGGGCAGGAGCAGCTGCTCTGCATCAGTAAGTGGTGCAGTGCCAGTGGCTGCCCCGTGCCCACCCATGCGTGGGGAGGGTGCCAGCCCAGCCCCCTGCCCTGACCCCTCCTGCCCCTGCCTTGGCTCTGGGAAGTGTGGGTGCCACCACGCCGGTGTCCACCCACGGGGCGAGGCTGACCTGCCCAGCCTGCAGACAGTGATGGGGACAGCACCAGCCCCGGCTTAGCAGGGTGCCCGGGGGCAGAGCACTGCCCTGGCACGCTCGGCATTGCTCCGCTGGCTTCAGCCTTCCAGCAGGCTGGGGAGAAACCTTCCTCTGAGCCCATGGGGAAGGACCCTCCTCTCCAGCCCTGCTCTCCTTCCCCAGGCACCCTGTTCCAGGAGTTCAAGGAAGAGATGGAGACTGTCTACAAGACCTACTGTGCCAGCTACGACCACGCCTTGCAGCTGGTGGAGAGCTACCGCAGGGACCCCCGGCTGCAGGAGGAGATCCTGGACACCCTGAACGCCACCGTGTAGGTCCCTGCTTCTGAGCCACCACCTCCCTGGCCCTGTTTCACATCCTGGCTTTGCCCTTCTCCTCTCTGGACAAGCTGGCTGCACGGATCCGTATCACCGGGCTGGGTGTCATATCACGGCCACCACCTTAGTGGCGTTTCCTGGTGTAATCCCCGGCAGCCTGTCCTGGACCCTTGGGGCCACTTGGTTCATATCTTTTATGGTGCACCCCAAAATAAGGGATGGGTGGCATCCACAGCTGCTGCCTCCCCCAGGGAGGGCACGTGCTCCACACATTGACCAGAGAGACGCGGGCTGGCCGCAGGGGACCTGCCAAACCCCTCCTGAACTGTCAGGGGGTCACAAACACTGTCAGAGCCAGGAGAAGCAGGAGTGGCAGTGGAGGAGCTCCTGGGAGGTGTTTCTTAGGGCACAGGCGATGTGATTCCCTAAAGAGAGATGCCTTCCCTGTGGGTGGAAAGGGAGACACTCTGCCAACACCCTCCCTGCCCGCTGCCCACGGAGCAAGCACTGATCCCGTGTCCCACGGCTGGACGAGCACAGCACTGTTTGGGGGGGCAGGACACCCACCCGGGGCTGGCACTGCCCTCGGGGCTGGCAGGGACAGTGTCCCTCTGCAGCTGGAGGGGAGCAGGGGTTCACAGCCAGAACCCCCCGTGACTTCTGGGCTGCTCCCTCCCGAAACACTCCCAGAGAAGCCGTGGAGAGCTGCAGGGCAGGGAGGCAGCCCTGCACACCGACCCTGAGCAACTCCCCTCTCCATCAGGCCTCACACGGGCGCGTCAGACCTCAGCTTCTTCCTGGTGATGCCGGTGCAGAGGGTCACCAAATACCCTCTGCTGCTGGGGAAGATCCTGGAGAACACTCCGAGCAGTGCCAGTGCCCACTCAGCCCTGGAGGCAGCGGCTCGTGCCATGGCCCAGGTCAATGCCAACATCAACGAGTACAAACGGCGCCGGGAAGTGGGTGAGTGGCCAGGGGCTTGGTGCAGGTGGGGGGCACAGCACCCAGCCCAACCCCAGTGGTCTCCTGGGCACTGATGCCCACTTAAATCAGTTCAAAGCTCTCCTGCCCTCCACTTAATCCTGCCTGGTGGAGCCGCAGACTCCTGGAACTCTCCTGGAACTGCTCTGGTCCTGTCAGTGCCACTCTGGGCAAGACCTGAAGGCTGCAGGAGCAGGGTGGCATGGGGGGGCTGAGGGCAAAACCAGTCTGCCCACATTCCTGGGGCTGGGGAACGGGGAATAACAGTCCTGCGCTTGGGATAGGAGAAATCAGGCTCCCCACAGATGGGAACTGGCCCTTCTCTTTGGTTTTCCTCATCTTTTCCTTCTTTGATGCGGCTTGTGCTTATCCTGCTGATCAGCCCCTGTGCTGCTCACCTTCATCACCTGCTCAGCCAGGAAATCTCCTCTTCTGATCTCTTTTCCCCCCTCTTTTGTGTCCTCCCACCCGAGGCAGCAACCAAATACAACAAGGCCGAGCACCTGACGCTGCGGGACCGCCTGGCGCGCCTCAACACCCACTCCATCGCCAAGAAAACCACGCGCCTCAGCCGGCTCCTCATGCACGAGGCCGGCATCGTGGCCAAGGTGGGCAGCCCTCACCCCGTGCCTGCTCCCCGGCACCTGCTGCCCCTCCTTGGGTCGTTTCTGGGGCTTTTTGCTGCTCCTGAAGTGCCTCGAGAGCATTATTGGGAGCACGGGGCCGGCATGGGGTGGGTGGCTGATGCTGCCTCCATCATCCCAAGGACCAGTGGGACAGGAGGGATGCAGGGACACGCCTCGCTCCCCACCCCAGAGCATTGCAGGGCAGCACTTTGGCCCCCGAAGGACCTACAGGATCCTCGGGCCCCCCAGCAAAAGGAAAGACACCCCGGTGTTCCCCAGCACCACGACCACACCAAGAGCCTCATTGCTGCCTGCAGCCCTGCACCAGTGTTTTGACCCCTTTCCAGATTCACGGAGCCCCTCAGGGTCTCCCCTGCCTCTCCCAGCCCTCTGAGCTCCAGGCAGGTGCCTGGCTGCTGTTTCAGCCCCCGGCGATGGGCAGCAGCCCTGCCCACGCCGGTGACCAGCTGCCCTTTGCCTTGCAGACAGAGGACAAGGAATACGACGACCTGGAAGAGAAGTTCCAGTGTGTGGCATCCAGCGTGGCCACGCTGAAGGAGAATGTGGCGTCCTACCTGGGCCATTTAGAGGTAAAGCCTTGACCAGGGGTTGGCCCCATCCAGGCCTCAGGAGCTGTTCCTTGGGGTTGTGGAATACTTTCAAGCCCTGTGGGAGCCGGTGGCTGCTGGGGATGTTCGGGGGTTTGCAGCTCAGCTGAAGCGTGCTGTCGTGTCAGGGAGTCGCACAGCATCCGAGGATTGCTCAGGTCCAGGGGAGTTTAAACCAAAACACTGGCTGAGCTGGTGTCATTTGAGAACAATCTGTCCTTAAACTTATCATTATTTCGAGGTCTTCAATGATTGAAAAGGCCGGGTGTTGTTCAGTCTGGGAATTCTTGCTTTAATAATGTGTATGAGGCAGAAATGTCCCCAGATCAGCCCTGACAACAAATTTCCCTTCTGAAATCACCTGGGTCAGCAGCTGCTACGATTTTCTCATGGAAATCCCTTGGGGCATCTGAGGGAAATGGAAGCCTGTGTGGTGGCAGAACACGCAATCCCCAGACGCAGCATTATCGGGAAAGCCTCGGGAGATGGCCGAGGGTTCAGCAGCAATTCCTGGGCTGGAAAGACCTTGCAGGAAAAGATTGACGGGGGCTGCCCGCACAGGACCGGGGAGGAGGTAAAGGAGTGTGATGCTTCCTCCCTTCCAGGCGTTCCTGCTGCCCACCCCACACCAGAGTGACCTGCAGGTGGACGAGGGACCTGCCCAGCAGTATCGCTGCCTCTCAGAGCTCCTCCAGAGCACCGTTTTCCCAGAGTTTGTGAGTGCTCCTTCTCCGCGCGTCTCCTTCTGCTCTCCCACCTCCTGCCAGGGCACGGTGGGGGCTGGCAGCCAGGAGCTGGGGGCACCCCAATGTCCCCACAGTCCCCCAGAGCCCATCTTAGCAGGCAGAGCCAGGAGCAAGGAACAGGATCCTTCTGCAGTCCCTGACACATGAAGGGATCAGCTCCAGGCAAGAAGGGAGGGCAGGGACAGAGACACAACTACAACAGCTCCTGAGCCTCTCCAGGGCTGGGGTGAGCTGCAGTGTCTGTCTGATGGGTGCATCCAGGAGCTGGGTTGCCCACAGGGGAGGAGACCAGAACACCCCAAGGTGGGGGCAGAGTGCCCTTAAATGGGCTCTGGGCAGGGGTGTGGGGAGGGACTCGGCTCAGACTGGGCTGAGCCATTAGAGGGTCCTGCCCAGCTGTTTCCGTGGAGCACAGGTTTGGAATTGTGGTGGGCACGACTGCTCCCTCCCAAGGGTTTGCTTTGATTTCCCCCGTGTGCCCTCAGGGAAAGCTGTCCCAGGCACTGCCCACTCCACACGAGCCCCTCCACAGCTCCCCAAGCCCCTTCCCCCTGCCCCTGTGCTGGCAGCGGGTCCTGTCTGGGGGGCTCACGTGGAAATTGGGGTTCTCTCACCTCCCAGAAGCAGCGTGTGGACAGGCTGGTGTGGCAGCCCCTCTGCAGCCTCTCGGACATGCTGGAGGGGCCCCAGCAGCTGGTCAAGAAGCGCCTGGACAAGCTGCTGGACTACGAGGAGATCCAGGAGAGGAAGAGCGAGATGGGCAGCGTGAGCTACGACGAGGAGGCAGCCATGCACACCTACCTGGCCATCAACGACCTGCTGGTGGCCGAGCTCCCCCAGTTCAACCAGGTGGCTGTGCAGCTCCTGGGGCAGATCCTGCGCTCCTTCAGCGCCCTGCAGCTGGACTTGGCTGCCCAGGTCCTGCACCAGGCAGAGAAGGAGCTGGAGCAAGTGAGTGGGACCCCTCAGGCACATGAGCTGAGCCAGACCTGCCTTCTTCAGGCTTGGGGGATCTCTCAGACATCAGGGCACTGAAGGTTTGCTGTGCCCAGCTGCCCTTGCAGACACACAGCTCCCTGTTGAGCATTTGTAAGGATCTCTTCTCCTCCCTGCCCAGGGAAAGCCAAATTTTCTCTTCTGCACTGTCCTGCTTTCTGTTTGTGGACACTACTGGTAATTTATTGATGTGCTGCTGCCTGAGAGATCAGTGTGAGCTCTGAGCTCCTGCGAGCTCTGTGCCAGCAAGGCAGGGGGGAGAAAGGCAGCTCCTGGCCTCTCAACCCCATCCCCTGGGAGACGTCTCCCAGAGCTCCTCACTGCTCCGGACTCTGAGCCTGATGTTTGTAAATATGGGGAGTGAGGGCTGCCAAAAGCCCTGGGGTGGAGCCCAGCCCTGGCCCGAGCCAGGAGCAGGATGAGAACAAGGTGCAGCTCAAAGCCAGAGAGGAGCAGCTTCGACCCCGTGAACAGGGTGAATTTAATATGTGCAAGGTCTGGTCTCTTCCTTTCTCACCCCTTTTCTTCCTCCTGCTTCCCTTCTGCCCCTACCCCGAGCTCTTCCTCTCTCAGGGCCCTCCCTGATCCCTGATCTCAGTCTGTCCCCACAGTTGCCCCATGGCCACATGCCCCTGCCCAGCTTCTGGAAGGTGGTGGAAGACGCCCTGCAGCAGTCGGGTGCTCAGCTCCGCGCCTTCTGCCAGGCCTTTGAGACCGTCACACCGAGCCCTGGGGCGCAGGTAGGGGCTGGGCAGGGCACGTCCTAGGCCAGCTGGATAAAGAGAGAGATTGGACTGTGGCTTCCTTGGACTGTGGCTTCCCCGTGCAGAAAACCCCCGTGGTGGGGAGGCTGGCTCAGAACGTGGCCCAGGGGGTTGCCACGGTATTTCCCCCAAGGCCCTGGGAGCAGCTGGCTGGGGATAACCAGGGGGTGAAACAGCTCAGCTCTGCTGCTTCTGGACACTCATCTCCAAACCTGGGGGTCGAGCAGCGAGTGTGAAGGAGTTTCTCCTCTTAACCTGTCCCTGGGATATGATCCTGCAGGAAGGAGAGCAGGAGCACGCGGAGGGCCTCAGTCTCCCGTGTCTCATCGAACGCTCCCCTGTCTCTTGCTCCCCACCAGCCTCTGACCCCTGCTGAGGAGAGGAAGGTCCTTTCCCTCGTGAGCAAGCACGGCCCGGACAAGCTTTACCAGGTGACCAGCAACACCAGTGGCAGCAGGGACTTGGACCTGACCTTGCTGAGGGGACAGATCGTGGCTCTGCTGCAGAGCGCGGACACCAAGGGGAACACGAGCAGGTGGCTGGTGGATGCTGGAGGTACTGTGAGCACTGTGGGCAGCCTCTCCTCACCTTGGCACCAGGGCCAGAGTCACCTGAATCACCTCCTTATCCTGGATGGAACAGCAGGCTGTGGTCTCCTGGGTGCTCCCTTCCAGGCTGTGCTCAGCCCAAGCCCAGCTCAGCTTTGCCATCAGTAAGGTTCAGGTGTCCTGACTGATTCCCCAAGGGAGCGCTCGTGGAGTGTCACGGCTGAGAAAGGCAGATCCATGCACACAGAAACATAAGGAATGCCTTTTTTGGGGGGAGATTTCTCCTGGATATCCCCTAGTGAGGGATTAGTTTGAGCAGGGCTGCTGTGCCATGCCAGGCAACAGCCAAAATGGCATTCCTGTCTCCTCCAGGCAGTGCTACATGTGCCCCATGACCTGTGTGTGTCCGTGTCCTGCAGGTCCCCGAGGGTTTGTTCCTGCTGCAAAACTCCGGCCCTACAGCCCGGTACAAGCCCAGCAGCCGGGGATGCAGCTGCTGGCCCCGGAGAGTGGCACAGAGAGAAGGAGACATTCCTGTGCATTCCCTGAGGCTCCCAGGCCACAGGTGGCCACCTTCACCCCCACGTTCCAGGTGAGAGTGGGGGACATCCCCGGGGCCATTCCTAGCAACCCCACCAGCTCCCTGCTAGTCCCTGTGTGGGTGGGAAGGTGGACCTGCTTTTCCAGGTGTCCCCATTGCTGGGACCAGGGTGGACAGGGCAAGAGAGGTCCCCAGTCCCTCCACCCGTGGCACTGCTGCGCTGCCCTCTTGGAATGGCCTGTCCTGCCACGTCCTTCCCCCCTTGACTCCCAGCTCCAACAAGGGCTTCCTCCCTCCTTCCCTGCCTTCCACAGGTGGTCGCCGGCTTCTCCTTCGCGGCCAGGAGCCCGCAGGAGGTGACCCTGCAGGCAGGGCAGCCCGTGGTGGTGCTGGAGCCCCACGACAAGAAGGGGAGCACGGAGTGGAGCCTGGTGGAGGTGAACGGCCAGAGGGGCTACGTGCCCTCCAGCTACCTGGTGACCGTCCCCGTGCAGGACCCCGCGGGCTGGAGCTTGCCCGTGTGAGCGTGGCCAGCCCACACCAAGGGCACAGGATGGGAGCAGCCAGCTTGGCACCAGAGGACACCTCGCGGGAGATGCTGGAGGGAGGCAGCCCCCGGCTGGGAAGGTGGTGGGAGGCACCTGGAGGACACGGCCCAGGGATATGGGCACGAGGATGGCACTTGGGAGGCACCTTTTGACGGGAGGAGTGAGGGTGCCGGGTCCCGTGTGCGTGTTGGCACAAAGCAAGGCAGCACCAGGGAGCGAGGGCAGGTGGCTGCAGCCATCCAGGGATTTGCTGAAATCCCTGCGAGTGACGGACGTGTCCTGGGGACGATGAGGCTGCGTCGTCCCTGGGTAGAGCAGGATCGAGCAGCAAAGGTGCAGCGCTGCAGAGGGGCCCTCAGCTGGGCATGGGGCACCTGGGCACTGGGCACTTGAGTACTTTGGGCACCTGAGCACCTGGGCACTTTGGGCACTTGGGCNGGCTCCTGGGTACCCGAGAAACTGGGCACCTGGTCACCTGGGACTTTGGCTACCTGGGCCCCTGAGTAGCCGAGAAACTGGGCACCTGGGCACCTGGGACTTTGTCTACCTGGGCACCTGAGTAGCCGAGAAACTGGGCACCTGGGCACTTGGGACTTTGGCTACCTGGGCACCTGAGTAGCCGAGAAACTGGGCACCTGGGCACTTGGGACTTTGGCTACCTGGGCACCTGAGTACCCGAGAAACTGGGCACCTGGGCACCTGGGACTTTGGCTACCTGGGCACCTGAGTAGCCCGTCCCTTGGGCACCGCGCACCTGCGGCAGCGCTGGGCTGCACCGCGCCTCGGGGCCGCCAGAGGGAGCCCCGCGCCAGCTCCCAGTGCCCGCTCGGCTCGTACTGGGAGCACTGGTGCGGGGAGCGCGGGGGCACAGCCCGGGCGGTGCGCACCGCTCAGGGGGCAGAGATCCTCACTCCCGGGACTCCCGGGCCCCCCCGTGCCCCTGCGACCCGCACAGATCCTCGGCGGGCTGACACAGGTCCCGTGAAGGAGGTTTTTGGGAGAATCAATCCGTGTCGGTCCTGACCTAAGGCTCGGTTTGAGAATGGAGACAGCCCTCCCTCCCTCCTTCCCTCCCACCACTCCCGAGGCATCCCAGCCCCGTGCCTCAGTTTCCCCGTGGCTGCGCTGGNCCCTGCCGTGGTGCCAGAGGGGACTTCAGGAGCCCCCCGGGACTGGCACCGCACGCTGCCCATCCCTCACCCGCCGCGGGCACTGGGGCACCCGGCTGGCGTCGTCCCGGCTGCCCTGGGCTCCCGGCGCTGCCCGCATCAAAGGTGCCCCGTGGCGGCTGGCGAGCGCTGGCACGCCGGGCCCCGGGCCCTGCCCTGCCCTGCTCGGGGGCTGCAGCATGCCCGGCCACCCACGGGCTCCCCGCGGGCTCCCCGGGGCGGCCGTGGCTGCGGGCTGGGCAGCGGGGCAGGGCTGGCACGTCCTCACCCAACCCTGAGCAGGTGCCAGGCGGGTGGGGACAGGCCCCAGGCACTGCTCCGTGCGTCCCATGTGGGGCTGGGGGTCTGCTTTGAGGCAGAGTGGGGCTCAGCCGCCTTTGTACCCGTACCGGTGGGGTGGCTGGGGGGCGGCCACCTCTGCCCAGGTGCCACTGGCAGCCCCGAGGAAATGCTCACCCACACGAAACCTGCGAGGGGACAGCAGTGCCAGAGCTGGGGACGTGTCCTGGGGATGCTCCGAGCCCGGGGAAAGGCTGATGGGTTCCTCAGAAAGGGAAAATGGGTAGGCTGGGGGCCGAGGGTCACTGAGCAGGGGCTGTGTGTCTGTGCTTGCCCACATAGCCCCGGCCCTGCAGCCACAGGGCTCACCCCTCCAGCTCCCTGCAGATGGCTCCTCTGCATTTTTCCGTTCCTAATCAAATCACATCAGCTCGGGTTTCCCTCCCGAGTCGCCTTCCTGCCAGCTCCGTGGGGTGCACGAGCAATCAGCGCTGTGCCAGGCGATGGCAGCAGTCGGGCAGGTCCTGCTGCACAGCCCTCGGGTGCCTGAGACCCTTCAGAGGGTTAAAGGCGGCAGTGGGACCAGGAGTGCTGAGACTGCTGCTGCCTGCGCCCTGATCTTCCCCCTGGAAGGAGATCTGGGGTGGTCAGGACTTGCTTGGAACTCCAGCAGCAGCTGGTCCCTGCCAGGAAGAAGGAAATGAGCTCATGTGGCTCCTCCACTCTTTGGATCCGACGGGCCGAGCTGGGCTCTGCAGCTCCCCCGGTCCTGCTGCCAGCCTCGGTGGCCAGGGGACCTTCCCCAGGGGCTCTGTCCCCAGGACACGGCCTAGTGCTTGACTGCAGGACATGGGTGCCTGCATCCCTCCCTTCTCCCGTGAACTCACCCAAACTCATTGCACTGCTGCTGCCCTGAGCCTGGAAGTGCCCTCTTGGAGTCACCGGAGGGCACGGGGCTCTTCCAGCCCAAACATGAGGGGGAATAAAGGGCACAAGTGTGCCTTTAAATAGCCTGTCAAGGACAGGCTCTCCCAGGAGGAATGCTCTGGCTGGCCCGGTGGAACATGCCTGTGGCTGGGGGCACGAGGGGACAGCTGGGCAGGGCTGGCTGCTCGCCACGAGGGCAGGTCAAGGTTAGGCACGGCCCTGGCCCGGTGCCACCGTGCCATGGCTTGGCACCAGGGAGGCAGAGCCGTGCAAACAGGGAAATGAGTGCCAGGCCAGGGTTTTGCCGTGCCCGGGGCTGATCGGGACGTGGCAGCGGAGCCAGGCGGGCGCTGCTGCCTGCGACCTGCCCGCCAGCCCGCACGGAATTTGGCACCGGCACAGCCTGGCTGCCGGAGCAGCCTCCGGGGCAGCTCCGGTTGTCCCGGAGCGGCTGCTGCACTCCTGTCCGGGCTGATTCATATCCTGGACGTGCAGGCATTTGGATGTTGTCCACCCGCGGGGTGTGACAGCGCACGGCTGTGTCCCCAGGGCACGGGGTGCCAGCCCGGCCACGTGCCGGGAGCTGGACGGGGCAGCTCTGCGTGGCTGCTGCTCCCTGGGGACACGGCGGGGCACAAAGCACGTCCCAGGTGGAGACGCCGGGATGGCAGGAGGCTGGCTGAGTGCCCAGGTGACCGTGTGCCCATTTGGCTCTGCTGGGCCACCCCGGGGGCACAGAGGTGTGAGAAAAAGCAGCTGCCAGGCAAGCCCCAAGCCCGGGCTCCCGATCCCGGACCCGTCCCCTCACCACGGGGTGCAGAAGGGGAGAGGGCAAAAAGGAGAGGAGGGGGGAGCCAGGAGGAGCAGGGAGGCTGAAGGGCACAGCCAGCCCGGGTGGCTTTGGGCACGGAGCTCGAGTTGCCCTCACCGCCAGGCTGACCTGGCTCCGAGCAGAGCCAGCCTGTGCTGCACTGTTCCCAGCCACCTGCCCACGTGCGGGAGCAAGTGGCCCCCGGGCACCCTCGCTGGCCCCTCGTGTGCCAGCCGCGCTGAGCGTGGCCCGAGGCAGGGCTGAGCCCCGCGGAGAGCGAACCCGGGGCTGCGGAGCAGCAGGGGAGGTGTGAGCAGCAGCGCTCGCTCCAGGCTGGTGCAGCTGGCACCTGAATTGTCTAATAAAGTGTGAAATTGCTTTCATGCTCTGCTACCTTTGCTGAGCTGGACCGTCATTACGGCCCCCCCTCGCCGCCCGCACCGGCTGCCGCCGTGTCCCGCTGTCGCGGCGCTGCCAGATGAGCCCCGGGCCGCCGCCGTGCCTGGCACAGCCCCCAGGACCCCTGTGCCGGGGGCTGCGGGTGCTCCCCAGCGTCCCCTCCGTCCCTCTCGAGCCCTGCGCTGTGCCCACGCCGTGTGACAGCGCAAACCGCTGCGGGGGCACCACCGGCGTGGGATGGGGTCCCTGCCGTGGGGCTGGGGGTGGGTCCCGCTTCCTTATCCCACGGGATGCCCTGGGGTGCAGGGATCAGCTCGGGTCCGAGCCCTGCCCTGCGGCTGTGCCGCTGCCGAGGCCCTGCCCTTGCCTATCAGGTAGGGCTCCATCCGGAGCCGCCTCGGACCCTCCCGAGGCAGCAGAGAGCTCCCACCTTGGCGGGGACAGAGGGACAGCCCGGCCCCCCCTCGCCCGTGGGTGACGAATTGCTCCTGAACCACCTGGCTGTGCACAGGAACTGTTCTCCACCTCTAATAACAATAATCAATCATCCTGCTCTGGGCAGGGGATGTGCAAGGTTTTCCAGGGCTGGGGAGCTGGCGGGGCTGGCAGGGGGATTATGGTGGGGGGCTCCCCTGAGGGGACACAGAAGCCTCTGCTCTGGTGGTGGCTTCCCTCCTGCACTGCCCCACAGGAGGGCAATCCACGACCAGGCACACACCCTGCCGGGGGAAGTGCCAGCTCCTCGGGGCTGTGCAAATCGTGATTTTGGAGGGAAAAGCAGCTAGGAGCCCAGGTCTGGCGTGGGGCACAGGGTGCTCCCTGCTCCACAGGGTCCCATGGGTCCCCGTGCCAAAAGAGCTGCTGAGTGAGGCCCAGGAAATGGGATTTCTGCAGGGCTCAAGATACTTTGCCCCAAGGAAGTGGTGCCACCTTTTTCCAGCTACTGATAAAGTTAAACCCTTGATCTGGTTAAAGATTTAGCCCACAAGGCAAGCCTGGGTAGGACAGCAATGCTGTTAGTGCCACCGGCTCGGTGACACTTCAGTTTTTTCCTAATATCTAATCCAACCCTACCTTCTGCCAGTTTGAAACCATTCCCCCTCGTCCTGTCACTACTGGAGAAAACCAGTCCCTGGGAGCAGCCAGGCGAGTGCATCCTAACCCAGCAGCATTCCCGAGCCCTCCTTCATTGCCATTCCTCCTCTCCCAGCCTGCACAGCCTGTTCCCAATGCCCCAAGTGTTAATTGAATTACTTCCCCCAGAACTGCCAATGCTTTAGGGACTGGAGCATCTGCACACACCACGGGCAGCCTGCTCCGTGCCTGCTCCGTGCCTGCTCCGTGCCTGCTCAGCCCTTCCCGTGGGATGCGCCAGCTGCGGGCAAGGAAAACGGAGCGAGCGATGACAAGGCCAGGTTGGTGTGGAGGTGCAAATGCCCCCATCGCAAAGATTCAGGAACGAAGGGGATGGAGTCCAGTCAGGAGCCCCAAGGGCTGTGGGAACCCCTTGGTGAGGTCTGCAAGCATCCAGAGGGGCTGGAGAACATCCCGCTCCCCTCAAGCCCTCGCTGTGTTGGGCACTCCATGCAGCCCATCAAGGCCTCGGGGCTGTTCCTGCGTCTCTGCCCAAAGGAGAGGATTTGTGGGTCTAAAATCTGGCTCTTTTAGGCTGCTCCAGACGGGAGCTACAAGCTGCAGACACGAACCCTTTTGTGAGCCCGACCGCATCCCGGCTGGGATTTACCTAAAACAGCCCCAGGGAGGAACGGCTGGGCGGGGATGTGGGCGAAGAGGGAGGGAGGCTGCCTGGTGTTTGTTTTTACTAATGAAGCCCCATAATCAAATCATTTCAATTTTAATTGTAAAGCCAGCAGGCAGATTTCTGTCTCCAGATGGGACGTGATAGGAATAGTTGAAGGCTGGGCACGTTCTGCCGCTCACCTTAATGCTGGGAGCAAGGCAGATGGGAGCAGCACCGGGGAGAGCTTGGGAAGAGCCTGGTCCCCCAGGGATGAGGATTTGAGCTGGGATCAGACCCAAACCCTCTCCTGCTTTGTTGACCCAGGGATTCTAACCCCTGGCAAGATGTGCTGCACCATTCCCAGATCTGAGCAGAGGAGGCAGGAGCTGTTTTCCCTGCTTTCATCTCCCAGCTCTGCCAGGATACATGAAATCTATTTGTGGCTTTCACTTACCATCTCATTTTTTGGGTGTTTGGACTTTGGGAAAAGAGGAAAATAAAGAAACTGGGTCATTTTCTATTTATTTGGAAGAGCTGCGATGTTAACCCTCCAGCTGCACAGAGCTCTGCTCACGTCTCTGTGGGACTGGCAAACTTGGAACAAGTGATGGGGGAGAGGAGAAACCTCCTCCTCAGCAAAGAAAATGTGCCTTTCGCTCAGCTTCTTCTTCAGGCTGGGGGGAACTGGGTGCAGTGGGGTTGGGGTTGCCCTCCCAATCTAAACCAGTCACCTCAGGCAAAACACACCAGTTTGTTTCTTGTGATGGAGAAATGGAGCTGGGTTGCTCTGGGAGTGATTAAATCCCCCAGGCTGGGGGCATTCCCAGCTGCCTACCAGGCCTCAGCAGTCATCCAGGGGCACGGGGTGGGCAGAGAGGGATGTCAGGGAAGGGGAATGTCTCCTCTCCTCCCCACCAGAGAAGTTTGTTTCTCCCAAAGAGGATGAGGCCAGAGGCACGGCGTGATCCAGGCAGCTCATGCCAAGTATGGAACACCTTGTGCTCCTCTCAGTGCCTTCTCCACAGCCATAACGGGGCAGAGTCCAGCTCTTATCAGGCCGACTGCTGCTGCTTTCACCTCCTTGAGCTGCTGCCCTCCCTGTGCCCACAGTCCCGCTCCCAGAGCTGACAGCATTTCTGGAATCCCCTGGAAGGGATCCAGGTGAGGAACACCAGGCACAGAGCAGCCACCAGCATCCCTCTGGCCGGGCCTCTTCGCTCTTATCAGCTCCCCCTTTTCATGCCTGAGCCATCAGGGACAAGAGCACCAAATCAGAAATAGTCATTGCCTCGCTAAGCAAACACAGATGAAAACCTTTATTTTTTGAAATCGGAGCCTTGGCTCCTGAGGGCTTGAAGTGGCACCTTCCCTTGGCTGGGTCTGCTCCAGCCCCTGGGTGAGGAGAGGAGGGAGCCAGGGGCACTCTCCTGGCAGCCCATGGATTTCCCGGGATGGGGGAGCTCCGTGCTTGGTGCACCCTCACACTGGTGGCTCCAGCTACACCAACTGGGCACGTCCAGTGGGAGTGACAACCCCTCCGCTCTCCCTGTGACACCCATCCCTGCTGCCAGCACAGCCCCCTTTTCCCCAGGGCTCACCCCTGGCACTTCATGCCTCCCACGTGTCTGCGGCTCGCTGTCCCCATCCCAGCGCTGATCCAGGATTCTGCTCTTCCCCCTCTTTTTTATTTTTTTTCCCCCCACCATGTACAAATGGGAATTAAATTGAGGCCGCTAAACTCATTTGCGCTCGCAGCCGTGCCGGGGCCGCAGGCAGCGTTTCAGCCCCGGCTCGGGCTGGGAACCGCAGTGTGCTGGCTGCTGCTGCCGTGCCCGGCGTGCGGCTGCCTGCCCCCTGTGCCTGCTCCCAGCGCCGGCAGCCCCACGGCAAGGCAGGGCTGGGGTGAAGCCCAACGAGACCAAAACATGTGCCCGAGCAATTTCTGCCTCATGTGAGCCGTGCTCGGGGCAGCGCTCAGCTCCTGCCCGGGCTGCTGTGGCTGCGCCTGGCCCGCAGCCCCGTCCCTGAGGGTTCTGCCGCTGTCCCGGGGGGTTCTCCCACTGCAGCCATGCGGGCAGGTGCTGCAGACAGGCTGGGCGGCCGCCCCCACAGCCTGGCTCAGGCAGCATCACGAGGAAATGGGGATGAGCCGGAGCCAGGGAGGTGGCTGTGGGACACGCGGTGCGGGGCAGGGGGTGCCGGTGACCGTGGGGTGTCCAGCCAGGGGAGAGCACCCAGCTGGCCCTGAATGACCCACTGAACCAGGCAGTGCCACCCCACCAGGGCTTATTTTTATCGGGCAGGGGCAGGAGGAGGAGGGATGCTGGTCACGGGTGAACTGTTCCCCTACGACCCAGGAAAAAGTCCCTGGAAGTGCCTGCGGACAGCAAAGGAGGGCAGACCTGAGTGTGCTGGGAGGGAACAGCTGCTGGGAATTTAAATGACCGCTCGTGAATGCTGGTTTTGTTTTGTCCCAGCCACGGCTGCCTGGGCCAGGCAGCATTCAAACCCCGCTGCTCACGGGGCTCTGCGCATGGAGCTCCTTTGGAAAAGCAGGGAGAAACCTGAGCTGGAGAGGAGTCCTGGTGCAGCACCCTGGCCCTGCTCTGCAGAGAAACCAGTGGAGATGGGCAGAGCAGGCAGAGCCACGGCAGCAGGGATGTGCAGGAGCTGGGATGGGGCCTCCGGTCAAGCTTTGCTCCCGTCCGCCAGAAGGAAAAGCGATGGGAAGAGAAGAGATGGTCAGGAAGTGAGTGAGGTGTGCTTCCTGCATCCTTCCTGCACAATTCCTGCACAATTCCTGCACGCTTCCCTCTGCCCCTGCCCGATGGGACACGGCCGTGGGGCTGGGCAGCAGAGGCAGACTTTTCCAGGGACAGCCTCGGGATGAAGCTCTCGGCTCGCCCTCGAGCCTGGGACATGGAATGCTGCCCCGTGACTCTCCACGGCTCCCTGGGGAAATGGAGATGCTGCCAGGCGCTGTGGTTTACAGCCTCAGCCCCGGAGCACGCTGCCAGATCCATGTCCTGAAAATCTAGTTTTGTAGGGATAAACAGGATTTCTTATTCCTGTTGCTAATGTGATATCAGCACATTGCAACACAGATGTTTTAATAACACATAGTCCTTTTAATGAAGGGACTTAATCTAATTTACATCCCAACATTTGTACATGTCCTATTTGCTCATTTATTTGTGCAGTAAATGAAATTAAAGTTACTAAACGTTTAGAAAATTACAAATACACTGGAGAAGTGCACCTGTGTATTAAAATAAGGAGCAGGAGCTGCTTTCCTGGCACAGAGGCTGCCCAAGGCACGCGCTGCTGGCTGCTTCCTCCCTTCCTGTGCAGCCACACAGGCTGGAGGGGAAGGCAGCCGGGCACTGCCAGACCCCATTCCCAGGGATGCTGACAGTTGTGACAACCACTGCATTTTTATTTTTATCATCCCGCCAACGCCGCTCTTTAGATCAGCTTTTATTAAAAATAAATAATGCTTTTAAAGCTGGTGCTGGGGCACCAAACTGTGACAAAGGCCAGGGAGGCGGTGCTGGGGATGATTAATGTGATTTTTCCAGTGAAATACTGTAGCAGTTCTGCCGTGCTGAGGGCTCTGCCGATGGGTGTGGGGAGGACGAAGGCGCTGGGTGCCGTTCTCAGGCTGGCACCTGGAGCAGGGGCACAGCCCACACTGGGCACAGGTCTGGCTGTGGCCTCAGCCTCTCTCAGGCCGGGCTTTGGTGGGCACAGGTCAGGCAAAGGTCAAAGAGATGTTGAGGCACGGAGCCCTCCCAGCCCCTTGGATGTATCCATCCCTCCTTTTTCCATCATCCCCCACCCCTGCCTCCAGCAGGCCCGGCCATCTGAGCCCAGCGGGGTGGTGAACGCTGCTCATCCTCAGGGCAGTGAAAAGGGACATACAGTGTTCCCTGTCACCCAGCCTGCACCCACCGCGGGGCTCCAGGGATGTCACACATCCCTCGTGTCACCATCCTGGGCAGGCCCACGCCAGGCACATCTGCATCACATGTGGAGGCTTCTCCCACATCTCAGCCTCCAGGTGAAGATGAGCAAACCTCCAGCACCTCGGGAAAGCCCCCGAAGGTTGTGCAAGGCTGGACTTGCTCCCCCTGGGCAGACTCATCCCGCCCAGGCTTCCCAGGAAGGGGCACCCATCCTCCCCGGTCAGAGCACTGGTGTGATGGTACAGCTGCCTCTGCTCATGGTTTGTGGACGGGGCTGCAGCTCCTGCTCTGCCGGGACAGCCCTGGCTGTGAAACCCCTGCCACAATCAAGGCTTGTGGCTGGAGGGCTGCATCCCTTGCTCGGAGCTTGTCCAAGACGTGCCCAACACCTGAGCTTGCCCCGCGTCCTGCTCAAGGCAACCAGTGGGAGAAGTAATGAACAAAACCTTAGGCAAACATTTTGGGAATCCAAAAACCTCGCTCTCTGAGTGCAGTTTGGCTCAACAGCTCGGTGGGGCATGGCAGGCACTCGGTGTACAGATGGGGAGGCAGAGTGGCTGACCCGCGGAGCTCCCAGGTATCTGCTCCATCAGGGAAAGGCGCTGCCGCTCCCTGCTGCACTCCCGTTATCCCGGGCCCTCCCCTGCCTTTCCAGGCCAGAGCATTTCCCAGACTGTGCTTTATCCCATCTCTGCTGCTCCTTTTCCAGCGCCACCAGCACCGCTAATAATAACGGCCCTAAATCCTGCCTGCCTGGTGCCACCGCTCCGAGGCTCCGGTCGCTGCCAGCCTGAGCCTGCGCCCCGAACAGCACGGAACGCGTGGGCAGCGAGCGGCACACCACTCCCTCCTCCCCCAGTTGCGCAGTTGGGGCTGTTGGGATGCCATCTCCGACCCCCCCGGCCCGCCGCTCCTGGGAAACTCGTGCCCGTCCCTGCGGCAGGCGGAGGAGCGAGGCGGCCGTGTTCCTTACCTCTCTCCGGAGCCGGGAGCGCGGGGAGAGCTGGAAATAGCCCAGGCTGACACAGATACCTGTGCGGAGCAGCAGGGGCCTGCACCCGCCGTGGTAATTGCGGGCTGCACGGCGATGAGTCAGCCCGAGCCCCGCTCGGGCAGCACGAGGCTGCTCTGCCTCCCGCACCGCGCGGGCAGCGCCCGCCCAGCCGAGCCGGGGCCCCGTTGCCGGGGAAATTGATGCTCCCCCCGTCCTCGGGAAGGGGGGCCCAAAGCACAGGAGCAGCGAGAAGATGGGAATGAGAGCATCTTGCAGCTTTTTAAGCTCTCGAGATGCTTTCAAGTGCCAGGAAGGCTGTGCGAGCTGTGATTTGCTGCATTATTTCTGTTGCTATCCCTGCACGGGGAGCTCCTGCGTGCAGAAGAGCTGCTCGCAGCAAGTCAGCAGCCAAACGCTGCCTGTTCTGGGAGGGGGGGCTGAGCCCCACAGCTGCCATCAGCCACGAGGGGCCGGGGGCCACCCTGGGACCAGCCCTCAGCACTCCCCAGCATCTCTGGGATGGGCCCCCTTTATCTCAGCTGTGGGTAACCGAAGCAGCCGGAGACCGAAGCGGTGTCGGCTCACCCCGAGCTCCTCGGCAAGAAAGCCCCACCAGCAGAGCTCTCCATCCTCCTCCTCATCCTTCTCCTGGGGCTCAGGGGCTGCCTCGCTGCCGGCGATTGCTCTGTCAGGACATTAATAAATAATTAGCCGGCAAACTTCCACCAGGGAGCTTCGTTTCTTCTCCTCCAGTGGTGCCGCCTGTTCAGAGAGCGAAAGCCAAGGGAGAGCAGCTATTCCCAGGAAGAGGGGCTGGAGGGGGTGGCATTTCCCCAACCAGGCTGGCGGCTCCCCAAGCTCCTCCACAGCTGACTTCCCGTTCCAAAGGGATCCGGGGGGAGGAGGAGGAATAGGTAAAATCAATGAGAACCTATTTGGCGGGATAAAAGAACGTGGTTTTATTTATAGCGCTGGCTGGAGCTGAAGTGTCTCCTGCCCAGGGAGACACTGCTGAGGCGCTGGGGAGCAGCAGAGCAGGGTCTGCACAGGCCTGGGAGATGCACCAGTGCCTGCTGGCCACCCCCCATCACCCAGCCCCACCGAGCCCCCGGCCCCCCACTCCCCAAAGTGCTGCGGGGGGCTTTGCTCGCCAGCCTGGCAAGGGCGGAACACCTGCGGAGGGGTTTCTGCTCTAACACCAGTGCTTGTGCTCAGGGGGTGCCAGGAGCTGAGCACCAGCCCCTTCCCACCACTCGTGCCCAGCCAGGGCTGCAGGAGCCGGGGACAGCGGTGGCCAGTCGCTGTGGGGGATGCTCGGAGGAGAGCTGGAGACAAGGGAGGAGGGGGTGCTGCGAGATGGCGGCCCGGGGACAGACGGAGCCAGCCTGGCAGGCTGGGAGTCACGAGCCAGGGAGATGCCCATGGACATCCCTGCCAGCAACAGCTGCTTGAGGAACAGCAAGTCCTTGCTCAGCAGTGCTGCAGATCCAAAGCGTCTCCCTTCACTGCTCACTCCCTTGGCCAGCTCTGCTGGTGCGGGAGGATCAGGACCTGCTCTGGTGATCATGGCACGTCTCTGGGATGAGGCAGCTAAAAGAGAGAAAGGAAGAGAGGCACCCAGACTCTGAGCAGCCTCCAGGGAGAGGCAGGAGGAGTTGCCCTGCTCGGAGCCATCAGCAGAGGAGGATGAGGCCAGCCTGGGTCCCAGCCACCCCGCCAATGCCTCTCGCTCCTCCTGGGAGCAGCTGGCAGCAGGGTGGTGGGGTTACAGGAGGTACCCCAGCTCGTGGTGCTGTCCTGCCAGGCAGGGACGGGCAGTGAAGGGAGCCCAGGCAGCACCACCAGGACCAGAGGCAGCCCAACAGGCAGGGATGAGGCAGGTGCGGTGACATGGATGGGCTGTGACAGACGCGGCCAGCACAGTGTGAGAGCTGCCAGTGCTGTGGGAAAGCCGAGCTCAGCCGGAGGGAAAAGGGTGAGCGTGAGGGACATGCACCGGATGGTGCAGCTCCCGCCGGTCCCTGGCTGGCTGGTGCCCTGTGCCAGGCTGCTCTGGGGCAGCACGAGGGACAATGAGCCTAGAACAGCAAGGGGAAGGCTTGGGCTGCAGGCTGGGATGTCAGGCAGTGCAGAAAGAGCAGTGCGAGGGCTCTGACAGCGTGTTCCTTCCCCTAGATGAAGCGAGGTACAGGATGAGCCGAGTGCCCTGGGCTGCTGCCAGCCTCTCATCCCCAGGCAGAAGGGGCCGGCTGGCCCTGCTGTGCCAGAGCAGCCTGGGGAGGAGGACAGGCTGCTTCACCTGCTGGGGGTGTGCTGCTTCCGTGGACAAATGAGTCACTGAAAACGCCATAAGGAGTCAATGGGCATTCTGGTCCCCTGCTCAGCCCACACAGCTGGTGGGCAGCGTGAGCCATCGTGCAGGAGCCTTCCCTACCCTCCGCTGCCTGGGCTCTGCCTCTTGCTCCGGGAAATTCCCATCTGTTTCAACAACGCATCTGCAAAACCCCCTTCTTGCGCCTTTGCCATCACATTTGTCTCCTCATCGGTTTTCTCTGCAATAACTGTGTGGATTTACCTGCACAGCACGCTCCAGGCTGCGGTTTGGGAGGGGAGCAGGCTGCAGGGTTGGGGCAGGCTAGAGCCCTGTGCAACATCCCCCTGTGTGGGTGCATCCCTCCTGCCCTCAGAGCTGGCCACAGGCTCCTCTGACGGAGCTGGAGCAGCCTCCGCTCCAGGGAGAGAGCTGCCGAGGGCCTGGCAGGTGGCACAGGGTGGGGAGGGACCCTCTGCCAGGTCCACTCCAGAGAGGGGCCTGGGGGGCTCTGCCACAGCACGGGCAGAGTGTCCACGGTGCCCAGGTGTGCCTGCACGAGGGCTTTGCTGGCACAGTGCGACGTCACTCCTTAATGATGCCGAGGGAATCTGGGGCAGGAATGGCACCCTCTCAACTACCAGAGGCTCAGCCCTGCTCCCCGGACAAGCCGGATCTCAGAGCCAGGAGCCCACCCAGCACCCACTTGTCCTCAGAACCCACTTTTGTTTCCCAGGTCCCCTCCAGCCTCAGAGACCAGGCCCTCAGCCCTGTGGCAGAGAGGACATCAGACTCTCACTCCTTGCTGACCATGAAGCATAACAGAGCCCCCCGCCACCAGCTGAGGAGGAGGAGGAGGAGGCAGGAGCTCCCAGGTGCACACGGCTAATGAGGCACAGAAAGCGTGCAGGGAAAGCAACGCTCTGTCCCCGTGCTCGTGACTCCAGGTGAAGGATAAGGCTGAGCCGAGTGCTGCGGGGAAGGGAAAGCAGAGCTCGTGGAAAGGAGCCAAGCAGAGAAACTCAGCGAAACCCAGGGCATGGCACTGCCAACCACCGAGCCCCGCGGGGAGCGGGGCCCCAGCGAGCAGCCTGCACGAACGGGGAGTGCTCCAGGGGAGGGCTCTGGGAGAGCCTGGCGACACCTTCCCCTTCAGCTGCCCCCAGCTCACCCAGCCACCGGCTCCCAGAGCTCCTGCCAGCGCAGAGAGCCTTTCCCCGGTCCCCAGCGAGGGCGGCCACCACGCCAATGCCCCCTGGGGCTGCGTTTCATGCGAGTGCCAAGCAGAGAGCGTCACCAGGCGGGGGGCTGGCGGGGACCCGCCGGCGGCCGGGGATGTTGTAACTCGGAGGAGCCCCATTTGCCGCTGCCCCTCACCGCCCGCTCCTTACAGCATGTTGCCATCCACCAGCAGAGGCAGCTGCAACGTGAGAGCGAGGGCGGGCGGGCGCCCGGCGCGGGGTGGCTCCGGCCCAGCCGGCGCTCATTGGCTCCGGCCCCTGTCCCACGCCTGGCCTTTGGCAGGCTCCGGGTACCTTCAAACCCTGTCCCCTCCTGACCGCTGGCCCAATGACATTACTCGCTCGCTGTTGTTTTGAAAGGACATTTGCAAGCTTTTCCTGTTATATTTTACCTCGGTAATGTTATCCCCAGCCCCTCCGGGCCTAGCGTCGAGTTGCTGCTGCGGCAGCGGTGCGGTGTGGCAGGGAGCTCCGGCTCGGCCGCGGCTGCCAGGCCAGGGTGGGCGCAGGGGGCTTAATTCCGCTCCAGAGTGGCTGGCACCTCTTCGAGTACATAAATACAGAGAGCAGCAGAAGCTGGAGCTCTGGCAGCTGCCCCGCTCTCAAAGCTCGGGGGCTGGTGGAGGAGGAAAGCTGTGAGCACACGGCAGAGCTGCCCGGCGCCCTGCGCAGGGCAGGGTGTGTGGCACGGGCAGTGTGATGTCCCACTCACTCCAGGCCACCACTCCAGATGCCACCGCACTCCAGGCCTGCGCATCAGACACCATCTCTACCCACCGCAGGTGTTTCTGAGGCTGCCGCATGACTGACTTCTAAGAAGGTGGAGACAACACCTCTTATAACATCTTGTCCTCCTTCGCCTCTCTCCTGGTGCTTCCGAAGCCCTTTTTATGAGTGTTATTCAACCAGTTCCTCCAGAAACTCCAGGGCACAGGGAAGTGGTGTGATCTCCGTTTCATAGGTGAAAAGAACCAAAAGGCACAGAAAAATGCTCGGACTGTGCGAAAGTCCAGAGCAGTCAGGAGCTGAAGCTGGGCAGGTTAACATCCTCTTGCAGCCACGTGAGCAACTGTACTTCGTCCTGCAGGATCCCACTGAAACCCAGAAGCAGCAGCAAGTCCACTTTGCCAAGATGCCCCCATTTTGCTCTGCTGTCCTCTGTCCCCCTCCCGCCACAAGGGCAGCCTGACCCCAATGTCACATCCAGTTTTGCCTGCAGGGCTGGAAGAAGCCCTAAGCTGTCTGTTCAGAGGAGAAATGGGGCAGTGCAGGCTGGGCTTTGCTTTCGTCATGCTCCTCCGTGCCTGGGGGTGGCTGCTGCCAGGGTGGGTGTCCTGCGGGCTGTGACCACTGGAGGCTGGGAAGGGCTCATCTCCTTGGGTCAGAAAGCGAGGGAGGAGGAACTGTGCTTGCACACGGACCAGAAGGGAAAAGGAATTTCCGAAAAACCCAGCTATGCTCAACTTGATTTTAGAATGACGATTCTCAAGTCATTCCCACGAATGTTACTTCCTATTTGAGTGCAGCTGGTGTAAAGGAAATCATGAGATACTCAAGTGAGAACCTTGCCTTTTGTGCAACAAATTCCTCCCAAAGGACTGCTTTTGTGGTGAGGCCTTCCAGCCCTGCTTTTTGCCCTCATGGGGCAAACATCCCTCCTGTTCATGGCTCATCTTCATCACTCCGTAGCCTTTGTCACTCGTATCTTCTGCAAAGAAAGGAATTCACATCACATCACTGGTCAGCAGGGTCACCTGGGAATTTGAGTCTTAGTCTTCAAGGAATTGCACAGGCCCCAGAGCAAGGCAATTTCCTTCCTTGGCCCTCCTGACCGTGCTGTGCCTGCTGTGACTACAGCTGTGGATCCTGGCAGGGCATTCCACAGCCACCCATGGGAAGAGAAGTTTCACTACTGGCAGGGCAGCCGGAAAAGCACCTTGGGCAAGGGCTTTGGCACTTGATAACAGTAATTAGTACTAGAGTGCACAGCAATGAGGAAAAGTTGCTTTGTCCCATCCCAGCAGCCAGGCCACCCTGGCCTCCAGCTCTCATCACTGTGACATAACACACGCCGTGCCTGACATCTCCCTTTGGTGCAAGGCTTGGGATCATCAGGGAAAACCCAGTGTTGCTACATTGCATGGTGTTCACAACATGTCCTGAACCAAAGGGAGGCCAAAGGGAATTAAAGAGTGGCTGGAAACAGCTCTGCCTTTGAAACAACAGCAAAGAGAACACGGATGGGAAGTGGGCCTTTCCTGCCAGAGGAAGAAGCACTTTCTGTTCACCCCTCAGAGCCTGGCACAGAGCTCCCCACCCCAATAGCTCCACATCACTTTGCTCCATCAGCTCTTTACAGTGACCCTGCAGGCCTGTCTAGGCAGTCTGAGGGGATTTGAGGATCTGGAGCCATTAGGCTGCAGGTGTTGCCACTTAGTTGGTTGTGCCTCAGCTAATTCAGGCTGCAGTGCCAAGCCCTGCTCTTTCCCGTGTAATTGCTACGGGTAAGTAAATAGAACATTTGTGAGATTTTTGGTCCCATCATTAATTATTTCTGAAAGGGCTTTTAGGATACGCCTCAAAACCCCAGACAGAAAGATGACGTGCGTGACATCAAGATGCTCGCAGCAGCAGCTGAAACAAAACCAAAGAAAATCAGAAGGTCTTTTGCTCCTTGTTACTCTTTATTGCTGTCACCTGCTCCCACTTCAGTGTAGACCCACCGAGCCTGGAAGTGACCCTTGGCCCAACCGCTGCTCTCGGGGCTTACGTATCTCCACGTGGGGTGATCTGGGGACTTTTGAGAGGTGTCTGGTGGTGTTGGGTGCTCCCACTTTTAAACGCTGGCAATTTTAAGGTCTGCGTGGTGGCATCGCTCAAAGTGGGTTCCCTCTGTGTGTGTCCCTGGGGAAGCCGCTCCTGCAAGAACCACGGGGCACTTTAAAAGCCCCAGAGAGCCTGGATGTGACCCCCTGGTCTGACACGCTGCACCCAGCGCTTACATATCTCAACTCGGAGTGACCCAAGCGGCACCGGGGGATGCTGGGCACCCCCGCTTTGGCGGGCTGGCACTTCCAGGGGACATACAAAGCGGCGTCCCACGCGTGTCTGCACAGCCACCGCGGCGCTCCCTCGCAGTGATCCCCCCGTGCCCGGCTCCCGCAGCCG
>VZTD01004942.1:376912-420921 GCA_013397725.1 Rhagologus leucostigma | reverse complement strand
GTGGGGGCCGATAGGAGCCGGGCTGTGGGATGAGTCATGCCGAGCGTCAATTCCACGCATACGGGCTGGGATCTTGGGGGATGGAGGTTTGGGGAGGTGGGGGGGGGTGCGACAGCTAGAGGGGTCTCGGTGCCGCGAGTCGCCGGCTCCAAAATGTGGATGGGCTGTGTTTTGGACGGAGCTGGGTATTAAAATCAGATTAAGGCTCCTTGGCAGCTCCGGCGGGATCACGAGAGCGAGCCGTGCTGGCTATAGGGCTCGCATGCTTTTCCATTTTGGGGGCTGCAAGAGAGGCGCTATACAATAAACCGGGCAGGAGCCGGAGCCGGGGCTGAGCCCGAGCACCGCCGCGCATTTCGCAGTCGGCTTGATGAGGCTGCTGCAAGTGGGAAGAGTTTTCTGTAGTTATGTATCATCCCCCCGACCCTTCACTTTCATAACCACGGATTACAAAATAGCTCTGATTGTGAAGCGAGCGCCTTCATCCCAAGCCTTGCTCTCTCACCAGTTCAGCCCCGGGATTGCCAACAGCAGGAGCGTGTGTGTTTGTGGGGAGCAGGACGGGGACTAATCCTGCCGCCGTTTGGGTTCAAAACAAACAAGGGCTCGAGACTTGGTAAATCAGATTTGCCCGCGCTGCGTGTGCCAGACAGAACCAGGCAGGTCTTGCCACCAGCCAGACTGATGTGGTCCCGGCACCTCTCCTCGCATGCACCAGCGCCAGAGCGCTCCGGCTTGGCACGGGACCCGGCGGCTTCTGAGGGCAGAGCAGGGGGGAGGCAGCCTGGGTTATTAACCAAGAGCTGCTGACAGGTTGATTACAGCAGAAAGGGTCAGGAAAGGTGAGAAGTGGGCCGAGATTTTGTAAGCAGTTTGTGTGGTTTTTTTCCATGTTATTATTGCTGAGGGAACCGTCGGCTTGGAGGAGAGGAGGCTGGTTGTGTGGGATGCTGTCCCTCGGAGTGGGCTGCTTGTGTGGGATGCCATCCCCGGGAAGTGCAGCAGAAAGGCTGCAGCTCCCACCAGCCCCATTGCTCCCTGAGCAGGTGAAAGTTCCTGGCTCCACTTCCCTGTAATAACCCTCCTGTTCTCCGCGTGTTAACCACGACGTGAAGAGCCCGTGTGATCGCAGCACGCGCCTGGAGCCTTGTTTCTCTCTTTTTCTTTGCTTTTTGGTCAGCGTTTGATGTGCCAATTTAGGAATCTTATTCCAAAAAGGGACTGCTAAGGGAGGGGGGAAAAAAAAATAAAATTCTACGAATTGTCATCCTTCTCTGGTGCAAGCCCACCATGTTGTGAACATTCCCTGGAAAATTTGGAACTGTGAAATGGCCTGTGCTGAAATGAGACCGTGTTTATGAAACGTGGTTGGCTGTGTCCCCTGTTTTCTCTCCCTGTCCCCGGCGTGCTCTCTGCTGGAGGGAGCAGCACACGTAGTGCTGGTCCGAAGTCTGCAGGTGTGGGAGGAGAGGAGCAGCGAGGGCAGCGTTGCAGCTCGCTGCGGCTCCCGTGCAGCCCCTCTGTGCTCTCCCGTCCGGCGCCTGCTTTCGATAATTCCATTTCCTCTTCTGTCCCCACGTGCGCTGAGGGGCTCAGGGCTGGGATGGGAAGAAAAGAGAAGAAGAAAAAAGGAAGAAAAAACAGGCCCCCCCCCAGCTATGATTTGCATGCATTTGCTTAAGAACCGCCTGAAGTTGTAAGCATGTGTTGTGCTTGTACCTTAACCTCTGATGAAACTGGGGGAAGGCTCCAGCCCTGGCTCTGTCACATGCTGCCTTCTAACTGGGAGCGGGAGGCGGGCCGGGCTGGCGCTGACGTCTCTCCCCATTACTACTGTACGAGCCTCTGCTTACAACTGGGTTGCTGACTTCTCAATGGAGCCCCAAAACCGCTTCCCCAAAGCCCCCAGTGCTCCAGCATGAGAGCAGATCATCCTGAGAGGCTACGATGTCAGGAGGCCACGAGATGATGAATAGTAGCCGTTTCCGTCGTGGAAATTTTGAGGAACTGAGGCTCTCCTCCTCTCTCGCCCATGCTCCTCCCCAGTCCTTGCTTTTGCAGTAGGTTTTGAGAAAGGCGCAGTTGGTGCAGGTGCCGGGTGATCCCTTCCTCTCCAGGGGAGGAATCCTGAGCAAGGCTCACGGGGAGATGCACGGGGAAGGTTTTTCATGGGTATCTGCATCAGTCCCTTCATCATAAGGGTTTGTGCTGAGGGTGCCTGCTAACCTCTATTTACATATCGAGGACAGCGATGATTCACGTGGTACCTGCATTGCTACAGAGAGAAAATCAGGGTTTTTCACTTGATATCTGCCTTTCTCCTGCCAACTCCTTTTTTCCTTCCTTTTTTTTTTGCCACAAAAAAGAGTGATTTTGTTATGCTGCGCCTCAAAATGTGTCATTTCTGGGCCTGCTTAATCCATTTTGTGCAACTCTGCTGCTCAGAGGTACGGAGCTGGTTGGAGCTGGTTCATCTGCTGGCACCAGGCACTGGGAAGTGCCAGCCAGGCAGCTCTGCCGAGAGCACCACGGAGCAGCCAGCAGCTCTCGGCATCCCTGCGAGAGGCTGGAGCACTGGCTCTTACAGCTTCAATTTGTTTAAAAACCCCAAACAAAGTGCAGTAGGCGGGAGGGGGATAAGAAAAAAATCAGGCTGCTTCTCGGAGGGATGCTTAAAGATCACATGAACTGAAATACAATATTCCCTCTTTAACTTCCCAGCCTCCTGCTAACAGCTTAATCCATCGATGAACGCAGGAGGCACAGCGAGCCCGGGCTGGGTTGGCATTTCTAGTGATGAAGTGGGGATGCATCCCTAATTTCTGATAGTCCTCACTGAGCTGACCGATATCCTGCTTCTTCTGTGGCTTTTCTCTCGGAGATTTGGGGTGGGTTTGGACGACAGACAGCCCAAGGGCCTGTGCAAAATGCATCCTCAGCTGCATTGCTGCAGCGTGGGTCGAAGGGCTGCTGCAGTGCCGGGGCTGGAGAAGGCTGAAGTTGTCTGGGAAGCGAGGTGGCTGTGTCCTGGTGGCTGTCGCCGTGCTGGAGCAGGGGCTGGAGGGTGCTGGGGGTGCTGGTGGCTGTCCCCACCACAGCAGAGGCTGCGGAGGCTGGCGAGCGCAGCAGAGTCTGAGCTGAGCCAGGAGAGAGAGCAGCCGGCAGCAGCCGGAGGGAGAGGAGGGCTGGGCTGGAACCTGCCCCTCGGAGAGCTTCCCCACACACCTGCCTGCCTTCCCCCCGGGATTCTGACCGGTGTTCCCCACCCTGGCAGTGCCCCAGGGCTGCCCCACTCCGAGGGGTTTCCCCCACCTGCCTGCACATCCCTGCCCCGCTCTCATGCCGTAATGGAAAGGCACCTCTCCAACAGGTGAATAATTAAGGGCTCAACCGAGGGCCTCCAGCAAAGGCAGCTTTGTGAGGGAGAGGGATCTCTCTCACATTAACCTTTCCAGTGTCAAAAGCCTTTCTGTAGGGAGGAACTCCAGTCTCACGAGCTGTTTGGCACGCTTGGTTGTCTAATTAAAAATGCTCGTGGAATGCCCCTTCCAGACCCAAACCCCTGGATTTGGGGAATGGGTCCCACATCCCCGGTGCAGGGCGGGGGACAGAAATGCCACAGGCTGGCTCCTGGAAGATGGTTTGTTGTGCTGCCAGCCACTGGTGCCGAGGGCAGGAGCCCACCAGGCTTTGAGATCCCCTTTGGTGAGACTGGGGGCTGTGTCAGAGTGTGGGAGCTGCAGTGCTGTAGTGACAGGACACGGAGAATGGATTCAAACTGCAGGGAGTAGGGTTAGAGTGGATATTAGGAACAGATTCTTCCCTGTGAGGGTGGGGAGGCCCTGGCGCAGGGTGCCTGGAGAAGCTTTGGCTGCCCCATCCCTGGCAGTGTCCCAGGCCAGGTTGGACAGGGCTTGGAGCAACCTGGGACACTGGAAGGTGTCCCTGCTCATGGCTGGCACTGGATGAGCTTTAAGGTCTCTTCCAACCCAAACCATTCTACAATTCCACAAAGGACATGATTCCCCCTGGCCAGCATGTGCCAGCACCGTGGAGGCTTGGGGACATCACTGGGCTGGGGTAGAGGCATTGAGCAGGGCCGGACTGCTGCCAAATGCCACCACCGAAGCCACCGCTTTGCGTGCCCGTGGCCTTGGGGAGATGGTGTCACCAGGGCGAGGGGCACCGTCCCTGTGGGGCTCTGCAGCTCTGGCTCTGTCGGGGAAGGGAAGTGCTGTCCCCAGAGATGCGGCTCCACCGGGACCACGCGTGTGGCGCTGGGCGGCCGCCACCGCGGAGCCGGGGACGCGAGGTGCTGGCAGGGCCTCGGCTGCAGACACGTTTGCCGGAGGAATCGGCTTCAGGCTCCCGCAGCTGAGCCCTGCTCCATGGCAACCCGGCGCGGGCTTATATTTCTCGTGACTGCTTGGCAGCCTGAAGTGATTTAGCAGGGGGGAACTCTGTACGCGCTGGAGCCGCCGCCAGCGCGGCCGTGCCGGGGTGACCGCCACGCTCCCGGCCCTGCGGCGCTCCGGCTCCCGGGGCACCCCCTTCCCACACCCCAGGAGTGGGCAGCCTGGACGGGCAGGATCCCACCACCTCCTGCTGCCTGCAGAGCCGCCTCCTCGCCGGTGCCTGGACAAGGATGTTTTAAGCTGCCTGTGCTTGTAGTAACGAGCCAGGGACTAAAGGTTGAAGTTAATGGGGCGGGTGGTCAGGTGAGGTAGTGACCTACTTCCAGGGGCACCGGCACCGTAGGCACTGGGTGATGGTCCAGCCAATGTGTTTCCCTTCCCTTATCGCTCGGCCGTTCTGCTTTTCAGCGCTTTTCCTGAACTCTGGCTCACAAATTATTATTTATTTATTTATGGTGGTTGTTTTCCTTTTTTTCTTTTCCTTTCAATAACGGGAGCTTCCAAGAAACGCCGAAGGACTTTGCACAGCTCTGGCTGTGCTCAGGGTCTTGTCAGCCCTGTCCTTATCCAGCCCTGTCTCACTGCACTTCCCCACGTGGAGGCAACAGCCAAGGCCGAGCTGCTGCATTAAACCAGCTCGCTGCTGAATTAACACAGGGAAAAGTAAAAGCTGGAAATCTCCTTCGGCCCTGGAAGATCTGGAAACCCCCCGGGGGGAGGGGTTCTTCACGTGGCGAGTGTGGTATCTGCTGGTGGGGGATGTGGAGGGGCTGTGGCAGCCCTGGGGACACGGCCCTATCCGGTAGCCAGAGTCACCTTTGATCTCTGCCAGCTCCGGGCAGCAATGTGGGGCTTAGGCAAAATACTTCCCTTATCTCACATCCCACTGTCCCGAGGCAAAGCCGGCAGGCACTGGGGGCTGGATGGGCACCCCACCACCGGGAGCTTCCTTGGAGGAGCATGATGGTGCTGAAGCTTTTTACATCTGCATGCCCAGTGTCCCCATGGCCCCCTGCCCACCCAGCCTGGCCGTGGGGACAAAGGCTGGGGAGACCATCGGAGGACTGATGTGGCACTTCTCCCCTGGGATGAGCAGTACATGCTTTATATGGATGTTTTTGTGCTGAAGTGGCGCCTCAAGCTCTTGCAGGGACTACAGTTGCAGGCAGCAGCCTATCTTTACTGAGATGCATTTTCTGAATTCTTCCCATGCGCCCTGCGGCCTCGGCCAGGGCAGCACCAGCCCCTCTGCTGAGCCAGCGCACGGCCAGGCCCCTCGGTTCCTGTTTCAGTTTGCTGCGGGTTTCACTCAGAGAGCAGAAGCTCATCACTGCTGTCACTTCTGCTCCCCCCCTTTGTCTGGGGAGGCTGCAGGACCTGGTTTGTCCCCACCAAATGAGGAGAGCGGTGTGGGAAGTGTCATCCTTTCCCCCCCCCGCCACCAAAGCTGCCTTCTCCACCTATTCCCCGAGGAACCCTCATTTCCTAATTTTCATGGACGTCAAGAGCAAGGAAATCCTGTGGCGAGGGCCGAGCGTCCTGAGCCGGGGCTCCGAGCCCGAGCTGGGGCAGCGGCGGCATGGTGGGGTCGGAAGGAAGCCCAGCTGCCTCTCTTCACGTTTCTTCTCCTCCCTGCTGCGCCGTGGAGAGGGGATGTGGCTTTCGCAAGTGACAGCTGGGGACCTGCCTGTCCTGCCACGAGGTGACCCACGGCTGGAGCAGCCCCAGCTGTCCCGGGGTGCAGGGGAGCTGCCAAGCAGTGTTTTTGCTGAGCCCTTCTTTCATTTTTTAGCCAAATTCCTGGGTAGGAGGGAGTCGCGTTATTATTTTTTCATGAAGAAAGTGCATCTGTAGCTGCAGGGTGTTCAGGAGACTGCCACGACCCTTTGCACGCACACAGGACTGGCAGGGCTGGGCTGCAGCCGGGCTGGGTTGGAGCTGAGATCAGTGCTGGTCACACTTGGCCACGGCTTGGCCATGGCACGTGCCAGGGTGACAGCAAGGAGTTGGAGGTGCCAAACATGAAAGGATGGAGCAGGGACAGGCTCTGGCTCTCTTTCCCCTGCAGAGGCCACTCCCTCTGCCAGCACGGTGTGGTGACACTGGTGGGCACAGAGCTGGGCTGGCCGTGGTCCTTTGCTCCACATGTGATGCCCAGGCAGAGCCCACACTCCCTGGGCTGGGAGCAGGGCGAGATCCTGCTGCCTGCATGTGGGATCCGGGCTCGCAGGCAGAGCAGGGCAGGGGCTGCGCCTTGGATCGTGCCAGGTGAGCTGCCAGCACCCACTCCTGCTGCACACAGGGTGCTCACCGGGCACCAGCACGGCGGGGCTGAACTTTGTCCAGCTGTAGTCCTCTGGCCTGATTTCTTGGCACTTTCCCTGCCTCGGTGCAAATGTTTGCAACTTCCACGGCCCTTGGCTTCCAGCTAATTAAACTTTGCATTCCTGTTGGCTCCCTGCAAACCGCCGCTGCTGAGCTCCTTCCCTTTGCCCCGGGCTCGGGGACCTGCGGCTCTGCCCGTGCCAGGTGTGTGTGGCTCAGAGCCACCTTCCCGCACCCTAATGACCGGAGGGTTTTCAAGCCTCCCCTCGAACAGCATAAACCCCAGAGCTCTGCAGAGCTGGAGATTTAAACCACCAGCATCATTTCTCCTTTTGAGCGGGCTCACACACAGTCACGACCAAACCGTGCTGATAATGAAAAAAAAAAAAAAAAAAATCGCAATTTTTTTTCTTAAAAAGGAAGTTTCTGTTTCTGTGTGGGCCCCACAGGGAGGCTGGCGCATGCGGGTTTGGAGTGCTAGAACCCATTTCCCAGGTAACAGAACTCAAGCCTGTGAGAACTGTGTGGTTTTCTCAGGCTGAAAGGTTGGATGGTATTTGAGCTGCTTTTTTTTTTCTTGTTGCCGTGTTCTTTTAAGAAGGAATAAGTATGTCTATTTATATATATTTTGAAAATGAAAGCACGTGGCCCGTGTCCCCAGAAACCCTCACGGTACATGCTGTCACCCAGCTCGGGGAGGGACACTGCTTTGCTGGTGACCACCCCCCAGCCCTCCCCAGCAGCTGAACTGGGGAGCAGCCCCTGGAGCTTGGGGTGAGCCGTGGTAGGCGTGCAGGACATTCTCTTGGGAATTCTCCATGGGACCAGAGGCTTCGGGATGTGGATGCAGCAGGAAGGAAGTCGGTAGCTGAGAGGAGAGCGGTGTCGTGGGGGGATGTTGGGACAGCACGGATGGGAAGGGCTGGAGCTGCTCACTTGATTTACTCCTGTTGACTCCTCCTGCCCATGCTTCAGGTGGTGCTGCCTGGCCTGCCTGCAGTGCTGGCTTCTCCGTTCCTCTGCCAGGGCATCTGGGATGCAGAGCGGTCTCCCTGTGGAGAACAGGGCTGCCCAGGAGGGGCTGCTTGCCCTGGCTGCCTCCTCTCAGTGTCCACCTCCTGCCCGCTGCCCGTCTGCCCAGAGGAGCTGGAAACCCATCTGCACATCCAGCTGAGTCGAAAATACATGAAAGGCAGATTATCAGGGGGAGACTGTCCTCATCTCTGCTGCTCGCTTATGGCAGTGCAAGGACCTGGAAATACAGCTTTCAAGTTTCTCTCTGTATTTATGTAACCCAAACGAACTCTTTTTTGGAAAGAGCCACTCTGTCTCATTTAGATACCTAAATATAGCAGCTGCTCCGGAGGGAGGATTAGCCTGCGAGTGCCCTGGCGGGTATGGGACCTTTGTGCACGGGTGTTATGGGGACTTTAAACCCCATTCAGTGGGGCCTGGGGGGATTATTCCCTTTGCCATTATCAGGACGGGCTTGCAGTGTTCCAAGTCAGCGGGGAGCTCACGGCAGTGACCAGGTTGGGAAGCACAAACCTGTGGAGATGTGGACTGCAGGGATTTTTCTAAATGTCTCGATGCCTTTTGAGGTCAGAGCCCATCTATGCCCAAACACGCTCTTTGTTATCGTGCCATCACCTCCCCTTGGAGGGAGGATCCGTGCTCCAAAGCACTGAGGCGGAGCTGAGCTGTGGGGTGAAACCTCCACATCCAGCCCTGCCAAAGGGCCCCGTGAGGCTGCAGCACCTCGGGGTGGTCAGTCGGGGCTGCTGGAGAGGAATCACCCCCACAGTGTGGGGCTGGGTAGAAAGGCGGGGAAGCGCAAGGGTCCTTCTGCCCGTAGGTGCACCTCAGGCAGCAAAGCCTTTGAGCTCCTTTAGGGAAAGGTGTGGCACCAAGCCTTTGAAATGCCAAGCTCAGGGACACCCCACAGGTGCCATTTCCCCTTGCCAAGGATGTTCATGGACGTTCAGGGACACCCACCCTCCTGGCACCAGGGCCTGTGCACTCCTCCGAGACGCAGGTGTTGGCAGGATCCGGGCACCGTGCACGTCCCATGGACTCACTTCTGCTTCTTCACACACCAGAGCTCTTTGCCTTTGGAGTGAGCACAAGAGATGGGTCTGACCACGTGGTGTGGGGAGGCTCTGGTGCACCCCTGGGATCAGCCAGGCTTGCACCTTGCACCAAGCATTGACGGAAACCGAGTTTCTCAGAGGTGCACAAGGTGACCTTTGCTTTTGTCTCTTAGCATTTCCAGCTGCCCTGCAGTGAGGGTGCCATGTGTCCCTTCCAAGGGAGTGGGGAGCAGCTGTTTGTGTGTGTGCGTGCTGGTGTCCCAGGGACCTGGGGACACATGCTGCAGGGGTCTCTGCAGCTGGCTCGTTACAAGAGTGTGGAGAGGACACCCTTGTGTTCCCCTCCTGCTTTGCAGCACTGACACGAGAGCGGCTCCCTGGCCTGGTGCTGCTGCAGGGGCTCCTTGGGGTTTGGAGGCACACGGGCTGCCTTGTGTTTCCTGCAGGAGAGCAGAGGGTCCCTCAGCTGTCTGAGCACTGTCTGTGCTTCTCGTCTTGCTTCCTTTGCACACAGCGGCTCTGCCTCCCTGCACGCCTCGTCCCCCCGCTGCCCATCCCTGCCCCTCACTGTGCCCTGTGCCCAGCTCGGAGCTGTGCAGCCTGTGGTGTGCAGGCTCCTCTGCCATCCCCGCCGTCCCCCTGGGACAGGAGCCACCTGGCTAAACCGTGGGACTCCAGGGACGTGTCGGGAACACCTGCACGCCGGCTTCACACGGTGCCCTTGGACAACCTTGCGAACCCCGGTACGACGTCCCCTCGGCTCCCACTGCACAGCAGGGACCAGGCAGGTCCTGCGTGGGTGACGCCCTGCTCAGGTCTGTGTTATTCGGCCCTAGCAGGGTGCAGGTGAAATGGAGAAGGCAGAGGCTGTGCAGTGGAAGGGGAGGAGGCGGCGCAGTGGGGCTCCATGCGCAGGGCTCACAGTGTCCCCAGGATCCCCGAGCTCCCTGGCAGATGGCTGCAGCCCTCCCGCCCTGCTCCAAGGAATACAAATGTGCGGCAGATACGGTTACCCGGCCCCGGCAGCGGTGTTGGCTTTCATCTAGATCGATATCCCTGCCGGCCTGCGTCTGCGGGAGCGCTCAGCTGGCAGCACAAGCCTGGCCGGGAGCAGACACCTGCCGAGGCTCTGCTGCCCACTGCAGCCCCTGCCCGTCCGTGTGTCCGGCTGCCTCGGCGTGGAGGCAGCGCCGGTGCCGGCCGCAGCGCCGCTGCCGCGCTGCCCGGCTCCGTCATGCGTAAAATGTAATAAATAGGGCCATAAGCCTTTTACAAAGTCTATTTCCACTCTTGGATCCGGGATTTAATGCATGGCTGCTTAGAGAGGCTGAGGATTTCAGGGGTCATCAAGGCTAATTGCACTGCTGGAATAAAAGGGTGCGCGGCAAGGATCCTGTGCGCGGGCGGGAAGGGATGCCGGGGGTCCTGGCCCCCCGCCCGCTGCCCCGGCCCCGTGTGCTCGCTGCCAGCAGCCCGAGAATGCCACGGCCACGCGTGGCAGCTTGGCAAGGGCTGGGGTCCCCAGGGAGGGCTCGTTTGGGGCCGGGGAGGCCAAGCCAGCTGGGGAGTCACATGCTGCAGGTGTTCGGTTCCCCAGTGCTCCGTGGTGTCCCCGTGTGTCTGACCAGGCGCGTCTGGCTGGAGCGCTTGGTCTTATATGACCTATAAGCCAGGGAAAGCCTCCGCAGGGCCAAGGGCCAGTGAGGATCAGGGCTGTCCCGGTGCCAGCTCGGCCCCAGCCTGCAGCATCTCCTTCAGCTGCAGAGAGGAGCTGGGTACCACCCTGCCAGGCTGTGCTGGTGGGCCCTGATGGCACAAGCTGGGGTATGAAGGGGTGTGTGTCCTGCTGCCGGGGAGACAGCCCCACTGAGAATGGGAATGCAGTGCTGGGGGCAGAGCCTGGGGCACAGACCCGGATGGGTGCTCCAGTGCTGGGTGTGCTGGGTGGCCAGCACAGGGCTGGGATCAGGACCTGGACAGCTTTCCTGGAGGTGCCAGGGAGGGGCGGATGAGATGTGCAGGCTCTGCATCACCAGGACGGCTGGCAGCCACGCGCCCTGTAAGGCGAGGGGGACCCAGATGCCCCGAGGCTGCCGGGGCTTCGCCCTGTGCCAGCCGCTCGCTCTTGCAGGGCTGGCAGGGCTGTGCCGCCGGCCACGGCAGACGGAGGATGCCAGCTCCGCTCAGTGACTTCGCTGGCTGATCCCGTCATCTCCATCTCGCGCCAAGTGCTGAAGTCGCCATGGAAACCGGCATGGCGGCAGCCTCGCCAGCAGCTCCGCGGCATCCTCGCTCCGAGTGCCGGCCGGTGCCGGTGCCGCACCGGTGGCGGGTGACCGGTGGCGGGTGACCAGTGGCGGGTGACCGGTGGCAGGCTCGGCCACCGCTGTCGGTCTCCGTTCCTCGAGGGCGTCGGTGCCAGTGCTGGGCTCGGGGATGCACACGGGGTCCTTCCCTGGTGCTGTGGCAGGGCCCGATCCGTTAGCGCTCCTCCATCCCGCAGAGCCTCGCAGGAAGCACAGAGCAAGAGCCCGATAGTACTGCTATTAATAGTACCTGCTCACAAAGTTATCTTTAGCTGCGCTGCTCCCACCTTCATTCATAGCAGCCACGGCACGGGCCTGACTCCTCGCCCTGCTGCTGGAGTGGCTTTGAGGCAACCCCGGCCTCCCCAGGTGCCCCACTCGCCTGGGCTTCCACCGCTCACCAGCCTTTCCTTTGCCTGTGGAAAGGGATGGGCTGCAAACCTTTCCCCGTAGTGGGAAGTGGAGCTGGATTTTTTTTTCCAGAGTTCGTTTTTCTGTGGTGACCGTAACTGTGAACTCTGCTTGCCTTTGCCTCTCCTCCCACGTCGCTCCTGTGCAGCGGGGCTGTGTCTTGCCGAAGGCTTTCTCCCTGGAGCATCCCTGCTGGAAGTCCACGCTGCTGCTGGGATTTTGCTTGATCAGTGGAGGAGGCAGTGCCTGAACTTGACTATTGGGGATGGAGTATTTCCCGCTTGTACTTCAGTGGGTGTTTCCATAGGTTTCAAGCTGCGGTCCACCCTTCCCAGCATCTTTCATCTCCAGAGCTCACACAGCTCCTGGGAGGGTGCAGGGCTTTGAAAGGGCTTTGAGGATTCAAGGGCTCATCCCACTGCTTTGAGGCAGCATCTCCCACCGTTGCCAGGGAAAGGCCTATTTCTCCTATTCTTGAACTCGGCAGTCACCGAGTTCCTCAGGTTCCTGGGTTAATCTGTTCCTGCCTTTAATGAGCTGCCTCATTAAAGTGTTTTTCCCTAATAACCAACCCTCTGGGCTGGGTGATGTTCAGCTGCAGACAACTGGAGGCCTGCAGGCTGCAAAGGGCTGTTCAGGCTGCGTGTGGGGTGCAGGATGAGCACCATCCCTCTTCTCCCACATGGTGCCAACAAGGCTGGGAAGGGAGCAGCCCAAAGCACCCCAAACCTGCCTCTCCTGGGCTTCCCCACCTGATCTACTGCACCCACAAACTACAGGGCAGGCTGCACTGGGGATGGCATCTGCCCTTGGGGTGCAGCAAACTGGGGATGCTGGGACTAAACCATCCTGCTGCAGAGTCTTCTCACAAAATGTTCTTCCCCCGGGATGTGCAGCACCGGGGCTGCTTGACATCACCCAGGGGCCGAACCTGTGGGTGCACGCCTGCACCCCTTGGGCTGGGAGGCATCTGCCCAGCCCTAATGAGGGGATTTGAGCTGCTTGCCTTGGTGCCTGGGAGCTGATCAGGCTGGTTTGGATAAATGGAAGTGGAAATCTCCCTCCTGGGGGCCTGCTCTGTGTGGAGGAGTGCACACACAGCTTGCAGCCGTGGCCTCACGGGAGCATCCATCCTGTAGGCATCGCTCCCACCTGGTCCCCTGTCCTGCAGGCATCTGTCCCAGCTGGTCCCCCACCTCCGTGGTGGCTGCCCTGGGCGAGCAGGGTGAAGGATGGGAGGCCTTGGAGCGACGGCCACGAAGGAGCAGCTTCAGCAGAGCCTCCGGCGAGGCGGCAGCGCCTCACGGCTGCCGCAGCCCCTGTCCCCAGGCCGTGGTTTTTAGGGTGGCAGTGATGCAAGGCAGGAGGGTGCCTGGGACTGGGGCTGCTCCGTTTATATTTAGCTGACCCAGTTGCTGAGCGGGGGCTGCCGGCCCCTCCTGGTGCTGCACTTGGGGTGCTGCGAAGGGATGCAGCAGCAGCAGCAGCATCCGGCTGGGAGCGCGTCCTGCGTCCCTGCATCCCTGCATCCCTGCAGCCTGCTCTGGAAGGGCTGGGCTGTGCTGACACCCGCTCTGCAGCCTGCCAGCCCCTCAGCACCCCTCCCAGCCTCCCCCATCCACCAGCACCCCAGGTCTCCCAGGAAAGGAGGAGCTGCTGGTGCCCCAGCAGGGATGGAGAGGCAGCACTTGCTGCTGGAGGAGCCACCCTGAGGTTGTGCACAGGCTGAGGCAGGATCAGGCAGTGCTCAAGCCCCGTTCCTAGAGGCATCCCATGGGGTTATCCTGCCTCTCCAGCCTCAGCTCACTCCGCCAGCATCCTGCTGCTGTCTGCGGTGGGTGCTGCCGGTGTATGGGGGGCTTGAGGGAACTCCTGGAAAGCGCTGGGCTGCCAAAACACATCCTCTCAGTGCCAAGCACCTGCGAGGCAGCTGCTTCCCCAGGGCAGGAAGGAGATAAAAAGAAAATCTCTTTCAAAGGCAGGGTGGCCTCCTCCCTGGGCTCAGGGCGTGTGGCCAGGATGCTTTCCCGAAAAGAGCCGCTATCCCTGCGTGGCTGCCGGTGAGGGGCTGGAGGGGACATGGTGTTCCCATGCCGATGTCCCTGTGGCTGGGTGTTTCCAGGGCTGTTGTGGTTGGCACACCTGGAGAAAGGCGAGTCCCCAAGGCAGGTCAGAGCAAAGCACTTGCTGCGGAAAGGGAAATTAATTATGGGCACTTTGCTGCACTCCAAGTGACTGCAAAGGCTGATGTTTCTCCTGTTGGCCGATAAACTAATTGTAATGGCAAAACCTCAACAAAAGCCAGGCTCTTAAATGCTTTCTTAATTAATATTTCTCAATAATCACTTGACGTCAATAACCAATTAAAACTTTGGAGAAGGGAACTTGTTGTTAAGTGCCCGATACCTTTGCTCCTCCAGTCGCTGCAGCTCTGATGAATCCTGCAGAAAAGCACCAGGAAGGCCAAGCCCGATGTTTTTAAAGGAAAACATTTAGCAGGAAAAACGTGAATATTCACGTGAGTGTCTGCAGGGACAAGAGGAGGGAAGCTGAGCAGTCACTTGGCTCTGTTGCTCCCTGCTGAGCAGCCAGCAAGGGATGGCTATGCAGGCACCCAGAGGGGTGGCACCCAGGGGTGCCCCTTTCCTGCCCCTCCGGTGTGCTGAGCCCCCAGGGGCAGCACGAGTGGAAGGGCACCTTTTCAGGGAGTCCGTGTTCAAAGGGTCTTTAAGGTTCTGTCCTGTCCCATGGTGGGTCACCTCCTTTATTTGTCATGTGCCTCCTCCTCTTTCTCCTTCTCCTCCTTCCCACAGCCTGTCTGAGGTCAGCATCTCCCAGCTCGGCCCTGCCAGGTCTGAAAGCATCACCAGCTGGATTTTATTGGGTGGGAGTTGAGTGGTCCCCGATCCATCTACTGTGAAGGAGCCTCTGGAAAGCTGCCATCCATCTCCCTGCAGTGCTCGTGGCTGCAGCGCAGTGCTGGCAGGGTTAATGTCCTCCTCCTCCTCCTTCTCCTCCTTCTCCTTCTCCTCTCAGCTTCACAGCCATCTTAAAACCACTGGAGCCCGAGCTGTGCGCTCCCTGCTCCCGCTCCTTTTACAGTATGGGCTGGCTGGCCGGGGAGCCCGGCCGGCTCCTCATCCATCCAGCTCTTTTCCTTCTTTGGATGTCCCCTGCTCTGGCTGCCCGGGCGCTGCCTCCCTCCCACGGGACCCGAGCCCCTGGCGAGGGGCGATGGCCGGGGCCAGGGGCTGCCCGGGGCTGGGCTCAGCAGTCCCAGGGTGAGATTTTTGCCCAGGTTTCTCCAGGACAGCGCTGGGTGTCTGCCAAGGTGGATGCCAGCGGCTCCCGGGCACCGATGGCACTGAGTGAGCACTTTATGCCTGCAAATCCCTTGGCAGGCGTCAGGAAAATCTGCCCGCGGGAAAGGTGGGAGAGGGTCACAGCTGGGAGCCAGAGGAGGGTGAGCAGGGTGGCAGGGCAGGGAAGGAGCCGTCTGGCAGAGTATCCCATCACGGATGGGCACGAGGCTCTTCCCAGCAGGACAGCAGCAGTCCTGGAGCGGGGAAAAAGCAGTGGGAAGCCCTCCGGGCCAGGGAGCCGCAGGCAGGGAGGGCAGAGCCGCAGGCAGGCAGGCTCTGCTCCCCACTGAGCTCTTCCCCCGCCTGTCACCCCTCACAGCTGGGCTCGGGGTCCCGGGGGTGTTGCTGGCGGCCGTGGGAGAGTTGCTGGAGCCTGTGCTGGTGGCCAGGCGCAGCTCCTGCCCTCTGCGTGTCAGGACAGCAGCAGCACGTGCTCCTGGCTCTGGACCCCAGTGTGGCCTCTTACCCAAATACCAGCCACTGCCCAAGGGTTTATGCCCCTCCTGAACCGGGGGAAAGCAGGGGAAAGGCCTCTGGGGCCAAGGGGGGAGGCAGAAACAGAGCGTCCCCGTGTCCCCTCTGTGCTGCTTCAGCAGATGTCAGCACAGGGAGGAGGAGGAGGCCACCCAGGGATCACATCTGGGGATTTTTTGGGTTGCTGGAAGTTCGTACATAGGATGGTGCCTGAAAAGGGAACGAGGGGAGAAGGGGGAGCAGCCCCAAAAGGCACAGGGAAGTCTTTGGTGCTGCGGGTCCCTGTGGGTCACTGGCAGAAGCAGCCTCTCTGCAGCCCCCATGGCAGCGGGGACACTCTGGGGGAGGCAAGGACCGCCATTCCATGGGAGTGGCTTTTTCATGCGCCCCGTGCCTCGTCCTGCCTGTCCCTGTATGGGGGCAGCGGCCTGGGGTACGAGATCCTTTGTGTCCCTGGGCATTGGCTGCTTCTGCAGCCACCAGGCTCAGCGTCCAGCCGGGGCTGGGATGCTCAGGGCAGGGACTGTCACCTCTGTCCTTGCTGGGGGGATGCTCAGGGGGGCCGTGTCCCACCCTGGTGTGTGGGGGTGGGTGTGAGCAGGATTGCCAGGCAGGTTCCCAGTCCCCTCCTGGGCAGGTGGCACAGGCACAGCGGGCACCAGGCTGCCTCTGCTGCTGCCACCACCGCATCCGATTGTCCCCAAGGAGCGTTTGCTGCTGGTGGGACGAGGCAGCCCCGACGGACCCCACAGCTTGTGAGACCCTTGAGTGGCCCCAGTACCAGCGTGTGGGGTGCAGGACTGGTGCTGCCGTGGGTCCAGCTGCTCTCCAGCAGGGACGATTAGTGCCTTAACCCTCTCCTGGCATTCCCTGGCCTCCCGCTCAGCCAGTGGGGTGGCTGCGGGGGGAAGGCCGGGGAGCCGGGGGCTGTTTGCTTTGGCCAGGGCCGTGCTGGTGGGGCAGGGTGGCTGGCAGCGGTGGCAGCAGGGCCCCGGCCACCCAGGGAGCAGGGTGTCCCAGCGTGACCCGGCCGGGAGCCCCGGCAGCAGCGGGAGGCAGGAGGGATGCCTGGAGTTCCGTCCCGCTTGGCCCCGTCTCAATGGGACTCGGTGCCAGCAGTGGGGGGACGGCTGCTGCGAGTCCCAGCAGTGCCACAGCCCAGCCTGGCTGCCCGGCCACGCAGGGCGTCCCTCCTTGTCACCCCTTTCTCCCAGCTGTGCTGATGGAGGCACCCAGGCCTCCTGCCAAAGGATGGGTGGCTTTCCTGTGGCTTCCCTGCCGCCAAAACCCCGGGATGCTCCCTCACCCAAGCCGGCCACGGGTGCCAGTGCTCAACCTGGCTGCACTTTGTGTCTCCCTGGCGCTGCAGGCGGGGGATCCTTTGCCAAGCACTGGGGTCACACCAGGATTTATCTCTCTGTTGCACATCCCAGAGGGAAGATGGAGGCGCTGGGCTCGATGGCACCCATGGCTCCCTGCCCCTCCTGCCTCTCTGCTCCATCTGTGGCTGATTTGGGTGAGGATGATCCCTGGATTTTGGCAGCGGGGAAGCCACAGGAAAGCCACCCATCCTTTGCCAGAAGCCTGGGTACCACCTCTGCTCTCACCAGGAGCAGGGGACCCTCTTCCCACCCAGGCTGGACCCGCTCATCTAAACCCTGATGGGATGCAGAGTGGGGGATTTGGACCCAGTCTCATCTCTCAGGAGACACCCAGGGAACAGATTCATGGATTATTTTATGCTGTGCACCCTGTTTGGGCCTGTGTGGGCCTGTGGATGTGTCCAGGCAGTCCCAGCTGTGGGTGAGGGGAGCATCAGCGCAGCCCCTGGCTCCTCTCACACCAAACCCAGCAGCTGCAGGGTAATAAATGAGGAGTCTATATTTAGACACCATGTCTGGAGCAGCGTCACGGCTTTGCCAGAGGGTTTTACCGTTCACCGCAGGCAGGTTTCCCTGCTCCTCCAGCTCCGTGCCACCTCTGCAGAAAAGCTCATCAAAGACATCCAGCTGGAAGAGCATCCTGAACAGAAAAACTGATACCTGCACAAAATCTCAGTGCCCGCCGAGGGATGACAGAGCAGAGCATTCCAGGGAGCCTTGGAAGGAGCTGGCTTGGGGCCCGTTTCGTTTGGCAAAGGCTTTATTTTGTTGCACAGAAGTTTGTAGTAAAGAAAACAGGGATGGAGCCATCCCTTGTGCCGCCCCGGCCCGGTGTCAGCTCCTGCTGCTGCTGCAGCCAGGGCAGCTCTCGCCCCGTGGAGCTGCTGATCCGTGTGGTGCCTAAACCCCCCCAGCAGCCTGGCTGCCCTGGTGTGCCACTGCAGCTGCCAGGAGCAGCTGGTGGTGGGGAGGGGACGGTTCCCTGATGGAGCTGGGGCTGCCAGGCCTCCTCTGGCTCAGTCGGTGGCAGTTCCTGGTAACCCGTGTTGAAATTCAAGGAGAGGCTGGAGGGTTGTGCAAAGGTTGCAGAGCCCTGTGCAGAGCCGGAGTGGCTTTCCTGGCAGCCCAGAGTGTGAGGCTGGTACCGGCTTGGGAACGAGGAGATTTGCATGAGGATTCCCGGTGCTCGGATCTGGGTTTTTTCCCAGATTTTGCAATGTCGGAGGATGATGGGAACAGATGCTGTCCACTGCTGGCTCCTCCTGGCCTGGGGAGAGTTTCTCCAGGCAAATCCAAGCCCAGAGCCATTGCTGTGGGCTGTGAGTGTGGCAGAGGTGGCTGGTGACAGGAACGGTGACCAGCTCTGCCCGAGCCCTCCTTCGTGGCTCACAGCACCAGCACTTTCTTCCTGCATCCTTCCTTCCACAGGAAGTTTTTTTGCTTGGGTTCCTGCGCCTCCCAGGGATGGGAAATGCCAACGTGGGCACAATGCTGGGTAAAACTCACCAGCAGTGGGGCAAACAGCCGCTCCCCACTGCTGCACAGCCCCAGCTCTCTGCTCCCAAACGGGCACGATGGAAGCTGTGGCTGCCCCTGGATCCCTGGCAGTGTCCAAGGCCAGGTCGGACGGGCTTGGAGCACCCTGGGATAGTGGAAGGTGTCCCTGCCCATGGCAGGGGGTGGGACTGGATTTTCTTTAAGGTTCCCTCTCAACCCAACCCATTCCATGATTCTGTGAAGGGTGCAGTGCCTGGACAGCCTTCCCTGTGCCCGCCCGTGGTGCCAGCTGTGCCTTGGCACTACGGGGACGCTTGAGGACACCCCAAGGACGCCCCACTGGCAGAGCTGGTTCACAGCTGAGCTGGGGGAGAGCAGCACATGGTGCTGGGGGTCAGCGAGCCCCCTGCCTGCCCCCCACGTCCCGGGGCACCCCAGGGAGGGACAGCCCCTTGCCCACAGCAGGCGTGGCGTGTTCAGCGTGGGGACAGAGGCACCCGCAGAGCCTGGGCAGCTGCCCAGGGGACCGGCAGCCGTTTGGGAGGAGGAGGAGGAGGAGGAGGAGGAGGAAGGCACCTGACGGCCAGGCAGGAGTCCAGCGAGTTGAAACAGCTCCCGTTGTGGTTTGCATAACCAAGCCCGGCTCACTCGGTGTCACCTGGTCACCGGGGCTGGCAGTGGTGCTGGGTGGACAGGCTGAGGGGCTGCCTGCTCTGGTGCCACGCCCGCCATGCCCTCCGTGCCCTGCTGCCAGGCTGGGAGGTGCAGGGCTGGCAGTTCTCACCCAGCTCCAGCCCGAGCTGGGGGCTCAGCCTGCAGTGTCCCTGCGGGTCCCCCCGCGGTGCCACGCCGAGCACAGCCGTGCCCTGCCGCCCCGCAGGACCCCCTCCAGGGTGACAGTGGAGGCTCTGCCAAGGACACCTGGCCACGCTCCCACATGGCAGCCCCCGACACGGAGGCAGCAGAGGGGAGGGATGGGTAAGAGCGGGGGGATAAGAGCGAGGCGCAGGGCTGGAAACTGGAGCTGCTCACATGACTGGGGAGCTGCTGCCAGGCGCTGGGGCCATGCAAAGTGCATGAAGGTGGCACGGCAAGCCAGGGATGAGGAGCCTTAACCCCCGCCAGCCCTGCATGGGGTTTCAGACCACCTGGGACGTGGCACTGCCATGGCAGAGGTGGCTTCCCCCACACCAGAGGGGACCCCTGGCTCTGATGCTCCCAACCCAGAGGTGGCTGCTGGGTCAGAGCAGTTCCTGTCAGATGCAGAGCTCAGGTCTGGATTTCAGGCCAGCCTGCCCTGGGGTCTCTGGCTTTTTGTTGATCCCTGGATTAGGTGGGGTCAAAAATGGGGGGACAAGGCTTGGGGGCAGGCAGGCTCAGGGCAGGGTGGCGAGGGGGCTGGCACAGCACATGGAGCAGTTAAAGGATCTGATTTAAGTGTAAGAACTCATGCTGTGGGCTTCACCCCGACTGGTTTGGGAGGAGCAGAAGAGCCCCCAACTGGTTTGGGAGGAGGAGAGGGGCCCCAGGCCTGAGCTGCCCGCAGGGAGCGGCCAGACCCCTCCTCTCGTGCCCTGTTGGAGCCTGCCTGGGGTTTTGGGGAGGGGAAAGGTGTGGTCCCTCACAGGAGAGAATTTGAAACAGCACAAGGCTTTGTGTTTGTGGGTTTGCGTGTGCTCCTGAAGGAGCTTCTTGCCCTCCTAGGGATTTTTCTATCTGGAGATCTTGGAGCAGTTTCTTTCCAGGGTGAGTCAGTTGTTTGCAGAGTAGGAAGCCCGAGGAAAGCAGGTTGGCAGCACCAGCTCCAGGCTGTGGCTCCCAGAAATGTTTCCTGCAGAGCCAAAAAGCAGGGACAGAGCCCAGCCCTGGGGGCAGTGGCGTGCTGGGACACCCGACAGTGCCCGGGTGAGGACCCGGACACAGCAAAGCCTCGTGCAGCCCCAGGAAATCCCCAGAGCAAACAGGTTGTGCTGCTGGAAGCGCCTGCCCGGCCTCCCCAGAGGGTTCTCACCTCCGCCATCCTCCTGTGAGCGCGTCCATGCCTCCACAGACCTGCTGGGACCTGCCCTCCTCTCACCTTCCCCGGCCTCGGTTTTCCCACAGCATTGGAGTGGTATCGATACTGATAATCACTTTATCCTAGTGACTGCCTGGTGCCCACCTGGAAAATACCCAGCTGCCAGCATTGCCCTTCCCCAGCAGCTTTCTGGGCAGAGGCACGAGGTGAGCACACTGGGGGGTGACAGTCCCCTCTGGCCAGGACACCTCCAGGCGCTGTGCAGAAAATGGGCAATGATTTATTTGGGTGTAGCAGGGTGGGGGAGGAGAGGGAGCCCCTGATTCAGGAGGAGAAGAGGGGGGAGCCACCTCTTGCTGTCCCCGGGGGATGGGGACAGGGAGGAGCAGGGTGCCAGTGTTGTGCAGGGCAGAAGCAGAAGCTGGCACGGGCAGTGCTGCCCATGCCCTGCAGCAGTGAGGGGTGGCCGGCAGTGCCCACCCGCCTGGCCGGGCTGGGGCTTCCCCCTGTGCTGGGATATGGGCATGGACAGGCTGGGCAGGAGGGTAAGGACAGATCTGCGTGGCTTTGCCCTCTGCACGGTAGTTTGCATCCTGTCAGACCTCGTGCCTCCAGCTGAAAACTTCATTTTCACGTGGGAGCCGGGCATGGTGGGGACTCCCACAGTCCCCCCTGGCAGGAGGGCCAGCACAGCCCGTGTCCAGCAGGAGAAAGGCTCCTGGAGGACCACAGCGAGGGTTTGGTGGTGGTGGCCTGACCCCCAGCAGGGCAGGGCCGTCGCTGGAGCGTGCTGGGGCTGGACGGGCCGGGAGGTCAGGCTAATGCGGGAAGATCCTCCTTGTGCCTTCTTAACCCCAGCTTGAACCTTCCCCGTCTCCTGCCTCGGCCTGCTTAGCGCTAAGAGGCTGCTGGTGGCACGAGCAGCTCCGAGCAGTGCCAGCCCTGTGTCTTCCTCGGTGTCTTCCCTGAACCCCTCTGCGAGCCCCAGAGCCAGAGGTGCAGCGGCCAGGCGGGCAGGAGCTGTGCCTTCCTCCCTGCCCTGCTGCCACCTCCCCGCAGGAGGGGCTGGGAGTGCTCCCAGCAGGGGACAGGTTGTCCGGGCAGTCCCTGCTCCTCACCAGAGCATCAGCGAGGTGTGAAAAGGCGCCTGTGGCTTGGGGAGGTGAAGGGCATCCTGCAGGTGATGGTGACAGGCCTGGCGGGGGGGGTGACACCGGGCTGGGGTGGCTGGCAGGCAGCAGGTTCTCTCCACCTGCTTGTCAGGTGCAAAGGGGCAGGATTCGGGCAGGACTTGGGCCGGGTGTTCCCTCAGCTCCATTTCACAGCCGTGGATGGCACCGAGTGGCAGAGCGTGCTGGGAATTCCAGCCCGAGCCGGGCAGGGCCAGGCTGAAGTAGTTCAGGGATTCCCAGGACTGCGGGCTGTGGCTGTGGCTCCTGGAAAGCCAAGGGGAGTTTTTGGGAGCTTGGAAGATCCCAAGGCTGTGGCTGCGGGTAGGGAGCATGGCTGTGGCGGGGCTTGGTGACGCAGCCACCACCCAACGGGGCAGGAGGCGGTGACGTCCCCATGGGCAGGGGCTCTGCCTGCCTCTGAGGGCCACCGCAGGTCGGACTCGGTGGTGTGGGCGGCTGGAGGGACAGTTGCTGCTTCCAGGCAGGGACTTGCTCCTGGAGCCGGCTGAGAGGGGGGAAGAGCTGCCAGTGCCAGGGTGAGCAGTGCCCATGGAGCCGAGCTGGTGCTGCGTGTGACAGGCTGTGCCGTGGGAGGATGTTTGCAATGTCCTCTGGGCAGAAGGGACCTCGTGGAGCCCTGTCAGCCTCTGAGCTGGGCACCAAACCTCCAAAGGGGCTGGTGGGCAGGGCAGGGCAGGGGCAGGGCTGTGACCCTTGCTGGTGTCCCTGTGCCCACAGCAGTCATGTGGCTGCTGGCAGCAGGGACGTCGAAAGAGGAAGGTCTGAAAATAATCACCCCCTCATGTTTTCCTTACAAAAGGAGGGAGTTGCCACCGTGGGGAATTCTTGTGACCGGCAGAGCTGGCTAACAGTCAGCTCCTCGGTGAGTCAGGACCTGTCCCCTGCCACGGCACAGCCCGGCCCCCTGTGCTGCCAGCCTGGCTCCCGGGGCTCCCCAGCTTGTCTGGAGCCACAGCCTTCCCTGCTGTCTCCAGTGGTGTGTGAGTGGAAGCAATCCCAAGAATTTCAGTGTCTCAGTGCCCTGCTGGCCTCGACCACGGTCCCCACTGCTCCCAGTCCCACTGGGCATCCTCTCGGGGTGGCAGGGTTCGTGCCACCTCTTGCTCTGCCCTTGTCCCACACAGGCTGTGCTGCTCACAGAGGGGCAGCAGGAAGGAGGTGAGGTGCTGCTGGGGGAACCCTGCTCCTTCCCCGCCTGTCCCCACGGCCAGGGGGTCACATGGCAGGGCTGGAGAGCTCGGAGCTGATGGGACATTTCAGTCCCCACTGTGCCTTGTGGCTGGCTCAGCACGTGCCAGCTGCTGCCTGTTGGTCCTGCCTTTGGTTTTGGGGAGATAACAAGGAATTTCTCAGAAAACCCCACCAGTGTTCAGCCCGGGGCCTGTGCCCTGCCTGGCTGATGCCATGGAGTGGAGACAGGGACAGGGCTGGCAGCAGCCACTGGCCCATGGGTATTTGGGGTGCTGGAGGGTGGGGGATGGCGCTGGCCAGGCTGGCTGCTGGCAGGGTTGGTTGCCCTGGGGTGCTGCTGTTTGCCCCCAGGGGTGCAGGACGAAGCCCTCACACTTGGGGAGGCACGGTTCTGAGTGCCCAGGTGTGCTGGCACTGCCCGGCCAGCCCTGGCAGACCACGGGGACACAGCACGGCCAGACAGGGCTGTTTCCATGAGGTGGTGTTGAGAGAGGAGGTGGCTCCTTGGGAACAGCCTGTTCCCTGCTGTGCCTGCTCCGTGCACGGGGCACAGCCACCATCTGCCCTTGCCTGTGCCTGGCAGCAGTGGCGGGGTGATTTAGGGTGTAGCAGGGCCTCCCTGGTGGGTGCTGCAGCCCTGGGCTGGCCCTGGGGCTCAGGCAGACCCAAAGTGGACTCAGTAATTTGGAAGGTGAATAAATGAGCTGAGCGTGGTGTGAACATGCAGCTCTGTAACCTGTGATATACTTTGCTGCTGCCCTTCTTCATAAACCCGACACACCTTTGTTTGAAGTATTCCAGCAGAATGTTGTTTATCCAGGGCATTATTACCAGTATCTCAGGCTCCTTTTTTCTATCGTGTGACTCAAGGACAGTTTAGTGCAATTTCTTCCATCTCTCCTCCGTATCAAAGTTATCCTGGCAAGTTCATGTTTATTGTTTGCGGTTAATGTTTAATATTTCCCATTACTGGCATCTCATGGTTGATCTTAATTACACCCTTCTAATGTAAGACAAAAGTCAGCGAGCGAGACCGTGCTGAGGCTGGGGCTGGGGTTCAGAGCCTGGCACTGGGCACCCCTTTTCGCACTCAGAACCCCCTTTTCCCACTCAGCACGTCTCAGGCTGTGCTGGGAGGGTCTTGTCACAGAATCGCAGAACCACTTAGGTTGAAAAAGACTTCTGAGATGATCAGGTCTAACCTTTGAGTCCAACCTCTGAGTCCAAGCTGTGTTGGCACAGCGTGCCCGGTGTGGGGCCCTGCAGCTCCCACATGCTGCAACAAGATGGACCAGCAGGAGTTGGTTTGGAGTAGCTCAGGAGGAAGAAAGAGCTGCTGTTTGCTTAGTCCAGGCTTTAAACGAGGTTTTGCCTCTTGCTGGCTGGGCTGAATCGTTAAAACGGATTAGCAGAAAGTTAAAAAAAGTAATTGAAAATTAACAGGGGGCAGAGGGCAAAATGCCTGGCAGGACAGCGAGGTGCTGCATGCTCCCTGCAGCCTGGGCGGTTCCCGTGTGCCTTTCCCCCAAACCTGGCGAGGGGGTGAGGGAGCTGTCTGTGCTCCCCTGTGCTGTGTCACTCGCTCTGTGTGCAGCCAGGGTCCCTCAGCTCCAGGGACCTTCACTCAGGCTATAAATATCGGGGGTGTCAAGGGGCAACGGGGCCAAGGCACAACCCGACACCACCTCTCCCTCATTCACAGTGACATTTTGTCAAATACCACTGGGGAGAGGGGTTGCTTATCTGCTGGCACACACTCTGGTGACCTTCACAGCTCTGGCCAGGTGCCTCCTTGCTGTATTTACACTTATTTATAACTCTCTCCTCCATTGCCACCTCTGCCCTCCTGCCTGATGCTGGAGCCAGGCTGCCCACCCCACACATCCCGCATCCCCCTGGGCTGGGCTGGAGCTGGGGGTGATGAGGGGCTGGCAGCACCCAACCTGGGTGCTGATGGCCTGACCCCACGGAGACCGTGTCCCCTGGGTGGGAGCTACGGGGACAGCAGGGTGCCCCCCTGGGTTTGGTCCCAGTGTGGGTCACGTCCCCAAAGCCTGCTCTCTCTGGTTCTGGGGCAGCTCAGGAGGGTGCTGGGGGTCTGCAGGCACCCAGCCCTGCCTGCCTGAAAGGGGTGAGTGGCCGTGCCCAGTGCCACAGCAGCCATCCCAGTGCCACAGCAACCAGTGCCACACCAGCCATCCCAGTGCCACCTGCCCGGTGAGAGGCTGTCCCACTAGCAGCCCTGCGGTGCCCATCTCCTGTCTCCCTGCGGAGCTGTAATCCCTGTTAGAGGCAGTCTGTGATTACGGATTTCCCCGATAAGCCCAGACAACTCTGCAAAACCCCTGCCCAAGGATTTTCTTTCCTTTTTCGAGTCAGGCCCGGGTGAGGGTGAAGAGGGAGGAACTCCCCGTGGGGCCGAGGGAGGAACTCCCCGTGGGGCCAAGGGAGGGCTGGTGGGAGCAGCGCTTGGTGTTCTCGGCATTTCTCGCCTTCTGCTGGCTTTGGGTGCCAGCCTGAGTGCCCCTGGCTGATCTGGGGCTGTGTCTGCAGCACGTGTGGATGTATATTTATCCCTTAATGCTTTGGGTAGGCTCTTGGCTGTGGAGGGAGGAGCTGAGTCACCGTTTGCTCCCCAGCGAGGAGTGGGCTGCCCGTTCCCGGCTACTTCCTTTGGCCCCGCCGAGGTGCTGCCTCTTTCCTTCCTATTTTCCACGCAGCACGGTGGCACGTCAGTGACAGGGCCACTGCAGAGCACCCCGGGGCTGGTGTGCAGGCCATGCCCAGCTGCCCTGGCAGGCTCAGGCAGGATAAGGCTCCTGGAAGGTGCTTGCCCATGGCCAGCAGCGCTGGCACGCCGGCACTTCAGAGGCTGCCACTCGTGCAGGCTGACTAAGCACGAGCAGTGCCCGTGCCGTCGCCCCGTGTGCCCGCAGCCCACGCCGAAATACTTGGCCACCACTTCAAGGGGTTGGACCCAGGGGTTCTGCAGATAAGGGTAATTTCTGCCGGTGCTGTTGTTGGAGTGAGACACAGGAGAGCACCTGCAGGTCTCTCTGCCACGGTCACTGCACTGTCCCCAGCTCCCTGAGCCAGCTAAGCAGAGCAGACCATGAGCTGAGCCCTTGCTTGCCCTGGTTTAGGTTGCTGTTCCCTGGCAGCAGGGCTGTTCCTGCCCTCCCTGGGCTCATGGATACAGCCAGCAGCCTGACCCCAGCCAGCCTCTCCAGTCCTGCTGACTGGGGGGTTTCGTCTGGGGAGCCCAAGTTGACACTGAAGAAGAGGAAAACATTTCCTGTCCCGTTAATCCAGTGTTTGAATTAGAGTTGGGCTTGGAGAGGAGTCTCGTGTCTCTTCAGAGATAAGACCTCACGTGCTGGAGTTCACACTGCTCCAAACCAGAACTGAAAGGGACACGTCCCACCTGCTGTCCCCAGGGTGCTGGGAGCCAGCACTGAGCTGGGGCATCCTTGGATGTGGCTCCAGCCAGTGGCTGCGGGTCCAGCCCAGGACACGTGCCAGAGCTTCTGGGGACACTGGTGACAGTGGCCTGCATTGACCACCCTCACAATCAGGCAGGGAGATGGAGCTGACCCCGGAGCCAGCTCCTCGTGCTGCCTCGCCTTGCCACTGCCCTGGGAAGGACAGACTGGGGACACGGCAAAGGGACAGGAATGGGAGCAGTTGGGGCTCTGGTGGCTGCAGCCCCAGAGCACCCAGGAGCTCTTCCATTGCCAGGAGACAAAGGGATGCTGAGCAAGGAGACAGCAGGAGCTCTTGGACTGATTTGCTCACAGGTTTCCAGGAGAAGGTTTAGGGCCCGCCGTGCTCAGGGAGAGTCCCCGCTGGCACTGCTCTGAGAGTGTTTAGGGGCAGTCCTGGCACAGGAGAGTTGGCAGGGTGGCCTCTGGATGTCCTTGTCAGACAGTTTGGAGACTGTCTCTTGTGCTTTCTCGCTACTGCCCACTCTGCCGTGGGCATGGACGGGGCTGGCACCGGGGTGGGCACGGGGCTCTGCTGCTCTCTGGCTGTCCCAGGTCCAGCAGCCCCGGCAGGGGCACAGAGTGAGCACAGACCCTCGGTGTGAGGGTCCCTGATGGCCTCCCAGGGCAAGCTCTGCTGCCATGACTGAAGTGACAAACCCCTCACAGCGGGCAGGGCTGTCCCAGCTCTGCAGCAGGTGAATAAAAGCCTCTGCAGGGGGAAGCTCCGCGCAGCATCCGAGCGAGGGTCAGCTGCCTCTGCCCGGGAATTGTGAGCACACCTCTGCTGGGGCTCAGGTCAGACCTGGTTCATGCTTTAAAGAAAGCTGAGGGAGATGTCTCTGAGTGGAGGCCATTCCCAAATGCCCTCCACATTCCAGCTGCGGCTTCCAGGAGCAGCTGCAGGAGGGGGTGCCCAGGCTGGGGCTCCTGCTCCCCCGAAGGACGGATGGGAGCACCTGTGTGGCTGCCTGCGCATCTCCTCCCCGGAGCAGGGATTCATCAGGCACTGCCAGCAGCTCTGGTCGCAGCCTTGCTGCAGCACACCCGGGCCAGGTGTCTGGGCTGGAGGATGCCTCCGAATTTCTGAGCGTGTCTCCATGGGTGTTTGCTGGCTGCACACCAAGAACCCATGGCTGATCTTCCTACAAAGTCCCGAGTAAAATTAGAACAAAAGTTCACTCCTCTCCCAAGGCAGCAGGAAGTGCAAAGGCTGGGAAAAGGGAGAGTCCGAGCAGATGAGGTCCCGTGCCCACGGGCAGCCTCCCCATCGCTGCTGCCACCCCCAACCCGGGTGGGGGGCTGGGCCCGTCCCCACCCCTGTGGTCAGCCCAGAGGGGCTCTGCTCTCAGTGCTGCTCAGTGGTGATGGATTCTGAGCTGGGAGTGATGGATTCCCTCTGGAGCCCCAGGTCCGTGGTGGCAGGGCTGGGTAGATGGCCCTGTCTAGCAGAGGGGACGGGTTGGAGTGCTGCGGTGCCCATCCCGGTGCCCACGTGGGTGACCCTGCTGAGCAAAGGCTCTCCCCGTGTTTTTCAAGGAGGACGAGGCTCAACACAGACAGAGCTGAGTTTTTGGGCATTCCTGACCTGTGGTAGGCGGGAACCTGGGAGCATCCCCAGCGTGGCAGTGGCCGGGCAGTCCTGCCCCGGAGTGCCCAGAGAGGGCAGCTCAGCAGCGTTAGATTGCAGGAGTTTATTTTTACCCAGCCCTGTTACCAATGGGGACATGTCACATCTGTGGAGTTGATCAAAAGACATCCCGAGCACTGGTGTCAGCTGCTCCTTGTGATCTCGGCACCAGGATCTTTTCCCTTGTGGCATATCAAAAGGAGCAGGAGAATTTGACTGCTCTGCTATTTTTAATTGCGCGCACACACGCACACACAGAGACACACGTATATCTGTGTATGTATGGCTGGGCTAAAAATAAAAGCTTCTGCCTGTGTTCCCATGGGAAGATTTGGGGAGAAGGGGGAGACAAAGTTGTCGCAAGACTTTTTTCTGGAGCAGGCTCTAGAGCAGGGACAGGAAGGCAGGGACAAGCCACAGCAGGTAAGGGACACATCTGAAAGGCCAAAGGACATCGTATCCCACAGCAGTCCCGGCTGCCCCTGAGCAGAGGGGACAGAAGAAGGGGAAAGGCAACATCTGTGCCCCCCGGATCTGGCTGCATGCGCTCTGACACCTGGAACAGAGGGTTTTGCAGGGCAGGTTAGAAAAGCCCCATCCCTGGGGGCCCAGGGAGGAGTATGAGCTCCCAGAGCCACTCAGGGGTGCCTGATAACACTTTGTGGCACCACGCTTGTGGTATTTACCTGATACACATCTCTCCAGCAAAAAAGTGAAGGGAGGGCGCAGGGAGAGCATCCCCCAGAGTGGGGGCAGCTCCCTGCAGTCCCCAGCCCTGCTGCGGCCCTGGGCACGGCTGGGACATGGCACGGGTTCACCATCAGGCCGTAAATCCACTCTCCCCCGCCCTTGCCATGCCCTCCAAGGTGCTCTCCCTGTCTTCCACCTCCCCTGGGATTGGTCAGGGTGGGAAGCAGGTGGGAAATGCAAAATGGGAGTGAGTGTGTGCACGGGAGTGTCCTTCGGAGTGTCCTGAGTGTGGTGGGGAGCGTGGCAGGCAGGCTCCTCAGCCTGGGGGAACGCAGTCAATAATCCCAGATTATCCCAATTTGAAAAACAAAAAATGAGGAGAGAAAGAGAGAAAAGCTGTCTTTTTCATTCTTGCAGCTGGGTTTGAAATCCCTTTTCCTTCCCACTGAGTGACGGAGGAGACCCTTCCAGGGTGCTTCAGGAGGGGGGGCCCCCACGTTCCCCCGCAGCCTCTCTCACATGCTCAGATGTTTGCCTGCTCCAAAATCCATTTGCTCTGTAAATAAACTTGCTTTCCTCACTGCCAGAAAACTCCCCTTGGGCAGCCAGTGCTGGGAGGAGTCGCACCAGACCTTTCCCCTCCGTGTTTTAACCTGGACGCCGAGGCAAAACCAGGCACGGTCCAAATGCCAGGGCAGGCAGCAGGTGCTGGTGCCAGCCCCGGCTCCCTCGGGTGCTGGGTGCAGCCGTGGGGTTTCGTGGCTGGAAGCCAGGCCCAAGTGGGGCAGGTGCCAGCTCCTTTCTGTGGTTAAATGGAGATTTTTAGCTCAGCTCCTGGAGCTCCCATCACCCCGTGTGCTCTCAGACATCCACTCGTTTCCGTGCTGTTCTTCTCATCCCGCATGGTGCAGGGAGCAGGGGCTGGATTGCCTTGGCGGTGCTTTGGGAGGTGCAGCTTCCCCAGAGGGATGTCCCCAAGCGGTTCAGGGCCATGCGGTGGGGTCAGGGTGAGGACCAGCTGCGAGGCTGGCCCTGTGTGCTGCCGTCCCAAGTCTCTTGTGCTGATCCCCGGGCCGCCTGGATGTCACTTTCAGGGCACCAAGGGCAGGAATTGCCCCTAAGAGCCCCAGCAGCCCGGGTGGCTGCGCTGTGCCCGGAGCATCTGCTCTCGGGAGAGACGAGGCTCTTGCCATGCAGGTCCTGCTGTTCCCACCCCTGCCACAGCTGGGACACCAGAGCGGGTGTGGTGGCAGGTGCGGGGCTGTTCCCAGTGACCAGTGCCAGGCTGTGCAGAGCGACGGGGTGAGGAGGTGCCCGCCACACCCTGGCAGTGCCGTGTCATTGCTCCCGGAGCCACGGAAGCGGGGCTGGGGCTGTGGTGGGAGCTCTGGCCGTGTCCGGGGGAATGCTGCTGCGTTTGCTGCCTGCACCTCTGGGCTCACCCCGGTTCTCTCCTTCCCTGTGCGCAGTATGAGGTGTCCGGCGAGGAGCACCTCTACTCCGACTTCCCTGAGATCGATCTGTCCCAGCTGGACGCCGGCGACCTGGACTCTGCCGGCTGCTTCAGCGAGCTGCAGTGGGGCGGGGAGCACTCGGAGACCGACTCCAGCCAGTACAGCACCGACGACTCCGAGCTCTTCCAGGTACCCCCATCCCCCCGAGGATGGAGGCAGGGGGAGAAGGAGGGTGGGAGGAGGGAACACACACAACTATTAATATCTCCTCCCCAGCCGATTAGTGCTCCATTAATTGGTGCACCGGCTCTAAATGGGGCAAGCGGAGTAGGGCTAACGGGGAGGTGGAGGAGGAGCAGAGGAGGCTGCTGAGCCAGCCTTCCTGAGCTGGATTATTCACAGGGAACTGCAGCCGGGGTGCAGCATGTCCTGTTCCATTCCTGGAATGCCAGGGCGGCAGTGCGGGGGTCTCAGCACTGGAAAAATTCCCTTCCCGGGAGCAGGAAGCAGCCCCTTCCTTTGGCTTCCCAGCTCTGGATCCATGGCTGTGCCAGCACAGAGCAAAGCTGGGGCAGGGGATGCTCCTGGGCACAGGCAGGGCTGCTCCACGTCCCTCTGCTCCTGTCTCTGTTTCATCTCCTGGAGCTGTGAGGACGGGCAGGGCTGTGAGCACAGCACGGGCAGGTTGGAGGCAGGGAGATGCAGAGGGGGCCGGGCACAGAGCAGGCTGGGCAGCCCCCTCGCCTTGCCCAAAGCTCCTGCCATGCCCTGGACGTGCCTGTCCTTGGGGCTGGGGTCTCTGTGCTCTCCTGAGCAGCACCCAGGCCTTTACCGCCTCAGGCAAGGAGGTTGTGACCCACTGGTACCAGCTAATCACCAACCCTGGGTTACGTTTTGGGAGGAGGAAGATTTCTATTTAAACAAGGCGATAAAAAAAAGCCTCAATATTTTCTAACCTGCCCATAATAACAACCCTCTGGCTTTTGTGCTGGGCTGATGCTGTGCTTGAAAACGGTCCAGCCCAGCTGAGGGACCTTCATCACGAGACGCATATTTTCCGTGAACTTCCTGGGGAAAAGATAAACAGAAAAGAAACGCACGAGCCAGGCCGATGAGGAGCAGTGGAGTATGATGAAATGTATCCCACTGAACTTGTATGCACAGCAATCTCGTGCCAATAACAGGAGGAAAAGAAACGGAGCCAAAAATGGAGCATCCTGCTGCCTTTCCCTGGAGCCTGCTCTAGTAACTGCGAGCAAGGTTAGGGCATGGAACAAAAGATGTTTAATTTTCCAGCAAGAGGAGAGAAACACAGGAGGCTGTGTGCAGGCAGCAGCCCTGCCTCTGAGCCTGGCTTTACCCCCGTGCTAATTTTATCGCTGATGGTAGCCTGCTTCTCGCTGGACATGGTTTACATTCAGATTGTGATGGAGGAGGACCAAAAAGAAGGAACTCCTGGCTCGCTCCAGCCATTCCTCAGCTTCTGCATCCTCTTCTGGGCTTCAGCACTGTGTTGCCAGACTGGAAGGGAACTCGTGGGGCTGTGTGGGACTGGGAGGGCACTGGGAAGGCTGAAGGGGCAGCAGCAAAGCCAAAGCCCAGAGGAAAAGAGGGACCCAAGTCAAGTTGGAGCAGTGGGCAGGGAGGAGGCAGGAGCAGCCCCTGGCCCTGCCTGGCCCGGAGTGAGATGGGCCGTGCACTACAGCTCCCCTGAGCCAGTTTTTGGGTGAACAGCATGACCTGGGGATGCCGATGGGAGATCTGGGAGTGACTGGGGCTGTGCTGTGGACAGGGTCCCTCACAGAGCACTGGGTGCACCAGCTTTAAGTGTGAGGCCTGAGAGCCCCTGAGGTGCTGGAGGCGCCTGTGTTTGGGGCTTTTAGTGACCACAAAACTCAGAGTGGTTGTTGCCACGAGCTGTGGCATCTGGCCAGTGGTGCAGCCCGGACTGAGCTTCCCCTGTGCCCTCTTGGCCACTGGGCAGCCCTGGCTGAGCTCACAGCTCTTGCACTTGCAGCCCAGAGTCAGGAGGATTTGGGCCAGGAGCCTTTTCATCACAGATCCTTTATCTGCAGCTGTTTGCCTCGTGGTGGGGTGAGGGACTGTTGGGAGAGAAGATGCTCTGATTCATTCTTGTCCTGCTGGGGTGCAGGAGGACAGACTGATGCTCCTTTTCTGGGTCTCTCCTCATCCCATCCTAGTGCTGTGCTGGGGAAGAGCTCTCACTGTGGGGTCACTGGGAAGTGTGGGAGCTGGTGTGGCTCTGCTGGTCCCTCTTGAACATCCCAGGGACCCTCTGCCTGGCCTAACACCCCCTTTCTTCTCTGCCTGCTCCTTTCAGATAATAGACAGCGAGAACGAAGCGCTGCTGGCAGCCCTCACCGAGACTTTGGATGATATACAGGGAGATGACATGGGCCTGGCTGCCTTCCGAACTATGGAAGAGGGGGACACGCTCAACCCTGCCACCACCTCACCTGCCCCCTCCCCCAAACCCACCGCCCCGGTCACGGGGGGGCCGCCCCCGGCCCCCGAGTGTGATGAGCTGTCTCTAGTAAGAACCCACTTCCTACTGTTTAAGGTGGATTTGGATGAGCCCCAGATAAGCCGGCTGCATGGGTATGATAGGAAGCCAAGGTCTGAATTTTTTCATTCTAGGCTTAAAACTCTCTTTAACCGTCAATACCAAAGCATATACTTGTATTGTATACGTATACATGTTCTGCATCATTGCTGTCACCTCCATCACCATCCTCACGGGAACGAGCTGTGTGTATACAAATCTATCTATGGACGGGGTGGGGGCGGGTGGCAGAGGGCTGGGGGCTGCTTTGGCAGCACCCACACCTGCTTTTAACCCCATGTGCAGGTGTGGGGCTGCCCGGGGCTCTCCCTGGCTCATCCCAGCCCCGTGCCCATGGGCAGTGGTGGCTGTTCCCCCCGGCTCTGCCCCGGGCTGAGCTCCCTGCTGTCACAAGAGGGGCTTGCCTGAGTGTCAGCCCCTGCCCTCGGCTTTCAGTGCGAGGGTTTGATCCTCCCTGTGCCTTCCACCAAAGCCCCTCAGGGGCTGTGTGGCCTCCAGTCCCTCCAGATTTGGTGACTGGAGCATCCCTCTTGGTTCCCCGCGATACTGGGGCTCCAGCCCCGCTCCCCTTCCTGGCCAGGATTAACTGGCGGCCTTTCCTGCCATCCCTGGCAGGTTCCCCGGGACAGGACACCCAGCCCGCTCCCTCCTGCGGCTCACAGTCCCCCCCAGAGCCCCCCAGCCCGGTCCCGGGGTGTCCCCAAAAACGCAGCAAAGGGGAGGAGTGACATCCAGTGGTGACAGCGTGCATCTCCACCGCCCACGCCCCGCAGGGGTATATATCACACATGACCTGTATGTGTATATATAGGATGTATACGTTGCAGGGGCGGGGGGGAAGGGGTGCTGGGCGCTTCCCCCAACAGGAGCCTCACTCCTAAAGCTGCCCCGGCTGGCATTTCCTGGCGGACCCTGACCCGGGCACCCCTTTTTCTATCACTCCCTACCCCCCCAGGGCTCCGTGCCCCCCGGGCAGCACGGGAGCCCCAGATCTGTCTCTCCTGCAGCCCCCGGTGCCTACGCAGTCGTCTTGCTGTTGAGCTGTTGTCGCCTCCGGTTGTTAGTGCCACACGGGCGGAATCTCAAATGTTGCTGCTGGGTGTGGGGTCTGGGGTTTTATTCCCTCCCCCTGACTAAAACTGGGGTTGAGTAGAAGGCAAATGTTATGCTGACCCTGCCGTCAGAAGTGGTGGCACTGCGAGTGACCCGGGGAAAACCCCGCTCCCAGCGCCCGTGGGCTTGACACAGAGCGTTGGGGGAGAGCCTCGACAGATCCCACAGGGATTTGCTTTAGCAAAACGTCTTGAGAGCTCGTTAATGAGTCCAGGCCCTCTCTGGATGTTTTGGCTAAATGAGCCTCGCACGGGGGCCCGAGCGAGCTGTCCAAACCCATCACTCACACCAGTGTAAAGCCTCTGTCACCTCAGGGCAGCACTGATGGAGTGAGAAGCTGGGATGCCACGGCAGCTCCTGTGTGTCTGACACGAGTGGGGTTGCCCCTGAGAAGTAAATTCCCTCCTGTCCTCACTGCCCCGACCTGCCTGGGGGTCCCTGGGCTGAATGCTGTGGGGACGGGGCTGCACACAGCCAGGCACCCGCCCCACAGCCACGAGGAGGTGGGAAATACTAACCCTGACCCTCCCTGCCTGTTATTTTTTGTGCCCCATTTTTGGGTCGGATGCTCTGTGGTGGATGTTCTCACACATGAGCCAAGGGGCTGTGGCCCCTGGGCGTTTTCTCCTGCCCTCGCTGCGATGCCGACTCCTTTTCTTGCCCCTTCTCTTTGCAGCTGAAGAAGCTGCTCCTCTCTCCGTCGCCTCCGAGCTGCGAGGCCCAGCGGGACGGGAGCGCCCGGCGCCCGGGGACCCCAAAGTCCCGGCCCACACGGCCCTGCACAAAGGTATTTCCTCGAGCCCGTGCAGCACCCGCCTCCTGGGAGCTGTCCCAAAGGGCGGAGTTGGGGGCTGTGGGCAGCCTCTGGACTGGGCAAGGGGTCGGGAACAGGCAGGGACTGTCACCCGCAGTGCTCCCATCCCTGTCTGCTGCAGTCTGGGCTCTGCAAAACTTTAGACTTTGTGCCGAGTTAAGAAACACCTTGATCTCACTTGAACCCAGGGGAGTTTGGCCTCTCCCAACTTCCCTGAGCACCCATTTGTGAAAGCCCCGGGTGCTCCTTGGTCACCCCCTTGCCCCCCTCCCTGCTGATTCTCAGCCCAAGCCAAGGCCTTTGGCCAGGAGTCACTGCCTGTCACGCTGCAGAGCCCACCCCAACACTCCAGCTGATCCGAAACCCAGCAGAAGGTGCCATCAAAGATTTTCCCACTTTGCTAATGGTAATTGTGTGGTGCATTAGGCCCGGCAAATTAGATTGTCTGGGAAGAGCAGCAGATCCCTCCTGGGGAGAAGGAGCATCACTGCGTGCAGGAGGGGCAGGACTCGGGCCGCGGGGCTGACCCCAGGGAGGTCGGGGTGCCAGGACTGGGCGGTTTGAGGGTGTGGGGTGGCTCTGTCAGCCTCCCCCAGGGCTCAGGGCTGACTTTGTCCTGTCTCCTCTCGGAAGGTGGAGGGTCCCCGGGACAGGAGGGCGAGCGTCCCGCAGGCACAGAGCCGCAGCTGCACCGAGCTGCACCGGCACCTCACCTCCAGCACCTCCTGCTCCCAGACCAAAGGCCCCCAGGCACCTGAGGAGTGCCCCGGCAGCGGCCACCACCCGTCCCCGGGCGACTGCGCCCATCACGAGGACGACAGTGACTCCAGCGAGGACTCGCTGAGCTCCGGCGACTCGGTGGCCGCGCTGTCCTCGGCGGAGGATGGCACGGGCAGCCAGTTCTCCTGCGAGGGCGAGCTGCACTCGGTGGTGGAGCTGATCCGCTACATGCACACCTACTGCCTGCCCCCTCGCAAGCTGCCCGCCCGCGACCCCGCCGACAGCAAGCCCCAGCCCTGCAGCAGCCCCTTCAAGAGAGCCAAACCGGACTGTGCCCCCCTTGCGCCGGGCAGCGCCCAGAGCCGGCCGGGCTGCGCCTGGCAGGCAGCCGGAGGCTGCAAGAAGCCCGGAGCATCCTTCTCCATCCTGAAGGAGCTGCTGGCGCGGGACCTGCTGTGTGATGTGAGCAAGCCATACCGCCTGGGCAAGCCCGTGTACGCGGCCCTGGCGCGGCCGCCCGGCTGCTGCTCGCCCGTGCCGCCCGATGGGGAGGATGCCAGCGGGACCTGCACATCCAGAGCGAAAGCGGCCGCGGAGAAGGGCGAGCCCCGGCAGAGCGCCGAGGCGGAGGCGCCGCGGGAGCTGAGTGGCCTCGAGGACGATGCCGGGAAGCAGGAGGGCAGCCCGGGCGCAGGGAAGGCGGCCCGCAAGCAGGACAGCGCTGTTTACGCCGTGCGCCGGTCCAAGAGACTCAACCCCGAGCTCGGGCACTGGCTCTCGTTCCTTGACGAGCCCCCGCCCGAGTCCTCCGTGCCCCTGGGCTGCAGGGAGCCCGCGCCGTGCCCAGTGCTGGAGGGCTTCTCTGCCGAAGAGCCGGCGGCCGAAGTGGAGGTGGGGGGCACGGCCCCATCGGCAGAGCCCCAGCCCCTCTGCCTGGGCTCGCTGGGGGATGGCGAGGTGGGCACTGACGGCCGGCGCTGTGCCCTCCTGGAGCACGCAGGTGAGGGGCCTGGGGGCTTGTCACTCTGCTCACCCTCCCCAGCGTGCCCGTGCTGCCCGTGCCATCCCTGCCGTGCGCGAGCGATGCCGGCCGGGTGCTGGGCACTCAGCTGGCAGAAGAGATGTGAGCAGCCCCTCTGCTGCCTGGCTGTAGGGTCCCATGCATGGGGAGCTGGGGGTCTGTTCTCTTTTGGGGTGCTTTTTCAATCCATGGGCATCTCCTGCCTCAGTTTCCCCATCCTTATAATGAGGTGAAGGAGTTTTTGTGTCCGTAACCCAGCAGGGACCAGGTTGCCTCATCCCTCCAGGTCCTCCCCCATGGGTTCACTGAGCCTGGGCTCTGGGGTTCAGCTGCAGTGGTGCCCCAAAACCACAACAAGCTGCAGGTGCAGGAATGGCTCAGCCCTGGCAGCGTGAGCCATCCCTCTCAGGTGGGCAAAGCCCCCAGTGGGCACTGCAGGCATGCAGCTGCACTGGTAACCTGCTTCTCTCCTGCCTTCCAGAAACCCCCCGGTGTCTCACGCTGTCCTTGGCACAAACGTAAGTGCAGATGGGGCTGAAGGAACCAGTTTGGGGCTGGAAAGTGCCTGGGGTTGTGAGGCTGGGCAGAGCCTCTGCAGGCAGCACAGGGAGCTGTGCTTGGAGAGCAGAGTGAGCTGCACTGCTGGCACGGGGCTGTGGGGAGCCACAGGGTGCAAGGAGCTGGGAGAGGCCCATGCCCAGGGCAGGGCATTTTGTGTGTGCCCTGGAACTGCTCACCCCGCTGCCCTTGTGGGGTTACTGTGTCAGGCAGCAGCCAAAGTGGGAGGGTTCACTTGTGGGCAGTGTTTTCTCAGCTTGCTTTTGGGTTTTGAGGCTGTGGTTCACCTGAACACTTCCTCTCTCCTGATCTCCTGCTCTTCTCCAGTGACCCAACCTTTGGGAAGAGAAACTTTGAGCCCATGCTGACTGTGGAGCTGTGTGGGACAGCAGGTAGGACAGGCTTTGAATTTTTTTAGTTTTGCAAAAATCTCCTCTAAGAGGGGGCTCACTTACCCTAAATTCAGCCTGGAGAATTTAGAATCGGTTCCAGCCCACTCAGCCAAGGGGGCACCTTCATCCCCTTCATGCTGCAAACACGGGAGACTCCTGTGCGCTGCCACAGCCGAGTACTCAGGGAGGCAGCTCAGGGGAATGCGTTTGGGGTGGGAAAAGCTGTTCGGGGGAGCCCTGCATGAGCCAGGAGGGAAGGGATCAAGGCATCCTTCTGGTTCCCCCGAGTGCCGCTGGATGAGGCTGAGGGGGCCGAGGGTGCAGCTCAGGACTGGGGTGGGACAGGGCAGGACGGAGGGGGCAGAGCTGACTCCTGCCCTTTCTTTGGGGGGTTCAGGCCTCACACCGCCCACCACTCCGCCGTATAAACCCGCCGAGGAGGACCTGTACAAGCCAGACATCCCCCAGGAGCCAGGCAAGGAGGACGGGATGGCCCCGAGCCCCGGGGGTGCCGGGGACGCGGCAGCCTCGCGGAAAGCCCCCAGGAAGCACCCGGAGAGGACGGAGCTGTTCGCCCACCTGAGCCGGGCGGGCGGGCGCCCGCTCCCCGAGCAGCAGGGCTTGCTCAAGCGGCCCTTCTCGCGCTCCTTCGGGGACCACGACTACTGCCAGGTGCTGAAACCCGAGGCCGCCCTGCAGAGGAAGGTGCTCAAGTCGTGGGAGCCCCCGAGCCAGGTGGAGACGGAGCACAAGAGGAGGGTCCCGGCCGCCCACTACCAGGGACTGGAGCTCGGCAAGGACACGGGCACTGAGATGCTGTGGAAGGACGGCGTTAAGCAGCTGAGAGACCAGGAGATCAGAGCCAGCTTAACAAAGCACTTTGGCTTTCTGGACAGTGCCCTCGACGTCGAGGACATGGTCTTCTGCAAGACCCCCGAGTACGACACCGTCTTTGAGGACAGCTGCAGTGAGAGCGGCTCCCCCGTGGAGGAGGAGGAGGAGGATGAGGAGGAAGAGGAGGAGGAAGAGGAGGAGCATGGCAACACCAAGCTGTGCCTGCGGAGGAACCCCCTTTCCAGGACCAGTTTGCATTACTGCTCCCGGAGCAGGTCCAGCTCGGGCTCCTCGTGCTGCCGCTCGCGGTCGCCTGCCAGCAGACGCACCTTCAGGTACGGGGGGCACGGGGACATCGGGACTGGTTTTGCCTCCAGCCCCAGTGCTCTCTGCTCTGCTGGCCCAAGTAGTAAAGATGCTAATTAATGAAAGAAAAACTATGAAAATAATTGGTGCTGCATCAGCCACTGCTGCAAACATCAGCCATGGCCTGAGGAAGCAGCAGCAGAGCAAAGCAGCCAGAGGGTTCCATGGGTGACAGGGCATGGGCAGGGACCTGAGCTGGGCCTGAGAAGGGGCGAGTGCTAGCTGGGGATGCCCTGGAATCTATGAGAAAAAACTTCCCAGAGTCCTTCCCAGTGTTTCCAGACCCCAGTCTCTCCCTGGCTGCCAGTGCCCCCGAGTGCCCACCCGCTGCTGTGGGTGTCTCAGCTTCTCACTGGTGTTTGAAGCTTTCCCCAGCAGCTCCCCCAGCCCCGGGCTGACCTCCTGTCCCTCCCTTGCAGGTGTGAGAACGGCGAGCAGTGTCAGGGCGGGAGCGGGCACCGGGGCCAGCTGGAGAAGAGACGGGAAAAGGCCATCGTAAGTGAGCGGGGACCCCGCGGGGACAAAGCAACCCCAGCCCCAGCTCATCTCCTGCTCCAGAAAGCAGCAGTGGAGCCCATTAGCCCTGGCTTCAGCATCCCTTGGTGCGAGGCCAGTGTTAAACAAGGACATGGGGGTGGAGGGGGGAGAGGAAAACCCAACGAGCAGCGGAAGCCGCCAGCGACTGGCAACACACGGAGTCCTTGGCACGGGGATGCCCAGAGCATCCTACGCTGGTGCCTCAGAGCACTTGGCACTGGCAGTTTGTGGGGTGAACTGGGAAATCCCTGAAGCTGCTCAGCTGTCACAGATGTGGCCCTGCTGCATCCTCGTGCACCAGGAATCCGTGGGCACCCACTGGGAGCTGGGAGAGGAGTGGGCACGTGCGCACACACACACACACACACACTCTTACACATGCTGCCTTGGCACTTTTTCCTGCAATGCAATTGGATTTTGCCCCTAGCAGTTCTTGGGAATATATCCCACGTTTGCCAGGAGAAGCTGAAAGAGCTGCAAGAATGAGGGAGAATTTTAAAAGAGAAGAAGGGGGCGGTGGCTGGTTGTGGCTGTCCTGGGGGGGACACTGTGACCTGGCTGGAGCAGAGACAGCCAGGTCCTGGAGATGTCAGGCTGTGTCCATGGCAGTGTTTCCCAGTTCTGGCTTGCAGGGGCTCTTCAACAGCCCATCAGCAGGGTGGAGGTGCAGGGTCCAAGCCTGAAAGCTTTTGGTTGCTTTGGCAGGGGGAAGGCCGGGTGGTGTACATCAGAAACCTCTCCAGCAGCATGAGCTCCAGCGAGCTGAAGAAACGCTTCGAGGTGTTTGGTGAAATCGTGGAGTGTCAGGTCCTGTCCAGGACTAACAGGTGGGTGGGCAGTGAGCTGTGGTCCAGGGCTCCAGCAGCTACAGGCAGCCCCTCTCCCCAAGCCCCATCAGCACTGCCAGGTGCCACATCAACCCCCCGGGTCAGCCGAGCCCACGGTCTTGGTGCTTTTGTCGAGGAGATTCAGTGTGTCCAGAGGTCCGAGGGCATCTGTGGGATGGAGGAGTGGAAGAATGATGGGCCAGGGGTGCAGTGCTGCATCACAAGGGCTGAGGGGCTCATCACAGCTTGAATTCTTTCTCTGGTTGCTCAGGGGGGAGAAGTACGGCTTCATCACGTACCGCTATTCCGAGCATGCCGCCTTATCGTTGAAGAACGGCCCCTCGCTAAGGAAGAGGAACGAGCCCTCCTTCCAGCTCAGCTCTGGTGGCCTGGGGCGCTTCTTCTGGACCAGATACGCTGACCTGGGTGAGGAAGCAGCAGCTGCTTTGTCTCTTTTCTCAGCACAGAGCTGTTACACTGCACCCCTGAGCCCTGGTCACGCAGGGATCCCAAACGCCTTCAGAGCCTGCAGGAAAAGCCCACTGGCTTTCCTATGGCTCATGGAGCTGCTCATGGCTCAGACAGGTGGACTGGGAAACTGGGGAGAAGAAAAAAACTGGTGTGAGGCCTCAGGGTGTGTTGGCTGCAAAATGTAGCATCACAGCCCGGGGCCGCCGGGTCTCAGCTGAGCGCAGCCCATCCTGTCTCTGCTGAGTTTCTGCACAGTGCTGGAGGCTTTCCAGCAGAAAACTCCCTTCCCAGGCATTAGAGAAGGCAGTCAGCAACATTTCATTAGTCCAAGAGGTGATGTGGGTGGTTTGCTGCTCTGCAGGACAGATTCACCACGCTGCACATGCACTCTGCAGCCAAAGTGACAGCTCTGAAATGTGCTGTGGTCACATTAATCCTTACAGTGCTTCTGCAAGGTCTCGGGGACTGTGTCACCAGGGTGCAGGGCTGCAGCCTGAGCTGAGGGCCAGGAGCCAAACCCTGTGCTAGTCCTGCACGAGAAGTGTGTCCCAGGCTTTGCCCAGCCCTCCTTGCTTCAGGTGTTTCACCAACACTGCATGTTTATTTCTGTACCCGCTGCAGGGGCTGGAGGGTTCTGGATCCCACTTGATGAGTGAAAGACTGAGGTCCAGAAAATAAAGCCCCAAGTCTTGACTGACCTCCAGATGCCCAGTCTGATACAAGTACTCCTTGATTTTTTAGCACCTTGCAGTACCTGCTCTGCTTAGAACAGCCATCCCTTGACTTTGGCTGTGGGCACAAATGTCCTTTGTTCATCAAAATAAATCCCAGAGCCTCCCATTTTGGGCACAGAGAAATTAGGAAGCCAGTAGCACCCCATGAGGAAGATGGTGACTGTGCAGTGCTGTGGGCACGGGGCCCAGAGCTGCCCCCCCTGCTTAAAAGAAGCCCCCTCAGTGCTCCTCACCTGATTTCTGCAGAGCCACCAGTCACCCCCTTCCTGCACAGCCCGGCTCATTCCTAAAATCCTGCTCATCCTGGTACAGGATGAGAATGGGAGCCCCTAAGCAGAGGTGAAACGCAACCATGCCATTCAAAACTATACACCCAAAATGTTAAGCTGCTGTGAGATTAGGCAGCCTTAGTTCTGCTATGTGCTCAGTCCCCTGGGCTTTCCAGGGGCACTGTGTGTTCGGCTCCTGGCACAGGGCTGGCGGTGGAGCAGGCCGGCTCTGCCACTGGCACAGCTCCCGTGGGATGGCCCCGTGTCAGCCCCTCCAAATTCAGCTGCACCCAGCAGATTTTTCCACCCCTGGCAGTGAACATCAGCGGTGCGTGACCTGCCCAGCTGGGCCTGCCTGCAGCCCCCTCTGCCCCAGCTCTTTTCAGTGTCCCCAGAGCTGTCACCATCACCGCTGTGTCCAGCCTGGCTGTGCAGTAGCAGGGCAATGAGCAGTGCCCTGCTGTGCCTCAGTTTCCCTCCCCACAGAGAGGCAGAGAGGACGCTGATCCCCCCTCCTCCCTGACCCGGCTGCCTTCTGTCCCTGCCATCCCCAGATTGCGGCACGGACGAGTCCTCCCCAGCTCCGGTGAAAAGCAAGTACGAGACCATGGATTTCGACAGCTTGCTGCAGGAGGCCCAGCTCAGCCTGCATCGGTAACAGCCTTAACCTTGGAGGAATACCTCAATACCTCAGTCAAGGCACTTCCAATATGTTTACGTTTTCAAAGAAATTATTCAGTCTATGGCAAGCGAGAGAGCGAGAGAGAGCGAGAGCACGCCCGCGAGAGAGAGACTGCTGTCCCCTGATCGATGTTTACATTGAACAAAGCTGCTTCTGTCTGTGAGTCCCCATGGTGTTGATGTCTCACTGCCACACGTTAGTCCCCCCTCTGCTTCTGACTGGTTGTTTTAGGGTGAGCCTAGGAGCCCCCCGGCCCCTCTTCCCCCTCCCGGCCCTCCCCGTGCTCCCGCTGTGGAGTTGCAGCTGTGTTCACCATAACATTTTTTTGTCCGTAGTGTGTGATGATGAAATTGTTCATTGTGAATAGAATCAGGATTATAAACTAATTTTTAATAGAAGAAGAGAAGAAAAAAAAAAAGTATATACTTAAAAAAAATGTATTTATGGCTCAGATGTACTGTAATTCAGATTTATTGTACCGCTTCCTTGATTTTTAACTATGCACTGTAATGAGGCACTTGCCACTCAGCAAATGGGGGGTCAGAGCAGTCATGGAGCTGACATTCCCCTGCCTCCCCCGCTGGCAAACCGGGGTGCTCGGTTCTTGCCCCGGGGTCACCCACTTTGCTGTCAAAGCCATTCTTCGTGCTGGCGTGGCCCGAGCCCCCCAGCATCACCCCCGTGCTGAGCTGGGTCCTGGTGGGTGGTGGAGCCAGGGCCAGGCAGCTTTGCAGGCTGCAGAGGGTGGGAGAGGGATGCACTGCCTGCAGCCAGCGCTGCTCCGGCCTCTGCTGCCTCTGGAGCCAGGAGAGAGGGGCTGGGGGGCTGCAGCCAGCCGGGCCTGATCTGGTGGGTCCTGCTGGCACAGCCTGGGGGATGGATGGCTCCGCTCCGTGTGGAGGAGCTGGCTCCTCTCCAGCTCCTCGGATGGCTGGGAGACTGGCCAGGCCCTGCGGCTTGATCCACACTCGCTTCCACACCCTGCAAAGCAAGCGGGGTGAGAAGACCTGTCTGTGCTCCCCGCTGGGCAGCCAGCCCAAAATGCAGCCCCAAATCCAGCCCAAAGTCCAGCCCCAAATCCAGAGAGGCGGGGGAGCACAGCACCCACGCTGAACACCCACCCACCCAGCACCCCGCCCCGTAGCTGATAAGCCATACACTTCCCAGCACCCACCCGCACCCCAGATCCGTCCCGTGCCCGCCAGCGCCCCGGGCACAGCTCTGCCTCTGGCCAAGGGCCCTCGGGGCTGGATTTAAGCGTAAAATTTGCTTGTGGACTTGCCCTCCATGTGTGGGTGAGGTGGGACAGGGACACAGCCCCGCACCAGCCGGAGCAAAGCCCACCACCAGCCGGCCAGAGGCACTGTTTCCCGAGGGAGCGGGAATCTCGCTGCTCCTCAAGCCATTGCCACCGTCTCCTTTTACTTTAGAGCCCCAGAGACCACTAGGGATTCAGCCATCCTCTGTAGATAGAATATTATAGCCTTAACTCTGCCAATAGATAGATTAGAGTCTCCTGGGGTCTCCCCTCCCCACGACTTGGGGGTTTATCCCCGGTTCCCTGGGTATGTTCCGTCCTGCAGGGAGAGTGACCAAAGCCTCGGAAATGGCACGAGATGCGATGCCGAGAGCCGGAGCCCTGCCGGGGTGGCCCCTGGCTCGGGCGCCCGGAGCGCAGCTGGGCTCTGGCAGGAGCAGGAATGCCGGCAGCGCCGACACCAGCACAGTTCCCTGGCTACCCCCTCGGGAGAGCCGTGGTTCTGACAACACCCGGCAGCGCCAGGGCCCGGAGGCCACCGCGGGGTCCCCAACCCGCCGCCGGTGACGATCACTGCCAGGGAACGGTCCTTGTGCCATTTCAGCCTCAGCAGCGGAATCTGGCGTCTCTCCCACCCTAAAAACCCCGCGGTCCTCATCCCACCTTAGTGAACACGAGCAGCTCTGGCCGAGACTGAGCATCTGCTATTGGCAATTGCCTCATTGTAGCTTTGCCTTTTTCTGTCCTAGTATTTCCTCACGATGATGATGTTTACATGTGATTGCTATAGAGCTTATGTAGAATGTATATAGCGACACATTTAGGGTGGGTAGTACTGTCCTGTGCTGTGCTGATGTTTTTCAGAAAATGATCAATCAAAAAAAAAACCAAAAAAAAAAAAAAAAAAAAA
>VZTD01004942.1:356035-376880 GCA_013397725.1 Rhagologus leucostigma | reverse complement strand
AAAAAAAAAAAGAAAGAAAGAAAGAAAGAAAAAAAAAGAACAGCAAAGTAAGTGGAATTCTTCCATCTCCCACTCAGCCCGGGGCACCCATGGCCGGGCCCCGCTGGGGATGCATCAAGGGTGGTGGAGAGGAAGGGTTAGTGCAGAGCTGGGGGGCTCCAGCCCGCTCCTAGGGATCACTCAGTCACTTCCCAAGCGCTGGTTTTGGCGTACCCAGATAGAAAATTTCCCAGTGTTTCCCCGTCTGGGTGCCCTGGGTCAGCCCCAGCCCAGCTGCTGGGTCCCGAGGCCGGTGCTGGGGAAGGGGAGGGCTGGTCCTGCACAGAGCTCAGCAGTACTGCAGCCCTAGGGTAGGAAGAGATGCAATAAGTGGTCTTCGTGGTGCCTGAAGCCTATAAGTGGGGTTGGGTTTTCTTTTTTTGGTTTGGGTTTTTACTTTTTTTTTTCCATTCAATTAGGATGGTTTGTTTTCCCTCCTCCCCAAAAAATCTTTCTTTTCCAGGACTTATGCACTATGCTTAGAGCCCCTTGGGCTGCGTGCTGCCTGCCCTGGGGGCTTCCCCCACCTTTTAGGACTGGGTGAAAAAGAAGTTTCCACTTGATTTTTTTTTTTTTTTTAATTTTTGTGGGTTTTTTTACTCTAAAGGTGTCTTTAGCTCACAGTGCTCTAGTCTGCAGGAAGGTGGGTCGGGCACAGAGGCAGGTGAGAGCTCCCTCCTGAGCTGCCCGAGGTTTGGATCCTGACAGGGAAATGGGGCAGGAGCAAAGCAATGCCCAGGCACTGCTGCCAGGGAAGCCAGAGGTGCCCAGAGCTTTGCAGGAGCTTCCAGGGACTGGGGATCCCTCCCTTCTCCAAGGATTGCCTTTACATCCCACCCAGCCCGTGGCATCGCCGTGGGTGCCCCTTAAAAAGGGACCCCTCACAGCCCAGCCCCCCGCGAGGCTGTGGGACGGGCAGGAGAAACTGGGAGCAAAAGGGTTTATTCTGGTAGGCAATAAGTCAGGAGGAGATTTATTTTTTTAAAACTGCCTAAGTATAGAACGTCCCCCAGGCGTTTCCTGCAGGTGCTGTGGGGAAACGCTGAATGTGAAGAGTTTCTGATAAAATGCCCCTTTGCTTGTTTTGCACAGGTTTGCCCCAGAAAAACTCGTTGTTCGGGGGGGCAGCAGGTTTCTGGCTGGAATCCAGCGTGTCCCCGAGGCTCCGCAGGGAGGAGCAAACGTTTCTGAGTGTGTGGGCTGAATGCAGAGGACAATCCCAAGTTTTAGGTTGGATGCTGCCCCAAAGCAAAGGTTTCTCCCAATTCCTCAGCGCAGCTGCCTGGGCTGCACATCTTTTCGGGAAGCAGCAGCTCAGTCACCGTGTTACAGTCCTGAGTGTCTGATCTCAGCTCTGGGCCATGCGAATGAGTTTTGTAATTGCAGATCAACACAGTTTTCTCCTTTTTTGGGGGATTTTTTTTTTCTTTCTGGAGGTCTGCCGAGTCCTGAGATACATCGGTGTTGGAGCTGAACCCAACACCCTTTCTGTTCTAAGTCCATCCCTGACAATCTCAAGCAATATAGAGCCAAATGCAGCCTTGGGGTTTCATTTTGGGGTTTCATTCCTCTTCCCTCGCCCTCCCCGGGGCCAGGGGCGGCAGCAGGAGGTGGGGAGGGAGTGTGTGAGTGCATGTGAGAAATAGAGAGAACGGTTCAATTGATGCATTTCTTGAGAAAGGTGTAAGAATTTCACCTAAAAAGGGGCACATCTGCTTTGTTATTTATAAAAAAAAAAAGCTAAATTCTGTCTTTTTCTTCCTTTTTTTTTTTTTTAAGTAAAAGGACACTGCTCATAATTATTAGGGGCCAATTCTGCCTCCCTTGCTCATGCTGAGTAAGTACTACTTAACTCTGCAATTTTCTACTTGCAGAGTAAGTAAAAGCAGCAGAATTGATCCGTCTATGATTAAAAATCAAGTTTTTAGTATGGTTTTTTTTAATTGGTAGCAGTTTTTTTATATTTCACTTAATTTTTTCCCCCAGTTCCGTTCTGTTGTGTCCTTATTTATGTAATATACTTTAACCTTAAGAGATGGCATGGATTCTTATGCCTTTCCTTTATTATTATTGTTATTATTTTTAAAAAACAAAAGAGATTTATTTCTAGTGTGATTTAACTGTCTACCTTCTAAAATGAGAGAACGTTTTCTTGTATTTTTACATTGTCAGATTCTATAGTTTCATAGATAATTTAACCAAATCGCTCAATGTATTCTCTATATCTATCCAGTGGGTATAAAAGTTCTATTTTAAATTGTGTAAATACTTCAGAACTGGCTTCTTTTTCCAGACTCCCCTGCCGTGGAGTTTCTTGTTTACATCAAAAAGACTGTAGAATCTCTACGCTCATGTACTGTAAATAGTGAAGTGATCTGCCTATAAATAAACGATAACATATATACTATAAAGTGGAAAGAACAAAAAAGGGAACGCGTTTGTGCTGCTATGCTTTAGTGTTTAGTGCCAGTCTGCTCAGGGATGGTGTTTTGCTGTGCTGAAGGTGCTCTCCTGCGCCTGCCCGGCTGGCAGTGGGGCTGTGCCAGGGCCAAGGGGGTGGCAGAGCCTCCCAGCTGCCAGGGGTGCAGCTCCTGCCTGGGAATATCCCTGTGTGTCGCTATTTTAAGTGTGGCTTCTTCCAGTTTAACTCATGCAGGAAAAACCTGGGCTCTGCACTCTGCACTTCGAGTGGTGCCGCTGCCACAGGACCCCTCACCGAAGAAACTCCCCACGTGGAGTGGGTGAAAAATGAAGCAGGGCATGCTCCTCCAATTTTCTGGAGTGGAATAAGAGAGCAGGAAAAAATGTGGAAAAGACTCCAGGTGGTGATGCAGCAGCCGTGCAGCTCAGGATGGCACCTGGAGAGCCCCTGGAACCAGGGGAGCAGGCCCTAGGAGCCAAACTGCTGTCCCAGGGGCACGGCCAGGGTGTCCCAGCACAGCGTGTCCTGGTGTCCTGGTCCTTGTGGCAGTCCAGGCTGTGGAGGGGATGTTTGGAAGGCCTGGGCAGGCCCAGCACGGGCACAGCTCCCCCGAGCACAGGGGAGCCCCACGCCAGCCATGGCCCTGTGAGGGCTCACCAGGCCGGAGAGGCTGCACTGATTTTATGCAGAACATGGATGTACTAGTTTGAAAGCAAACTAGTGAGAGACTCCAAGTCAGAAATACAATTTAATAGGAAAAATAAAATAATGCAATAGTACAAAAAAAACCAACCCAGTGACAAGAGTCAGAATACAGCCTGACTCCCTGACGGTCAGGGGGTTGGTCGCAGTCCGATTAAGTGGTGGCTGCAGTCCTCCTGGAGCGATGGTTCTGCTGAAGCAGTGATTCTCTAGAAGGGTCTGGTCTTCCTCTGGGAATCCAGTGGAAAAAGCTGCTTGTGCTGTTCCAAACCCCAGATTCTATCCAGGTGGGAATGCCTGGCGCCTTCCCTCTGGGCAGAGCATCTCACAATGGGATGGTGAGTCACGGGGCAAGGCATTGTTGGGCCCATGAACAGGAGATAGTCCGGAGGGAGGAGGCAGGGAACATTGCTGCACCTGGTTTCAACAGCTCATGGGGATGGTAATAGAATACACTGTAACCCAGGACAGTGGATCAGTGATGCTGCCGGGCTGGAGGATCCCAGCAGCCTGAAAGAAGCAGCTCTGCAAGGTGCTGAGCTGTGCCAGCTGCTGGTTTTTGCTGATTTGCATCGATTTAGGCAGCAGCTCTACACCTGCCTACTCCAGCACGTCTGTGGGAGCCCAAGTGTGGGTCCCCCAACCCAGCCACAGAGCTGGAACCAGCCTCCCACCCCAAACCCAGCCCCTCATCCCTGCTACTGCTGCACCCTGAGTGCAGAGCTGATGGGAAGCCCGTTCGCTGCTGCTTTCCAAAACCAGCAGGCTTCAAGGACACCAAAGAGGAATGTTTTCCTGAGATACATCAGGCACAGTGATGCCAACAGTGCCAGGACAGATGAAAACATGAATTTGGAGGGGGGAAATGTGGGAATGCAGCTGGGACAGCCAGTGATGGGGTGCCCAGGGTGGGCACAGGTGGAGCAGAGACACAGGAGTGGGGTCCCAGGAGGGAAAGGGGCACACAAAGGAAGGGTCTGCAGGGAGAAACAGACCCAGAGCTGAGGTTTGTCCTCCCAGCCCGACCTGTGCCTCCCAACACTGCATTCCCAGGCAGTCTCCTGGAAAATAAAGCACTGATACTGTTTTGAATACAATTGTTTATTGAGGATAATTCCCGCAAGCAGACCTTGAGTCTGAAGGGAGCTGTTGGTAAATGCTGAGATCCATTCAGCAGCTCTGTTGGTCCCAGCAATCACGTCCAACCATTTGGGAAAAATCCCAGCTGGACTGTTTTTATTTTGGCATAACTTTGTGATAAAACAACTCCTTTTCACACAGACAGGCGCTGGTTTTGGAGTAGCTCATGTGGCTGCTGGAGGGGAGGGAGGCAGCATTATTTATCTCCTGGACTGGGCACAGTGTGCCTCGTGGGAGGGAAAAATCAGTCAGTCGGGAGCTTTTGTGAACAAGGACAGGTTTGGTCGCTGTCCTGGGCTGGCTGGCACCTGGCAGTGTGGGCAGCGCACCCCAGGCTCCTGCTCCTGACCGGTGTGGAATGCCCGCTGCTTGGAGTTCGTTTCACTGCCTGCCGAGCTGTTGTGGGCTGCTTTCTGGAGTTTCAGCTCCCACCTGTGCCCTGAGCAGTGGCACCTGACACCAAATCCTGCCCTGGGCTCTGCTGGCACAGGAGCTCCTTTCAAGTAACACATGCATTTGCCCACTCCCAGCATTTATCAGTCCCAGGTTGTTGTCCAGGTCCATCCAGATGTCTTAGCAGACAGGAACAGGTTTGGTTCCTTTGCCCTCTCGCTGCTGGTCCAGCTGTCCCAGCCTCCCTGCCCACAAGGATTCTTCCCAGCTTTCCTTCCTGCCTCATTTTCTGACCCCTGCAGTCCCATCAAAGCAGGGCTGGACCTTCTGCCATGTTCCCCTTGAAGTGTCCAAGCCCTCAGCCTTGAGCTGCTGCATGGAGTTTGTCGTGTTGTCACCGAAAATGGGGAATTAAACTCTAACACTGTAATTTCAGTATTAGAGAGTGGCATTCCTTTATTTCAGCCCCAGGCACGTGAGGATAACTCCCTATTACACATACCACACCTCGCTAACAGACCAGCTTAAATCTACGTAACTTTTATATATTCACTGCATTTCCCAAAACTCACACCTACGTGCTAAACATTTCCTGAATTTTTTGCATATTTAAGTCACTCCTCAGAGCTTATTTTCATTGGAGTAGGGTTCTTTCGAGGGTCTCAGGTGGTCGTTTGGCGAACATCCCATTCCCCAAATTATACTTTGTTGGTAACAGGCCTCCAAAAACGTTTCTTCTCTTTGAATGCATCCCTGAGATGTGGTCTGGCCAAGATATTCCTTCTTATCAGCATTGTTCAGGCTCACAGTCTTTACAGCTGAGATAACCACTTGCACACAGGACAAAGCACCGTCGGGTAAACCGAAAGGAATTGCCAAGACTTAAACACGACTCGTTACAATTTTTTTCCCGACACCGAGACGGCCGCGGCCCCTGCCCACGTGGCACGGAGAGGCAGGAAGCCGCGGAGGAAAGGGATGACCCTCCGTTGCAAGGGGGAGGAGGCAGCAGCTTTCAGCCCACGGGGTAAACTTTGCTCGTCGTCACTGCCGGTTTTTGTTTTGCTTCCCAGCAGAGCCCTCCCTCTGGCTCTCAGTCCTGCCCCGGAGCCGCGGCGCCATGAGCGGAGCAGAGGCTGTGGCCGGGCTGAGGGAAGAGCTGACCTGCCCCATCTGCCTGGACATTTACAAGAACCCCGCGTCCCTGGGCTGCAGCCACAGCTTCTGCAGGGACTGCATCAAGCAGGCGCTCCGGTGCCAGCAGAGCCCTGCCCGGTGCCCGCTCTGCCATTCCCCCGTCGGGGAGCTGCAGCCCAACTTCCACCTCCGCAACATAGTGCAGAAGTTCATGGATGCTCCTGCGCACCGACAGGAGGAGGAGCAGGAAGCGCCATGCAAGGGGAAAGAGGAAGGCTCGGGCCAGCCAGAGGGGGTGATCCTGTGCGATTCCTGCCTCCAGGAGCCGCAGCCAGCAGTGAAGACGTGCCTGAGCTGCAAAGCCTCCCTGCGCCAAGCCCACCTGAGCAAGCACAACAGCAAGAACGGCCAGAAGAGCCACGTGCTGGTGGAGCCCTGCAGTGCCCAGGTTTTGGCTGAGAGGCGATGCCCCAAGCACGGCAAACTGCTAGAGTGCTTCTGCGAGAAGGACTGGGACTGCATCTGCATCCTGTGTTCCGTCCTCTCCCACAAGGACCACAATATCATCAGTTTGGAGGAGGCTTTTGACGAAGCTCAGGTAAGAGGCTGCTGGGACAGTGGGACAGGCATGGATCGCACCAGGAGAACCCCAGAGAGCTGCCCGTCGCACAGGGCTGGAACAACTCCCGAGTTTCAGAACTGCAGACCCAGGGTGGGGCTAAATTACAATCCTGGGCTTTTATTCTTAGTTTTGTCCCAGTTTCTCTCTGGGTTTGGCCCTTGAGATATAAAACAAGACGTTATAAACGCTTTTTTTCCCATCCTGAGGGAAGAGTTTGGCCAAACTGGTGGGACTGAGTGTTCGTGGCTACGGTTTTAGTCCTCGGTGCACTGCCAAGCTGAAGATGAGCCTGAGCTGCACTTATGCAAAGAAAATTAATGACAGAGTAACAGAAAGAAAGCTGCCAGCAGGGGAAATAGCTTTATATGTGGCTATTGCACGTGAACAGTTTTCAGCTTCAAACTGTCTTTTTTTGTGCTTGTAATTGTGGCATTTGTTCAGGGATAAAACCTTCCAGTAAACCTTTATCTACTGATTTGTCCTGAGAGCACGCAGTGAGCAAACCTTCTGCAAGTCTAGCTTAACCCGTATCTGTAAAATTGCTGATCTCGTGCATTATGCCAGTCCTATCCTGATATCTCCTTCCGGTTATATTTGTAGATATCTTTTCCTGGAACTCTGGAAACACTGAAAAACCACGAAGCTGCACTGGATAAAGTCATAGCAAACCTGCTGCAACAGGAGGAGGGACTAAAGGTTTGTTTCCAGGTCCCATATCACCTCGGGGGTGTTTGCATGCTGGTAACTGATGAGATAAAGTTTTATTTTGCCCTTCCCCAGATCATGGATTCTAAAGCTTTTTTAGTTCCTGGGTGGTTTCTCATGTATTTTTGAGGTTTCTTCTTTGAGGAAGGACGATGCACAACTTCCTTATCAGTCTGGGAGGTACATTCTTAGTTAAGCTTGGAAGTTTGTGCCTCCTGATGAGTGGCTGGTGTGTGGCTTTTTTATTTTTCCAGCCTTCAACTTTTAGTTACTTCTCTCATCCCAGAAAAAAGCCAGATTTTTTTCTGAGTGAGAGCTCATGTGGAAAATGTCCCTTGCAATTTTGAAATTGTTTTCTTAATAGACTGAGGAGAGCCTGCGGAGGGAACGGCTGGAGAGCCTGTTCAGGGAGATGCAGCTGCAGTTAGAGAACAAAAAAAGAAACGTCCTGAAAGTTCTCAGTGACTACGAGGAGCAACAACTTTCTCGGATTCAGATAGAGATGAATAAACACAAAAGGGAGAAGGATTCAGCCAGCCATGATGTTCAGGAGCTGGAGGCTCTGAGAAAACAGAAGGACACACTTCTTTTCACCAAGGTATCTATCAGCATTTCCCTTCCCAGAGACACACAGCTCCAGGGCTGGCCTGTGCCTGCACTGTGCTAATTCTGCTTTCAAAATGTCTTTACAGGCTTTTGCAACAATTAAAGCCAGGTAAGCTCTTCCTGAAGTTTAATATCTTTATTGCTGGTCTGGATGAGGGGATGGAGTGCACTCGCAGTAAGTTCACAGACAGCACTAAGCTGGGCAGGAGTGTGGATGTGCTGGAGGGCAGGAAGCTTTGCAGAGGGATCAGGACAGGCTGGACCCATGGGCCAAGGCCAGCGGTGAGAGGCCCAGTGAGGCAAAGTGCCAGGTCCTGCACTGTGGTAACAACAGTCTCATGCAGTTCCAGGCTGGGGGAACAGTGACTGGAAAGCTGCCTGGCGGGAAAGAACCTGGGAATGCTGTTCAGCGTTGGCTGAACATGAGCTCAGGTGGGCAAGAAGGCTAATGGGACCTGGCCTGTCTCAGCAATAGTGTGGCAGCAGGAGCAGGGCAGTGACTGTCCCCTGTGCTGGCACTGGTGAGCTCACACTGTGAGGGCTGTGTCCAGCTGTGGGCCCCCAGTGCAAGATGGACATTGAGGGGCTGGAGCGTGTCCAGGGCAGGGAATGGAGCTGGGGAAGGGGCTGGAGCCCCAGGAGCGGCTGAGGGAGCTGGGAAAGGGGCTCAGCCTGGAGAAAAGGGGGATCAGGGGGGCCCTTGTGGCTCTGCACAACTCCCTGACAGGAGGGGGCAGCCGGGGGGGTCGGGCTCTGCTCGCAGGGAACAGGGACAGGAGGAGAGGGAACGGCCTCGGGCTGGGCCAGGGGAGGCTCGGGTTGGACACCAGCAGGAATTTCCCCATGGAAAGGGTGCTCAGGCCTTGGCAGGGGCTGCCCAGGGAGGTTTGGAGTGCCCATCCCTGGAGGTGTCCGAGGAAGGGCTGGAGGTGGCACTCAGTGCTCTGGGCTGGGGACAAGGTGGGGATGGGGCACAGCTTGGACTTGGAGGTCTTTTCCCACCTCAGTGATTCCATGGTTCTGTGATTCTTGCTGCGTGTTTTAGGCAACGCGAACTGCTTCCAGGAATGGATGGTGTGATGTTGCCAAAGCCACCCATTGCTTTGGATAAATCAGCAACAGATTCTATTCTGTGGCTTTTCCAGCAATTCCTCTGTAACATGGAGAAGTCCTTTGATCCGCCACCACAACCTTCGATATTCGTGTCATCATCTCGTGGTAAGTGCTCATTTCACTTTGTCAAAAGCAAGATGGAGAAGTCAATAAAACATCTTTAAGAAAGGACTGTAATGAGACACCAAGTACACTGACTGCCTCTACAAGTGCTAATTCCTTACACTGTATGCTTAATTGCATGTGTGTGCAGCAAAGGGAGCTTGTCCTGGGGTTGAGGGCTTTGGGGCATGCCTCGAATACAGCTTGTTAAAGCAGGCTCTGGACAAAGAGGCTTGGAAGTCCCAGGAGTTTTCTGGGAGGATTAAGAGAAGATAATAGCAACACCTCTGTGCCATCCCTTTGATTCAAGGGGAAAGTTGAGAACTCATCAGAGCAGCAGCAGGGTGGAGTTTGCTTAGGACATAAATAACCTGCTCTTTCTGTGTAAATACTTGTCTTTTGCAATGCTTTGTAAGCTCAGCCTACAGTCCCAGAGCTGTGCACAGTGGGACACTTGTCTGACTGAATTGATGAAATTAGGGTTCTCTGGGTACTGCTCTCTGGATGGTGCTTCAGCCCTCGCTGGCAGCAAGCCTTGGGTCAGGACAGAGGCAGACTCCAGATCTCCACAATTGTCTGTTAATCATAATGTGTTTATTCTCTTTAGGTTTCGTCTCATCTAATGATAATACGTCATACTCATTTGTGTTTGGATCTTCACCTCAATATTCTTTCAAGTAGCCTAGCGGAATACAAATTCAGTGGCAATCATGGTAACAGTCATAGAAAGGAGGGAAGAGAGAGAGAAAACATAACCAAAACAAGCAATGCACAGCACAATTGCTCCCCCATCACCTGCTCTCTGATGTCCAGCCTCTGTTCCCAAGCAGCAATTGGTTCCTTCTGGTCATAGTGTTCTATGGTGTGGAACATCCCTTTTGCCACTTTGGGTCACCTGCCCCAGCTATGCTCCCTCCCAGCTTTTTGTGCATCTCCTCACTGGCAGAGCATGAGGCACTGAAAGGTCCTTGGCTCAGGTTAAGCACTGCTCAGCAACAGCCAAACCATCAGTGTGTTCTCAGCCTTATTCTCTGCTGAACCCAAAACTGTACCAGCTGCTGAAAAGAGAATGAATTCTATCCCAGCCCAAACCAGGACAGGACTCCAGTGTGCAGGGTGCCATCCCAGACGTGCAGGGCAACCAGAGCTGCTGGGAGGAGGACACGAGCAGTGAGAGCTGCTGGAAGCTTGGAACTGTTTGTGCCTGGTTTGAATGCTGCCTGCAAATGCCTCACAATTACCTCTGTGTGTTCCTAGGTCGAAGAGATCGACAGCAGAAGCAGCGCTCTCACTTTTAATGATGTGTCTGTCAAGGCTGGAGGTCCTGATAAGAACTTGTGGCTTAGAGAGACAGGAACCATCCCTTTGAAGTATCCCATCCGTGCTGCCATCAGTGTGTTGAAGCTCCTGTATTGATGTGGGGACAAGATGTTATTTTGGATTTCCAGGCCTAGGAATTATGACCCTTGCACGGAGGTTGTGCATATCAGAAATTGGGTTGTGGGCTGCTGTGCCAGGGTATATCACAGCACCCTGCTTCTTACTGCAAGAGCTCCTCTTTTTTTGTTCTGTTAATCGTAATGAAAATACCATTAGGTTGCTCATTTTTGCTTAGCTGTATCTAATACTGTGTTGGCTTCATGCTAATAAAGTCATGTTATTAGCTTGCAAAACTCAATGGCAGTTTATTTTATCTAAAAGTTGACAGCACAACGTTAACTGCTACAGAACTAGGCAGCAGCAATGCTGATCTTTGATGTAAGGCAGCAGCTTTTGCCTCTCCGACTCCTTCCATCCTGCATATCCAGTGGGAGGTGAGGAGAGACTGGGCAGCATTCCGTGCTCCCAGTTGGAGACTGAGGGGAAACTTGCCCGAGTGGCTGCCACAGCGTAGGGAAGGGTGGGGCCGGGAGAGGGAACATTCCTCTGCCTGGCGGAGGAAGGGCTCGGAGGGGAAGGGCGTGGAGGGGGAGGACTTACAGCCTCGGGGGTGGGTCTCCTACCTCTGGGGTTAGTTTCGTTTCTCCTCGCTGAGGCGCCGGTTCCTGCAGCCATGGCAAAAGCTCGGCAGGGTTGTGGAGGGGCTGGCAGCCTGGAGGACGAGCTCACCTGCCCCGTCTGCCTGGGTCTGTACCGGGACCCGGTGTCGCTGAGCTGCGGTCACAACTTCTGCCGGCAGTGCATCGAGAACACGCGGGGAGCCCGGCAGCACTCCCAGGGCCCCTTCACCTGCCCCATGTGCAGGGTCCGCCTGCTGCCCCGCCTGGAGCTGCAGAGCAACTTCCAGCTGGGCAACATCGTGGAGGCGTTTCAGGCCACCACTTCCAAAGGACAACAGGCTCGAAGAGAAAGCCTCCAACAGGACGAAGGCTCCGAGAAGGGGAAGACGGGCGTGGTTCCCTGTGAGTACTGCCTGGATCGGCCCAAGCCGGCCGTAAAAACCTGCCTGGTCTGCAATGTGTCCCTGTGCCAGGCCCACCTGAGCAAACACAACGCCAAGGCTTCCCAGCAGGAGCACATCCTGGTGGAGGTGGGAGCAGGTGAGGCGCAGGAGAGGAGGTGCCCGGAGCACGGCAAGCTGCTGGAATGCTACTGCCAGAAAGAGGATAAGTTGATCTGCGTGCTCTGCTCCATCACCGGGGCCCACAAGGGCCACGAGGTCCTCACCATGAAGGAGGAACGTGACAAACAGCTGGTAAGGAACTCTTCCCTGCCCATGGCCCCTGCCCTGGCCGCGGGGAAGGGGGAAAGCCGCAGGAAGGGCGGCAGGGCTTCCGCAGGGAATGGGGATGGGTGTGAGGGCAGCCCGGCAGCAGCTCCGGGGATTTGCTCTCCGCCCCAGCAAGGGACTGGTGCATTGTGCTGGAATTTGCTTTTCCTTCCCTCCCGTGTGTTGGCAGAGCAGTGTGGGCAGCTAAGCAGAGGGAGAAGAGCGGAGAAAGGTGTTGGGGGCTGGCCGGGACAAGCGTGGCTCAGTCCCTCAGGGTGCGGGGACGTGGCAGAGCCCGGGAGAGGCTCCGCTGTCCCACAGCACCGTGAGGTGCAGCTCCGGGACTGCCAGCCACCCTCACTGGGGTGTTCCTGGCTGGGATTGAGAAGTATTCCTGCAGGGATTAGAAAATCCCTTCCTCCACAGAGGCGCGAGGATGCCACTGCTACTGAAGTTTGGGTGGGGGAGTTTTCCCTCTCGAGTTCCTGCCCTTGGGCTCCATCCGTGTTGTAGCACGGTGAGGATCAGGCCCTGCTCCCGAGTAACCAGTGGCAGGCTGAGGGGACACAGTCTCAAGCTGTGCCAGGGGAGGTTCAGGTTGGACATCAGGAGGAATTTCTTCACTGAGAGGGTTGTTAAACATTGGAATGAGCTGCCCAGGGAGGTGGTGGAGTCCCATCCCTGGAGGTGTCCAAGGAATAACTGGAGGTGGCATTCAGTGCTCTGGGCTGGTGACAAGTTGGGGATTGGTCACAGGTTGAACTCGATGACCTTGGAGGTCTTTTCCAATTTCAGTGATTCGGGAATTCCTCCCTCTGCCACAAATTTTGTGGAGCCAGTCTCCCAGCAGATACAAGAGACATGGGGCCTCTGTGTTCCTGCCTCTGAGTCCAGCTGCTGTCCTTGAAATGCTCCAGAATCAGCTGAGACTGATGGGATAAAATGCATTTCCTGTGCTCACTCACTGCCTTGCATTTGAAATGTCTGGGCTCAGTTTAGGGCCCAAGCAAAAACCCTGCAGGAACCCAGAGCATGGGCAGGAAATGGCTCCCTCAGGACAGGTCACAGCCTCCTCAGGAATTAGCAGAAGCATCCTTTGCAGTTATATGAATTGCAAACGAACTTCCTCCCCCAAGTTACATAGCAAAATTTCAGGGCTGCCAGGCAGAAGTGGGATGTGTGAGACAGTGGCCATTTCACCAGCTCCACAAACTGCCAGTCTGGTTTGAAGCTGTTCCTGCTGAGAAGTTCAGTGCTGTCTTTCCTTCTGCCAGGTTAAACTCTCCGGCCCCATGACAGATCTGCAGAAATCTAAAAGTGGTTTAGTTACCGCCCTAGAAGAGCTTCAGAAACGTGAGAATCAGGTCAAGGTTGGTACCCAGATTTTCGCCAATTCAGAGCATCTTTCCTTCACAGTTTCCCAGCAATAAGTGATGGTAACTGCACTGTTAGAAGCAGATGAATAGAAAGGGAAAAGAGTGGTTTGAGAAACTGCCAGAAGCCAAGCTTTATTGCAGCCTTCCAGCTCCTCCACAGGAGAAACCAGCTGGGGGATTCCACCCTTTATTGTGGTTGCACAGACCAGGTTGCAGGACTGGCAGCCCGCAGATTGTACATAAGATTATATATTTTTAAAGTTTTCTATCTGTTTAATAAAAGAAAAACAATTTCTAGCTACAAGTGCCATTTTCAGTGCATACCAGTCAGTTCTCACATTGGTAGCTGAAATTCATCTGTCTTTGTTACTATATCAGGATTAATTTCAAAAGCTTCTGTTGAATCAGATATTCTAAGCAAGTGTTTATTGTCTGCTTCCTTCCAAAGCCAGTGCAAAGGATAGATACAATCCTAACTGACAGCAGAAGCACTAAACTGAAAGGTGGAGTTCCAGTGCCCCTTTTTCTTATCTCTTCATTTAGACCAATACCAGAGCAGTGACTTCTCAGCTAGAAGAGCTGTTTGAAAATATAAAGACAGAGCTTGCTAAGAAAAAGATGATGATCCTGAGCGACATTCAGTCTAATGAGGAAAAACAACTGGCAGACATTGCCAACGCAAGGAAGGAAATGGAAAAGAAGAGAGACCAGGCCGAGCAGAATCTTCAGGCTCTCCAGAAGATAAAAGAGCAACCAGATGTTTTCCTCTTCTTCAAAGTAAGCAGTGGTATTCTGCTTTTCTTCATGGATCTGCCTATTTCTCAGCCAGGTGACCTTTCTGAAAATCACACTAACAATTTCTTTCCTTTTTTTTTCCTTTTTTCTCCTTTTTTTTTTTTTTTTTGCAATCCTCTTGGTAGGATCTGAAACTGGTCACACAGAGGTATGTTCTGCTTGATATCACTTGTTTTCTTCTTTGAAAAAATATGGTGTTGATAACTGGGATCAAACTCCACTGCTTGTGCCCGTGTGCCACCACCCACTGCTGCAAAGCTATTCCACCTGAGCCAGAGGGCACCACATGCACACAATTACCAGGGATGGAGAGATCCCTGCCTGCTGTTCCACTGGTCCCTTTAAATTTCAGTTTCCTGGCTGGATTCTGATGAAAACCACTGGCTTTTATTAGCAGAAAACCGATTTTATCAGCGAGGAAGCCCCTAGGGTTGTGTTCAGAATAACGCTGTCTTGGATGCACATTGGTGACCCTCCCTCAGCTGAGTTCCCGGGGAACAGCCTTTGGCAGCAAAGGTAACCAGCTCATTTCCCACCAAGTGTTTGGGCTGTGGACAAGCTTGATAGCCAGAAAGATTTATTATCACTTCTCTTGCAAGTGATATCTTTAATTTATAACTTACCACTTCCTATGTGATGCCTGGGCGTCAGCTGTAATTCAGTGGTGCAGCACCACACCAACAGTTCCAGATCCACGAGAGGCTTTGCAGCAGCACTGGAGGCCCCAGCTGCACCAAGGGCTGGCTCAAACATCTGCCTGGAATTTGGGATGTCACGTCTGTAACTTGCACAGATTAGAGCTGAGTTCAAACTTGGATTGTAAGGAGAACTTGGAATCACCGTGTACCTCAGGGCTGCAGCACAGCCTGTCACTCACAGCTGTGCCACAAGTCACATCCTGGCCTGTGCGATCAAGGTAATTTTCCAGAAACCTGGGCACCATTTAATATGTTTGGCATTCTTGTTCTGTCCCTGCTACAACAGCAAGAGCCTGCCTGCAGCAAGTCAAGGCCCTGTTCACACATGGGGATTATCAAAACACCTCCTCCTCTCTCATTATCAGCATGTGAAAGTTCCAGTGCAGGTTGGAAAGCAAAAGGCATTGCCAAATAAATAACAATACGTAACAATTGGAACTCAGCCTTCACAAAGGGCTGTTAACCCAATAATTCATGTTGCCAAAGCCCTCTCCTCTTCGCAGACTCTGTCCTGGTGAAGAATTCTGTTACCTTTGGATGCTGGATGGTTTTCCTTGGTGCAATGACTGTCTCTGCCCTAGGATTGCCAACCTGGATCTGGACACCAAGAGAGTGTATGTGGAAAAAATGCAGCTGGATCGGAGCGTGATTGCCCGCTTCAAACGCCTGAGAGAGGATTTCACGCGTCAGCTGGACTCTGTGCTGCAGGACGTGCGCTGTGAGCGGCCCCAACGCGGCCTCGCTGACGCAGTGGGAAAGAGGGACCCCAATTTCATCTGGTGGCAGCTCCTTCCACTGAGGCGTGAGTGGCTGATGCGGGGTCTTGGGAGTGCTGGGGAGGGGGCAGGGGGCAGGTTTCTGTGGGTAACAAGGAAGAGGTCTGCTCCTAAGCAGCGTAAGGCCAGTTTCTCCTCTGGCTGATGTGGTTTCCTGCTCCCATCAACTTCCCGAGTTCTGGGTGCTCAGTCCTGCTGTCAAGAAACGTCCTCTGCGTTTGCCCAGCCCCATCCCCTCCTGGTTTCTCTCTGACCATGAGATCCAGGGGGACAGTACCAAGCCCTAAACTTGAGTTCATTGCCAGCTTTGTTAACCATTGTTTTTTTTTTTTTTTTTTAGGCTAACTNNNTTTTTTTTTAGGTGAACTTGCCAACCGAATGGAGTGGGACTGGTAAATCCTTTTCTTTACTTACAAAATGTTCCCTGCAAATTTCTCCAGTTGTTCAATTAAGGACTGTGTGTCCTGCACTTTCCTGCTTCAAGTTCAAGGAGACCTAAGCAGAGTCTCAAAGGCTGCCCTTCATCTCAAAAGAAGGGAGTCACACCTATTCACATCTCTTGTTTTGCTATTAACAAGATGCGATTTGTGTTTTACAAGACTCTAACATTCAACACTTTCTTTACAGTGAGGCTTCAGCTAGTGATACCTCTTCAGAATGTAAGTGTTCAAAAATACCAGTTACTCCTCAGGACTCTGGCTTGGGGCTGTGAGTGTTGTAGAGAAAATCTCCCCCCTAAAAATGTGGTCAGCGTTTTGGTGCATGTATCTCCTGTCCTTGCCAGAGTGTGCAGCCTCAGGGCACAGCTCTTGAAATCTGCACTGGGCAGAAATCTCTGGGAACTCACCAGGGAAATCATTTCTCCTCAGCCTGAGGGAGACACTGGGTTTGCTTCAGCACTCAGGAAAACTCTGAGCCTGTTCCAAGGAAAGGCCACGGAGGGGTTCCCAGCAACGGAGCAGGAGCTGGAGCAAACCCAGTACCTGAAAGGATTCCCAGACAAGTGCAAATGCTGCAGGAGATATGAGATGTGTGAACAGTATTTCTCTGCAGATAGCACTAGTCCAGTGCTCAAATATATATCTGCTGGGCACAGCAGGGCATCTTTTCTACAAGCTTTTTAAAATAAAGGTTATTTAGAAGTTATACGAAAGATTTTTTTTAAATTATTCTTTTAATTGCTGCAATGAAATTTCACTTTGCAATGATTTTTTCTTAATTCATAAATTCAAAAGAGAAATCTTACTTTCTTCACCAATTTTTAAAGTGTGCAGCAAATCTAGAAGTACATTTTTTAATCAGTGTATATGTCCATTTATTTGTCTTGTGAGCTCAGTCAGTGGCTGTGCTCTAGACAGAACCAGAAGTCACTCAAAACAGGTCAGGGAAAAGAAACGTTTTTTTCTGAGACAAGGCAAAGCTCTACTTGGAAGCCACTTGTCAAATATGTTACAAAATATTACTTTATTTTGCAGTAAGTGAAACTTTTTCATCTTGTTTATTCCTACTGCAGGAAAGCAAGGTCGAGGAGGAGCAACATACATGTTCAAGAATTTTGATTCTCATAAGCCCAGGTGTAAGGGAGATGTGAAAAACAGACGTCAGAACTGAGATGGAAAGAAAAATATTATCCAAAATTACCTCTAATAATGAGAACTTGCAAAGTGTTTTGACCTCCCCTCCTACCTTGCATTCAAATCAACTCTGTAACGTGAAAATTTTTTGTAAAAGTGCTAGGGATTAACATGCACATCATAAAATCTCCAACTGCTGCTGCCTCGCAAACTGTGGACTCTATCATCTCATGGGTCTAACTGTGCTTTTGTGGTGACTGTTGTCACTGTGTGGCTGGATAACCAAATCAATGGCTCTAGATGCACGGAAGCAAGGCTGGAGGATTTCATACCATCACCAGGAATTAGCTGTGGAGAGCACTGCTTGTGGGTAGACTCCCAAGAAATCAAGGCTGAAGTTCTTTGTGCTTTTACAGCACTTGTGGCTACAACTCTGTTCTGTCACTTGTGACAATCAACACGTACCTGATTTCAGGGATTAAAAATAAACTCGGAAATCCATCTCAGATTTAGAGTAACGTCTCTCTTCCTGGTTTAAATGGACTCTCCAAGCTGTGCTGTGTGCTCAGCCCTGGCTCTGCTGCACCCATCAATTGTCAGCCTAACAGAAAGTGCGTGGCCAAATTCTGGGAGCTCAGCGGTTGCTCAAGGTGACCTCGCAAATCTTCCTTGCTGCTCGAAGCCAGCAAAGCACAGAGGGCAGCTGCTCAAAGCCAGCAAAGCACAGAGGGCAGCTGCTCTCAGCCACTCAGATGAGGCAGAAGGGATGAGGCAGAAGGAATGAGCCTGTCCTTCAGCACTTTCCTCACCTGGGCTTCTCTCTGGCTGCCAGCTGAAGGAGCTGGGAGCAGCCAGTGCAGCTCAGTGCTGCTGCTGCAGACAGAGTTCCTGCAGTGCTGCAAACCCTGCACACAGCAACCCTCACTCAAACATGGGATTTGCAATCCTGCTGCAGGCTCACGAAGCTTTTGGATGAAAAGGAGTATCTAGGAAGGTGGAATTTCTGAGTTAGATGCCAAGTTGATGGTGCAGTTTAATTCCCCCATACATTTGCTTCTTTGCAAAGAGACTCCTCAGAATCTGAGACTTGTTTTAATGTTCCGTGCCTTAGCCTTGAGGAAGCAAAGAGCTGAAAGCCTGGATGAAATCAGGGGAAGAAAACACACTGAGTCCAGCAATTATTTAACTAAGCCTTGTGACACACATCCAACACTCTGAAAATCTTATCACCTAATTCCTTTTTGGCTCCAAGTGACAATATTGGACTGTGACACACACTGAGAGTGCAGCAATTCTGCACAGATGTTTGTGCAGAGTAGTCTGTCTTGATTGCGGTGTAATTGTGACATGCATAGTCCTGAGATATGGACAGAGCTTATTTCTTTTTGATATCTTTATGGCTTAAGTATTTTGATTACCTAAGAACTCTGATTCATTGCATCTTTCCTTTTTTAATTACGCCCTCTCCCCTCCAGCCACTCAATTTTTACTTGGCATTTGTCTCATCCTTGATAGAAGCCTTTAGAGTAAAGCAGCTCATTTTAACTCTTTTTTGGTTTTGCCAAGCACTGAGTGATGTGAGTGAGTTCAGTTAAATGCATTTAAAGTATTAGAATGGGGCTCTTTCTGTTACGTAGTCTGATGGGTTTTCTACGTAAGTCAGACCTGCCACACGTAGACCTCCGAGTGTGTGTGACATTAATTAGGGCCTTCCAAGCCCAGCAGGTCAGGGTGGGGAGGAAGGCTTGTCCCAGCTCTGATAGAACTCACAGATGGGAACCAAGCAGTTCCCTCTTCTCCATCTCCAAACTTCATGCAACATTGTGCAAATTCAGGCCTGAAGCTCAGTGCACTGCCAGTTGCAGAGAGAGGGAAGGGCAAGGAGAGAAAATAACTCATTTTTAACCATTTCAGCATAACCCAGCCATCCTCCCACAGAGCTGTACCAGCAGGACCAGAGCACGGGGCAGAGAGGTGCCCAGGAAGGACAGGACTGAAGGCAGGAGGCTCCTTACACAAGGCTGGGAGCCAGGTGGCACAAAGCAGCTGAGAGCCAGAGGAAATCACAGGCTGCCCTTATCTGCTGAGTGATAACGCAGAGCTGGGAGCCTGGGAAAGACTGAGAAGAGCCAGGGAGAGCCACTTCCTGTGGGGTTTATGGACAGAGGGCTGATAACACTATCACAGGCAGCCTGCCGAGCAATGTGCCAGGTGGCACCAGGGCACGGCAGAGCAGGACACAGCTGCTGGGCAAAAGGCAAGGAGGGAGGGCTCCCAGGGCTGCCCAGGAGTACCTGCTCGATGGAACAAAGCATTTTCCAAGATTATTTTGCAGTCTGACAAACTGGTCTGTGGAGATTTGATGTTCCAAAGATGATGTGGTGATCTGGAGAAGCAGCGGGTTTGCCAGGCAGGCTGAGTGGGATGGGCAGATGGCACACGCTGGCATTTGTGTGTCAGCAAACCCCAGCTCCTTGGAAGGAGATTCTGGAGCATGAGGAGCCCAGAGGCACATTTCTCCAAGGCCAAAGGTTCCCTCAGCACAGAAATATATTAACCATAAAGCTTAATATACCATGAGAAGAGGGAAGCTGTTGGAAGTGAAATGATTTAATTATCTTAAATAATTGCTTGGATTTTTTCCACCCATTTTTTAGAAAATCAGTCTAAAAGTAAGAAGAAAAAAAGCCTAATTTTTTTTAGGTCCAGAAATATTAATGCTTGGGATTTTTTTTCTTTTAATATCATGTTCCAAGAAGATATTAATTCCCTGTTTCTTCCATGATGTATTGGATGATCCGAGTTTTTTCCACAGCCTGTGCTTCTAGAACGAGAAGGAAAATGCTGGAACACGCATTGCTTGGGTTTGTGATTTCTTATTAGGATTCTGCAGAGTCCCCACACAAAAGGCTTCGAATGCTATTGTCATAGATGTCACTCCTCCCCAGGATTTGCTCTGGTTGTCTTGGAGTCACCATGTACTTCAAACTCAATTAAAACTCCTGTGGAAGTCCCTTAAGGGGATTGGGAAGTCAGAGTCACTGATGCTTTTAACAATGGGCAGTCAGGGGAGAGGGAGGGAGCTCTTCTATTTCTTTTGCAATTGCCTGTTCTGGTTACCACGACATCTAATAAACCCTCACAGAGAAGGGAAATGTTTTCTAGGGAAATATTCAGTATTTCTACAGTAAGATTTACAGCATTTGCTTAACACTGAAAGACAAGAGCATGAATTCTGCAGGCTTGAAGTTGGCTTCGTTTGCTCTAGCTGTGTCTTGCTGGGGTTTTTTGACAGCTCAAGGTTCCACCTGGCATGCAAATATTGGGCAATGTTTGACTTCAGACGGAATGTCTGCTTTTCTATGCAAACGGGGAAGGGAAGGCAGGCGAGGCTGGGCATGGCCCCTCCGGCCTTGAACCTCCAGCCCAGAGATAACAGCAGAGCACTGAACACAAACCTCGGATTTTTATCCACACTGTCAAAGATCCTTCGTCCTTCCCAGCTGCAAGTACCGCCCAGACAGACCCGGACACTGCAGCAAACAACACTGAGGGACTTTCAGAGATTTTTAATGAATCCCAATGGCACCCCAGAGCACAAAGGGGCCAGAAAGTGTTACGGTTCCCCACCTGCACAAAGTTTAACCTCACTTCACCTCAGATTATCAACCCTACACTTTCAATTTGAAAGGGTTGAGTGCACACTAAAGCACCAGGAGCAGCCTTCCCCGGGCCTCCCCTACCCCCGCACACGCGGAATCATTCGGAAGTGACCCGGGCCGGGGGGTGGAAGGGGCGCGGCTCCGCCCGGCCCTCCCTGCCCGGAGCGGGGCGGTGCTGCCGGGACCCGCCGCCGCCGTCTGTATTTTAGTTTGTCTGTCTGTCCGTCCGTCTCTCTGTCTGTCCGTCCGCCGGTCGGTCCCAGCCGCCCCAGG
>VZTD01004942.1:296709-356020 GCA_013397725.1 Rhagologus leucostigma | reverse complement strand
GCCGCTCGCAGCCCCGGGAGCGGCTCGCAGGAACCAGCAGGAGGAGAGGAACGTGCACATGGAAGCCATAAGGAAGCTGGGTAGGAAGGCAGTGGGACCCCGAGAGTGAAAGTGAATGTCGCGTTAAAAGCTAGATTGGTGGCTCGGACTTCTCTCCCGGGACCGTAAGTGTTGGTTTGGCTTCCAGAGCGCTCAGCAAAACCCTGCAGTTTGCAGGAGGTGCACGGCGTGCGGGGTTCTTCTTGCTGTTTGTTGTTCTTCCAGGGTTTTATTAATTTTATTAATTTTTATTAATTAAAACGCAACAACCAACGCAGTTGCGTTATCCAGCGCAGTCCCGGTAGGTTTCCATTGGGATCGGAGGGTCTCTCCCAGCCCTGCGGATGCAGCCCGGGCCGTGGTGGGCGGTGTGGGATGCCCTGGGCTGAGCTGGCAGCTGCTGCCCGAGGAAATTCCTTTGGGCAGCTCTTCCTCGGCCCATCCTCACGGCCCAACAGAGCTCCTCAGTGTTCCACCTTTCCCTGCTAACAGAAAGGGTGGGAGAAGGGCAATAACTTGCTGAAAGGACCTCCTGGCAAACTGTCCATAAGAAATCCGGGTGGGATGGGAACCTGCTGGAGGGATCTGCTTCAGCCAGGGCAGAGCAGCCAACACACTCAGCTGCTCTTGGGAGGTGAGACAGCTTCCCTGGAATATCTGGCTGCCAGCACGGAGCCGATTCCATGAGATCTTCCCCAGAAATGCTGCTGCTCAGGAGAAGTGACATTTGGAGTAGGAGGAGATCACACATTTCGCACAAGGAAGGTTTTATTGTCTGGGTTTGCAGGTTTTCCCACGTGAGCGGATGGCTGCTGGTTACTGTGCCAGAAGTGAGGCAGCTCTGTCCCCAGATGTGTTCCTTAAACGTGGTTTTCATTATTCACATTATTTTCAGTCCTTTGTGGAAGTAAATGTTTGTGGCTTGAATGTTTTGTTGGAGGATATGAAGGATTTTGTTGAATTCCAAGGTGCAGGCAGTGTTGTTCCAGTGCTTATCTGGGTGTTATCACAGTAGTATTGAATTTCCTTGTTGCTCCACAACAGTAAAGACATTATTTGAAAAAGGCTGTTGTCCAACAAGAGAAAGGTCAAAGATTTAGTTGTCAAAATGCTGTGATATGCTTTCCTTTTATATTCTTAGGGGGGGCACTTTCTAAAGGCCCAGCTCTGGTTCAGTTTGTGTGGAACTTGGATTTCTGATTCACCTGCTTCTCCTTTACGATTCTCCAGAAATTGTTTGTGTCTTTTTAGATTATGGATTCAGTTTTTAGTGCATGTAAATTCTCCTGTCTAGCAAGAGGTACATGAGGCTGGGGGGTGATCACGCACAGTGACAGTTTAAATGTAGAAAAATAAGGAAAACTGAGATGGCTCTTACAGAGAGAATACTTTTGATTTAGTTTCTACTCTGAAATGCTCACGTCTGAAGTTTCAGCAGGTGAGTGAGCTTCACAATCCAGTTTTCTCTTACTCTCAAGGTGACTCCGATCTGCCACAGAGAAATGAAGTCCAAGCCAGCCCTGGGCTGCAGGGAGTGCTCCCCCAAAAACAGAAGCCAGGCAGATGCTGCCACATCATGGGATCAGAGAGAAAGGCCCAGATGGGCTCCAGAAATAGTCTGGAGGTCTGATGACTTTTACAGATTGCTGGACCTCTCCGTATCTTTATTGCATGGCAGTCAGTTGATAACACATACTGGAAATTTCCTCAGTTCTGTCTTGTAGTTTTTTTATCTTAAGCAAAGTTTGTGGCAACGAGACACTCCTAAAAGGCCAACAGGAGTGATAAAAGTGAATTCTAGGTTGTGTGTTAATAGCAGCTTTCAGAATAAAAACCACAGCAGCTCCTTTTCCAAGCTAAATGTACAGGCTGTCCTTCAGTGTCCAAGCCATGAACCAAAGGGGTTTTCTCAGGGTTGTTTTTTTTTCATGTTTAGGAACAAAATCCAGTTTTATTAGACAAGCCTGGGCTAACGGTTACAAAATTAATACAGGGCAGCACTTTGAGGCAGAAAAGGGTGAAATGAGCGTTGGAAATTGTGTCATTTCCTACTGTCCTGACGTGGCAAGGGGCAGGGACTGTGTGCTGAAAGGTCCTTTTCATGCCACGGAGAGAAAGCTGTCATGCAAGTCAGCACAAAGACCCAGTATATGCTCAGAGTTCTGGAGCCAAAGAAGTTTTTTACTTAGAACATTTCCCTACTGTCTGGACACAGCTGAAACCCAGGTACCCCTCCCATGCAGATGTTTTACAGCAGCACTCAACTGAGCTGTCTGGGGTTTGTCTTGGCACATTGAGAAAATTCCCAGGTTTGAGGGAGCTGCCTGCAAGTCCTGGAGGAGGGACAGAAGGAATCAGAAGGATTTTCACTACTGAAATCTTCACTGAAATCTCAGAAAACAAACTCATTGCTACACATAAAAAAGTAGTCTGGGTTGATTTTTTTTCCCCCCTCAGCTTTCACAGCGTTGATTTGCTGAGCTTTGGGTGGGTGAGAAGCCTTTTGATTTGTAACTCTGTGCTGGTAAAACAAATAAAACTTCTTGAGCAAATACAGCTCCAAAAAGAGCTTTTGCAGAGTAGAGCTGACACAGGCTTTTGTAATATTCACTTGATTCTCACTGTGTGTTTTGGGGGGGTTGTGAGAGCTGTAAATCATCCCTGAGCACACTTCGCAGTCCTGTACAGGTGGGTGAGACTGGAAACCTGGAAGGGAGAAATGGGGATTTCTTCCAGGTGTGATCACTGTATCATCTTGAGCTTGTCACTTCTTGCAGTGCAGTTTCTTCATTTAAAGATCCTAATGCTTCACGTGGCTCTTCTGAGCCCATAATTATTCTAAAGCACATTAAAGAAACTGAATTGGAAAGGGTTAGCTGAGGGAAGTTCATCTCTGCAAGGCGTCTGCCCTGGCATGTAACAGAGCGCGAGCTCTGTGGTTGTCATAGGTCATGATTCAGCAGGAATTTCCCCATGGAAAGGGTGCTCAGGCCTTGGCAGGGGCTGTCCAGGGAAGTTTGGAGTCCGCACCCCTGGAGGTGTCCAAGGAAGGGCTGGACGTGGCACTCAGTGCTCTGGGCTGGGGACGAGGTGGGCATCAGGCACAGCATGGATTCGATGGTCCTGGAGGGCTTTTCCAGCCTCAGTGATCCTGGGATGTTACAGCGGGGAGAGATACAGCCCCTATCACACAGAAAATCCATCCCTGCTGATCTGTCGGGCTGTCCGTGGTTTGGGGTCTGTGTTTGAAACCCTCCTTGCAGTACCAGTGCAGTTCAGGCTGTCAGAGAGTGGCTGGGTTTGGTTATTTGGGAGGGTGCAGGAGGAGCTCACCCGCCAAAGAGACACTCCCTGTCTGGGTCTGGGGTGAATGGAAACACCTTTGGGAGTCCCAGCATGGAGCGGGAGATAAAATACAAACTCCTCCCCTGGTATTTTCTGTCAGCATCTGCCATGTTTTGGTAGGTCTGCGGCTCCAGGGACGAGCACACCACGGTGTGAGGTGGGGCGGTTGGGTTAGCTGGGTGGAATTACTCTCTAATTGGTTCTAGAAGTCTCTGAGGAAGCCATTCTGAGTATTAAGTTCTGTAGTTGCTTCTGCTCTTGCAGGTTCCTTCTGCTCAGGCTGTCCTAAGACAGTAGGTGCTGCACAAAGTCGCTTCTCTCACTTCTCCCTCCCGTATTTTTGGGAGACTGAGGCTGAAGGGATGGTAGCAGTGAGTGTTTTAATTAGGAAGTATTTTTATATTAGGAAGTATACCAGTAAGGTTGTCCAGCCCTGGCACAGCTGCACAGGGAAGTGCAGGAGTCCCCATCCCTGGAGGGATTTAAGACTTGCAGGTGTGGCACTTGGGGACATGGGTTAGTGGTGGCCTTGGCACTGCTGGGAATGGTTGGACTCGATGATCTCAGGGGGATTTTCCAGCCTGAATGACTCCACAGTTCTGTGATGCTGTAGCTGCTTGTGAAATGGTGATTAAGTGAGCACATTCTGAGGCAGACTCAGGTGGCATCCTCAGCATTGCCTGTTCCAGTAGCAATTTATTAATTGGTACAATTAATTCAGGACAATTGGACAATTAATTGGGCAGTTAATTCAGTGGTGAACATTCCATGGACAGCAGTCTGGCTGATGTTTGCGCTGCACGGAGAAGACGTGAGCAGCACATAAAATCCATGTTGTCACTGGCACTCTGGGACTGCAGTGCCAGAAAGGGAAGCCTGGCAGTGACACTTCTCAGGGCTCTTGCTGGGTCTCACCCCAGACCAGTGAGTTTCTGGCTGAAACAGCCTCACTGTACTGATAGTAGCAGGTATTGGGGCTGAAGGAGTTTTCTGGAGGATTCTGGATGTTTTCTGGAAGTGGCAGCGCTGTGTAAGTGCTGGCAGACACTTGCTATGCTCAAGTTTCATTAGAGTTTGTCTCATCAAGACTTTGCTCCTTCCCAGTCAGGCAATACGTTCCCAGTGTTAAATTACTGGTATAATCACCTTGTTTTACTGTCTGTGGGCAGCTTGGACTAGAGCACAAGTTCCAGCAGAAGTGTCCCACCTACCTTTCGTTGTGCCCGTCGGTGTGTTTTCCACTTGTGCATATTGTTTTGATCAGGTGCAATTTCCTTGTAAAACCAGCTTTTCAAAGCGTGAAATGCATTCTTTTGCAGTGTGTCATTGGCCGTAAAAAAGCCACTTCTTAGGTAACAAACCTTTACAGTATTTGGCAGGTGCAATCACAGCATTAAAAAACAAATAACCCACAAGAGATGTAAACCGAGCTGTGCTTGGCTGGGAATGTCCCGCTTGCAGCTAACTTCCAGCAGCTGAACTGGAATGGCTGCTGCACTACAATAAACCCTCTGTCTGGCTTTGCAAGGTGCAGCAGGCTGCAGGCAGAGAGTTTCTCAAGGAAGCCTCCCAGAAGGGCAGTGCTGCTGCGTTCCTTTCCGTTTCCCAGCGCTGCCAGCAGCAGGTGTATTCCACAGGACATCAGCTTCCCTCTTGGGAAAGGTCATTCCTTGCTTGGCAGGGATGCAGTGGGGAGGCTCGTTCCCAGTTTGCTTGGAAATTGCTTTCTCTCTGCTGACCTGAGACTTTCAGCCCTCGCTTTTCGTAAATGCTGTGTTCAAGTCTCACCTTGTACATTCATTTTTGGTTCAATGGTCTTTCTTTGTGTTTTTAGTGAGTCCTCGTGATGGCAGCAATGGCAGAGATCAACAACATCCACGCAGTGACAGAAGGGCCAGAAGGAGATGATGCCAAGTGCAGTTCCCATCGCAGAATGTTCCTGGAACCCCAAGAGGAGAAGAGGAGCATGAAGGCTCTGCTGCTTAAGCAAGCAAAGAAAACTTGCAGCTGCACCCCAGCCAAAATTAAAGATTGTGTTTTGGGGTTTTTCCCCATCTTACAGTGGCTTCCTAAATACAAACTCAGGGAGTATCTCCTGGGGGATATAATGTCCGGTGTGATCGTGGGGGTCCTGCTGGTCCCGCAGTCCATTGCCTACTCTCTCTTGGCTGGGCTGGAGCCCATTTATGGCCTTTACACCTCCTTTTTCGCCTGCATCATTTACTGCATCTTCGGCACCTCCCGCCACATCTCCGTTGGCATCTTCGGGGTGGTTTGCCTGATGGTGGGACAGGTGGTGGATCGGGAAGTCGAGAGAGCTGGCTATGACCTGGAGCCAGCTGTGCTCAGTGCCCTGCCAGGCCCGGGAGGGGATGGGAACGGCACCGGCAACGGGACGGCGCCGCAGCCGCTCTGTGACAAAAGCTGCTATGCCATGGCCGTGGCTGCCACCATGACCTTCATCTCTGGAGTTTACCAGGTGAGGGGAGGTGGACAGACGGGTGTGATGTGCAAATAGTTGTAATTCTTCTGTGGGGGACTGTCCCCATCCTGCTGGGCTCGCACACGTCCTCAATCCGCACCTCAGGGCTGGAGGTCGCTGGTGCAGGAAACTCCTCTGGGTGCTCTCCCTGTTTTCTAACAGCTTTTCCTGCCTGCATTGCTTCTCTTTGCATTTCTTTTGGGGAGTGCTCCCCATTTTTTAACAGCTTTTCCTGCCTGCATCGCTTCTCTTTTGGGGACTGTAAGGACCTGCACATCCACCTCCAGCTCTCGAGGTGTGCTCATCACCTTCCCCGCTGTGGCCTGAAGCTCTGTTTATTTTTTTTGCATTAGGCTCCATTTCGTTGGGCCAGAAATGTGGTGCATCAGCTGCTAATTCCCATCTTTAATCATTTCCCTTTAGCAAAGAAAAATTTAGACAGTAAAAGTATTCCCACTTTCTTTTTATTTGTAACTGCTTTTAAAATTTGCTGTTGGCCCATTTCAAGCCAAAACAATGCCATCTTATGGAAAGGATACTGCTGAGAGGATAAAATATATTTTATATTTTTATATCTCTACTTATTCTCTAGAATTCACTGCTTGCCTAAATTAAAGCAGGTATCCTTGTTTTTAGAGTGTTATGCATTAACTAGAATGGGATTATTTTTAGCAGTACTGCAGAGCTGTGGTATTTGAATTTGTGAGTTCACATTCATTTGTTCTCATCTATCCAGGGTGACAACCAATCAAAATGGATAAGAAGGGGAAAAAAACATGCTTGCAATACTTTAAAACACAGGTTTTGGACACAAGCTGGAACTTTTTGTACTGCAAGTTCATGCTGAGTTATTTCAGAAATATTCTGGGCCTCCCAAGGTACCCTGGATTTTGGGTTTTGTTCCTGTGGGATGAATGCAGTTTTGGAGTTGTGAATTGCACTTAATATTCCTTGCAAGTACAAATACAATTAAGTTTGTTTATATGAAGAAATTAGATCAGTTTCTCTTCAGTCCCTCTGAATATTAGGCATATTCTCTACAGGCCAACACCCTCAAATTTATTTTTTTTCAACCAAAATCACATATTCTTTGTATCAGAAACTTTACAATCAAATCATAAAAAGGAAACCTACTCACACCAGTTAATACAGCCTAACTAGGTAAGCTAATTATTATTAGTGTTTTACACTTAGAACAACCTTGGATTAATTACCAAGGCTGTGAGGGAGCCTTTTTGAGAGCTCTGAGCTGATTTCAGCCAGTCCAGGTCCCGAACCTGCCTTCTCTTCAGTAACACTTTGAGATTCTCGTGGAGTTCCCGCTTATCTGTCTTTATATGATCTGCAGGAGTTTGCAGCTCACAAACTGAGTCAGAGGCATCAAACTTTCTGCAGTGCAAAGGACAGTTGTTACTCCACAAGCTGTGGTTTTGTTGCAGGTTCTGAACTCCAGTGTAAGGCAGACAAAGGCCACCAGAAACTTTATAAATGCCTGCAAAGTTCACAGAGTTTATAGGAACTGAAAGAGAAATGGCGAAAGCAGACAGTATTTCAAATGTGAGTTTGGGTTTTTTTTTTCCCGAGTTTTCTTCTTTTCTTTTTTTCTCACCAGGGCAATTATCAGAGCAAACAAGAAACATTTGTTCAGGGGACAAAGACCCCCAAAAAGCCTGGTTTGAATACTGGAGACTTTTCTCCTTGCTCAGACCATGCCTTGTCCTCCAGGGCTGTGCAGAACGTTGGTTTTTTTATCCCGGCTGACAGAATCCACGGGATTTGTGTCCTGACGTGCTGTGTGTGGTTGATTCCTTCCAGGTGGCCATGGGTTTCTTCCAAGTGGGCTTTGTCTCCGTGTACCTCTCGGATTCGCTGCTGAGTGGATTTGTCACAGGGGCCTCCATCACTGTCCTGACCTCACAAGTCAAGTACCTGCTGGGCCTGGACATTCCTCGGAGCGGGGGCATCGGCTCCCTCATCACCACCTGGATAAACATCTTCAGAAACATCCACAGGACCAACATCTGTGACCTCGTCACCAGCTTCTTGTGCTTCCTGGTGCTCATCCCAACCAAAGAGCTTAACGAACACTTCAAGTCCAAGCTCAAGGCTCCAATTCCAGTGGAACTCTTCGTGGTTGTGGCAGCCACTCTGGCATCTCACTTTGGGAAGCTGAGGGAGACTTATGGCTCCAGCATTTCCGGGCACATCCCCACTGGGTTTCTGCCACCGCGCCCTCCAGACTGGACCCTGATTCCCCACGTGGCGTTGGATGCCATCCCCATTGCCATTATTGGCTTTGCCATCACCGTGTCCCTCTCGGAGATGTTTGCAAAGAAGCACGGATACTCCGTGAGGGCCAACCAGGAGATGTACGCCATTGGCTTCTGCAACATCATCCCCTCCTTCTTCCACTGCTTCACAACCAGCGCAGCTCTTGCCAAGACCCTGGTCAAGGAGTCCACGGGCTGTAGGACCCAAATGTCCGGCGTGGTGACCAGTTTGGTGATCCTCTTAGTCCTCCTTGTGATCGCGCCTTTGTTTTACTCCCTGCAGAAATGCGTCCTCGCCGTCATAACCATCGTCAACCTCCGCGGAGCCCTGCGGAAGTTCAGGGACGTGCCCAAAATGTGGCACCTGAGCAGGGTGGACACGGTGATCTGGGGGGTCACCATGGCAGCCACGGCGCTCATCAGCACCGAGATCGGGCTCCTGGTGGGGGTTTGCTTCTCCATGCTCTGCGTGATCTTCCGCACCCAGCGGCCAGAGGCGCCGCTGCTGGGCTGGGTGGCTGAGTCGGAGACCTACGAGTCCCTCTCTGCCTACAAGAACCTGCAAACCAAGCCCGGGGTCGTGGTGTTTCGTTTTGAAGCCCCCCTCTACTACATCAACAAGGAGTGCTTCAGATCCACCCTCTACAAGCAAACCGGGGTCAACCCCGTGTGGGTGAAGGCAGCCAAGAAGAAAGCGGCGAAAAGAATGCTCAAGGAGAAGGAGGTGGGCTCTGGGGACAACCAGAGCAGCATCTCCATGGATTTTGGGTTGGAACCGGTGGGGTTTCACACCATAGTGATCGACTGCTGTGCCGTGCAGTTCCTGGACACGGCCGGGATCTGCACGCTCAAGGAGGTCTGCAAGGACTACGGGGACATCGGCGTCCATGTGCTGCTGGCCCAGTGCAACCCTTCCGTCAGGAGCTCCCTGCTCCGAGGGGAGTTCTTCAAAGAGGGGGAGGACCACCTGCTCTTCCACAGCGTGCACCAGGCCGTGGACTTTGCCCTGGGCATGCAGGGGCACGGTGCCTCTAAGAACTAGCTTGGAAAGATAGAGGCTGGAACAAAGGCTGGGAAAACGAGTGTGTGTGTCTGTGCGGTCGATACCTGTGTGCTCAGATACCAGGCAGGGTGGTGTCAGCACACTGGTTCTGTGCTGTCTCCCTGGATTTACCTGCCAGGTATAGTGATTCCACAGGAGGTACCGAATGAAGGCAGTTCTTGACCTGATTGTGGCCAGTCTGAATCTTAAGTTTGCATAGGGTCATTCATCTCATTCTCCTCTCTGGAGCTTTCTGTGTCTCAGTTCCGCTCTTAATTTGTGATCGAGTCATTTTTGCAACCCTGTCCTGGTGGGTGGGACGGGATTTTGGAGTATTCTGGACGTCCTGTCCAGCTGAAGAATGAGGCAACTCATTTCCCATCCCTCACTCTGGCTTTGCTTTCCATCACCACGCCCTTGTGTTTGCCAAGGAATGGCTGCCAGGGACTGTTTGCTCCGGTCTTTACTGGGCAGTGTTTGATTTTGCAACCTCCCTGAACCTCAGACAGGTAGAGAAATCAAATCTAAACATGCAAGAAGATATCCTAATGAATATCTTCCAACCAAGCACCTCTCACCTCCAGAGGTTTTGGCACTGCCTCCTAATTCAGCCAGGCCACAAGGGCATGGTTGTCTCATTTCTCCACTGGCCTTTACCTGCCTGTGCCCCTGCAAATGTTGCCTCTCCAGCTTGATTTTAATGATTTTTTTTTTTTTCAGAGATGACTCTTTAGGAGTCTGATTCATGCTTATGGTCAGTCAGTTGTTTTCCTAATATTTAGGAGCTCTTTAGAATTGTGAACATTAGATATGGGAAATATCTAGTTCTTAAATTTTAACGAAAAAAGCTCCCTTCTAGGCAGTTTTTTGTGCCAGGCAGACAGAATCACAGGCACCAAAGTGAAAAGGGACAAACAGATTATCCAACATCTGCCCAAACGTGTCCGTGTCACACAGACTTTGTGCACGAATGCAGGACTTACTGGCTATAAACTCTTTGCTCTGTCCTGGACTTTATGCAGTGGGAGTGCACAGACCATTGGAAAAGGAGCCAGGAAAATTCTTTCCTGAACTGTATTTCACCAGGTCAGTGTAAACAGAACTTTTTACTTCGATTTTAAATTGTGTGGAAGTGAAGAGTGCCTGCTCTTCGTGCTCAAATACAAGGGTAGGAAGAGGTTCTCTTTCCTCACAGCAGTAGAATACAATTGTGAAGGCAGAATTGAGAGATGAACAGTTTTTCCTGAGATCCAGCTGTACGTAGCACACACCCCTGGAAGAGGGTGCTTTCCTCCCAGAGGAGTTTACAGTCTGAATTCCAGGTGCTTCACAGCTTTTAAAAGGGAAAGCTGCTGTGTACAGACAATATTTTCATCCTTAATAATTCAAAAATAATGAGTCAGGAGTCAAAAAAGGCATAAAATTCAATATGAATTGTGAAATGTTTACTAAATAGAAGGATATTTTGAGTTTAAACTGTTTTGGTGGAGGGTTTTTTTCTGATCAAGGACCAGTAACTATTTTCTTTCTGTGAAAGCTGAATGGTATGGATCACTTCATTCTGGGAGCCTCAGAGAAGGATGAGGCAGCAGAAAAGAGTCCTTTATGTTTTAACTGAACTTATTACACTTTTTAGGACACCAGAGCAGCACAGAAGTACTGGAGGAGGTGAGGGGTGGCTGTAGCACGTCTTGGAAAGGAGAACCTCACAGAGATCCACCCATTCCATGTCCTAGAACTGGCACTGGTGAGGAAAGGAGCCTCTGTGTGTCACAGAGAAAAGGCTGCAGTATTCAAACCCCACAGATACTGTTCTGCCTCAGCCTCGAGGCTTGTTTATGCAAGGGGATGAATCCCAAATTCTGCTGAATTTTTCCTTTGCTGCCGTAACCTCCTGCAGGAACGTTTTTATTCTGGGCTGAGGGTCCTCTGTGCAGTTTGGGGAGTTGTGATCACTGAATGGGCATTGCCAGAGAGGATCGGGCTGAGCTGTATAAAAGCAGTGAGCAAGGTTATATTTTTAGGTTGTATTTTAATTTTTAACCAAACCTGTTTTTTGTGGAGCTGCCCCTCGGAGCCCCTGGGTGGGAAGGTTTCTCCCCACAGGGGTGGCAATGCCATGGCCTGGGAGAGTCCCTGTGCAGCACACTTGGTTCACAGGATCAGAAAGAATCTCTGGAACTTTGAACAACGGCCTCGATGCAGTTTCGAAGTGCTGGTTCTTAACCCCTGTGTTTCCAGAGCGCAGAGCAGCGCTGGGAGCACCGAAAGTGCTGATGCAAAAGGACGGCACGCGGTTGTTGCAAATGTTATTTTTTGTTATTGCAAATATTCAGCACGTGGTTGTTGCAAATGTTATTTTTGTTATTGCAAATGTTCCTGCCTCCCTGCAGCGACTTGTCCTCAGCCCTTTGCCCTGAGGCATGGGCAGGACACAGGGAGAGGAGGAAGGAGCGGCTGGCCGGGAGATTTCAGGGCAGGTCAGCCACGAGTGGGGCAAAAGTCGGGTAACAACTGCTCTGGGTGATTCTTCCCTCTTTCCCTCTCTCCCGTGTTCTTTCCATGCTGCCCAGGTGGAAATTTTTTTTCACCTGTGACCATGCACAGGTTTGTGTAGCCAGATTCTAACCCTTTATTTATTAAAAAATGGCTTCGCAAATCCATTCCTGCGTGTGCCAGGAAGGGAGAAAGAGCAGTGTTAACTCCAGGAAGGACACTCTTCCCACAGCTAGTGGGGTGTGTATTTGTGGCTCCTGGGTATTTATTTACATAAAAGCACAATAAAACAGCCATAAAATGATTTTTCAGGTAATTAAATTAGATTATGGCTAAAAGATGTACTGCAGTGATTTACGTTTACCTGGAGCATGTTGCATTTGGCCTCAGTGCTGTTTGTGCAGCTTCCAAATTCCATTTCAAGCAAAACACAAGAAAATATTAAAATGCAACAGCAAAAGCAGCCAGGCAACCAAAAGAAATACTTTTAATGTTCTTATTTAAAGTAACATCCAGGGGTCATAGCATTAATAAGTCTGTATTAATGCACTGCCCTGGTTAAAAGGGAACTGAAATAAATGCCATTTGCCAGAGACTTCACTGCAATAGGGAGTTCTTGGGAATTAACTGGAGATTAGAGCTTGTTATGGCTGGAATTTTTTAGAGCAGTGGGTTTCAGCCCTTTTTCTTTTAGGCCTGGAATCATTTTTTAGCAGTGACATGAATCTGATTTGAGCCTGCTGGCAGGAAGCACATTTTGCTTGAATTTGTTTATGGACCTTTTAAAGCAGTCCAGTTTTATCTTTAGGAATTGGGGATCACTGCTTGGAAGCTTTTGCTCTAAAGAATTTGTTTTCTAAAGGAATTCCATATATATTTATGTATTTTGCTGCTGTGTGATGGATGCAGTGGCCGGATAAATCCGTTTATGCTTTTGTGACATTCCTGTCCTGTCCTGCAAAGGGCTCTCCTGCCTTCTGCTGTTTTAAATGAGCAGTGGAAGGCATGTGCCAGGTTTTTTAAGGGGAGATCTGCCATCCTCACTGCTCTCTGTGCCTTCCCTCATCCCCTGAATTTGTGAACTGTGGGAAGAGGGAAGAACAGTTGGGTTTGGGTTATTCATCTGCCTGGAGCAGGGATGTTCCTCCCAGGTGCAACCTTCAGCACCCCAGGCCAGACTGGAAGGTGGTACAAATCAGTTCATCTCTATTCCCGGATGTCCCAATCAGCAATTATCAGTCTAAATGAAGAATTAAGAGATCATTAGCACTTTCATTAATGACAGCAACAGAGCCTTATGGAAATGAACGCTCTCAGTCTCAGCTGGGCTGAAAATGTCTTTGGCACTCTCCTGCTGGATGCCAGGCTCTGTTTTTTCCACGTGTGTTGCTGCTGTGGCTGAGTGGTGTCAGCTCCACTAATAAACGTTTCACTTGTCTGAGTGCTTTGACAGAGACCACTTTCAGTCCGCTTCCCGAAACAGGGACGGGTGCTGCAGCGGGCACAGGGTGCTTATTTTGGCTTTGTACTGACGCTGCCAGCCTGTGTGATTTAGTGCTGTGTGATTTAGTGCTGATTTCCTTTAAGCCACTGCAGCTCCACCTGCTCCCAGCTCACGGCGGGACCAACCTCCCCCTCCCTGGTGCTGCTTTCTGTGTTTTGCTGCAGGACACTGAGTACTGACTGTAAGCAGAAGGGTTTGTGTGTGTTGGTGTTCCGTGGGACCTGCTGCTCGGTTTTCCTGATCTTTCAATAAGGCCAAAGCTCCTGAGCAGTGAAGTGAGTGTAAAACAGCCCCAAACCCCCCCAGTCCGCTGGGAGAGCAAGGGCTGGGGGCTCTGCTGGGTGAGGGGTTCACACTGAGCCTCAGCCAGGTTTGGGGCTGGCAGAGGGTTTGTGGAGGTGTTTGTGCTGCCCAGGAACCGCAGATGAACCTGGAGGTGTCTTTGTTACGGGGTTACTGCGGCTTGGTGTCGTGCCTTTGTCCGCAGTGAGTGTGGCACGAGCCGCTGTGCTGAGCTCCGTGTGTCGGGCATTTCTGGGCTTGTGGTTATTTATTTTTGTCTAGTTTTAATCTCAGTCCACACCTGGCTGTCCCAGCCAGGCCAGCAGAGCTGCAGCCCTGGAGGGTGCTCCCTCCTGGGAGAAATCTCAGCCACCCTTTTGTCTCTGCTCATTTCTCCTGCTGCCTTTTGCCGAGAGGTTAAAATCCACTGCTGGTGGGGCCGAGGAGCAGAGGTGAGAGCTGCAGGCAGGAAAACATCCTGGGTTTAAGCCAGTCCATACCCAGAGCCTTGTGCTGGGGTTGGTGAACTCAGCCTGTGCTCAGTCCTAGGTCCAGCTGAGAGTGAAACTCGTCGGGCAAAAATCAGTGTCAGGACATTATCTTCTGTTGTGGGTCGGGTTTTTGCCACCTGCTTTGGAAAAGTGATTAAATGCTTGAGGTAATTCACAGTTTTAAATTTTTTTAATTAACATGGCTAAGCTGCTGAAGCTGTGATGCAAATACTCCTGTGCTGCTCTTGCCACGCAGGGGCTTTGTCTTTGTGTGGCTGAGTTTGTTCTGCCGGGTGTGGGGTGATGCTGCGGGACTCCAGGAGTGCTGTAACTCCAGTATTGGTGAGTTTCTCCACACTGGAAGGGTTTGCACTTCCCTGCTGGCACAGACGAGAGGAGTCCTGTCTTTAGTGCAGGCTGTGCACTGGGAATGACCTCGTTAAGTCCCAAGAATTAATTACACTGGCTCATCATCTTCGTAAGCCTTTGTGGGATCAACTGCTCATGTGAAAATCAGCCTGGTCTTTACAATTTCAGTCAAATTCTATCTGAAGTGGAAATAATTCTGAGCCTTGCTTTTTCCTTTGAGATCATTGCAGTGCTAAAAGCAAGGTCTCTGGTTGGGTGAAATGGCAAATATTTAATACATATATTTAGTTTGTAGCATAGTTAGTACCGAACTATTTTCTAGAGATTCTATTTCTATAAGCTGAGGCGCAATGGTATTGTTTGATGTGCAAATTCATGAAATATTTCAGCATTGGGTGGAGAATCAAATCTCCATTGAGGTAAAATCACTGCTAAAATATTTGAATTCCAGCTCTGACAGCACTTAGTCCACCTCCCAGATGATTTAAAGACTCCACATGGAGGTAGGAAGCATTTTGTTGAACTTGGGTCCAATTTTTTGTGTCTGATTTTTTACCTTTATGTATATCTGAAATGCAGCTGAAACATGGTTAAGGAGAGATAAAACCACATTTTGTCTGAAAATCACATGACGCTTTGATTCTTTAGGCTCGTGTTCCTGACCATCTCTAGTGCCTTGGTACGTTCTGGGGGATGATTTTTTGAATAATTTAAAATTCAGAATAATTTTAGATAGTTGTGGATAATCCTCTTTAGAACAAACAAAACAGCAAAGTGTGCCTGGAGTTTGCTGGAGAATCAGTTGAACCGAACAGGGCCTCAGGACTGGAACAGATCCCATTGACCAGCAGATCCGACCCGTTTACAGAATAATTTATGTGTTACTGGAGCAAAATGTGGGGAAATTGTGTAGTGGGTAGAAAAAAATCACTTTGTTTTTTGCTGTGACTCGTCTGTGCAGTAAAAATAAATAAAAATAAGGTGTAAAACCCCCCAGGTGGGTGGTGGAGCACAGGGGGCTGGGGGAGCTGTGTCACTCCGTGCCCAGCGTGGGGACAGAGGTGCTGCCTCAGTGCTGGGCTCACCAACCAAAGGTTTGTAGGGAAAATTTGATTTTGTCGGGAGTTGGGTCACGTCCTGCCATCAGTCCTGGGTCCATCCTCTGCGTGGTGGTGGCTCTCCCTTGCCCTGTCCTGTCTGAGCTGGATCCACTGTTATTTTTAACTGTTCATGTGCTTTATTGTCACTGGAGATTTGTTAGCGTGAGAATTTTCTGTCAGATCTGGTAAAATCATTGGGGTTTCTTCAGCACAATTAAAAGATGAGATTTATGGGGGTTTTTTGTTGTCAGACAAATGATTGATCATGAAATCCCAGGATGGGGGAGGTTGGGAGGGGCCGCAGTGGGTCACTGGTGCCACCTCCCTGCCCCAGCAGGGCCATCCCAGGGCACAGGGCACAGCAGTGTGTGCACACAGCTCTGGAATATCCCCGGGGAGGAGACCCCACAGCCTCTCTGCTCTCTGCTCAGGGCCCCCAGGACACTCTGCTGGCTCAGGGACAGCTCCTTGTCCCCCAGGATGCCGAGATCCTTCTCCACGGAGCTGCTCCAGCAGGTGCCCCCAGCCTGTGCTGGTCCCTGGGGTTGTTCCTCCCCAGGTGCAGGACCCTGCATTTGCCCTGGGTGAATTTCGGGCAGTTCTTTGCCCATCTCTCCGCGCTGCCCAGGCCCCTTGGGAGGGCAGCACAGCCCTCGGGGGTACGGCTGCTCCTCCCAGCTCTGCGTCAGCAGGGAACTGCTGAGGAGACACCAACCCCACATCCAGGCACTGGCGGGTAAGTTAAACACAGCACTGAACCCTGGGGACACCGCCGGTGACAGAACTCCAGCCTCACCCTGTGCCACTGATCAGGACCCCCTGGGAGCAGCCAGCTCTCAATCCATCCCTCTGCCCGCTCGTCCCACACTGCCTCGCTTTGCTCAGGAGGAGGAGAGACTGGCAAGGTACACAAAGCCCACTGCTCTGCCTTAGAAGATGCTGCAGCTGTAAATTTTGGACAGGAAATCCGGGTGTGTTTGAGTGGTGAGTCCCAGTCCCTGTTTGGCCTGGCAGTCCTTGCTGAGATGTGCAGTGTACAGCCAGCTGTGTGCTCTGTTCTCTCCCACCCAGCTGTGTGCCCTGTTCCCTCACACACCCCGCTGTGTGCCCTGTTCCCTCACACACCCCGCTGTGTGCCCTGTTCCCTCACACACCCCGCTGTGTGCCCTGTTCCCTCACACACCCCGCTGTGTGCCCTGTTCCCTCACACACCCCGCTGTGTGCCCTGTTCCCTCACACACCCCGCTGTGTGCCCTGTTCCCTCACACACCCCGCTGTGTGCCCTGTTCCCTCACACACCCCGCTGTGTGCCCTGTTCCCTCACACACCCCGCTGTGTGCCCTGTTCCCTCACACACCCCGCTGTGTGCCCTGTTCCCTCACACACCCCGCTGTGTGCCCTGTTCCCTCACACACCCCGCTGTGTGCCCTGTTCCCTCACACACCCCGCTGTGTGCCCTGTTCCCTCACACACCCCGCTGTGTGCCCTGTTCCCTCACACACCCCGCTGTGTGCCCTGTTCCCTCACACACCCCGCTGTGTGCCCTGTTCCCTCACACACCCCGCTGTGTGCCCTGTTCCCTCACACACCCCGCTGTGTGCCCTGTTCCCTCACACACCCCGCTGTGTGCCCTGTTCCCTCACACACCCCGCTGTGTGCCCTGTTCCCTCACACACCCCGCTGTGTGCCCTGTTCCCTCACACACCCCGCTGTGTGCCCTGTTCCCTCACACACCCCGCTGTGTGCCCTGTTCCCTCACACACCCCGCTGTGTGCCCTGTTCCCTCACACACCCCGCTGTGTGCCCTGTTCCCTCACACACCCCGCTGTGTGCCCTGTTCCCTCACACACCCCGCTGTGTGCCCTGTTCCCTCACACACCCCGCTGTGTGCCCTGTTCCCTCACACACCCCGCTGTGTGCCCTGTTCTCTCACACGTGGGCACTCGGGGCAGTTCCCAGCCCACGTAAATCAGGGCACTGACGGCACTTTCACTTTACTCTGCCCCCGCTGCTCTGAGCAGCCAGGATGGGGTTTCTGGTCCATTAATAACCATAATCAGCGTGTGGGGACAGTGATGTGCCGTGTGCCGGGGAGCAGCACCCTCCTGTGGGCCAGGACTGAATTCCTGAAGTGCAGGAATGGCCGGGTTTGGTGCTACTTGTGCTTTACCACAGGTAGTTACAGCACCTGGTGTTACAGACTCAGCCTTGCCGAACTGCTGCCAGGCATTTCAGAGTTCCTTGAGATACATCCACCTGGGCCAGGGAGGGTCAGGTTGGATATCAGGAAAGGTTCTTCCCCCAGAGGGTGCTGGGCACTGCCCAGGCTCCCCAGGGAATGGGCACGGCCCCGAGGCTGCCAGAGCTCCAGGAGCGTTTGGGCACCTCTGCCGGGGATGCCCGGGGGGGATTGTTGTGGGGTCTGTGCAGGGCCAGGAGCTGGACTTTGAGGTCCTTGTGGGTCCCTCCCCTTTGATTCTGTGATTCCATCCCAGGTTCTGTGGCTTGCTCAGGTCGTGGCCAGTAAGAGCCAGAAAAACCTGCGGGCAGTTCTGGGCAGTTCCTGTGACTTTATGTCTGCAAACGTGTCCTTGAGTTATGGGAAAGACTTTCCTGGCCCAGCATGGCTCAGCTTTCACCTGAGGATGCCTTTTACCTTAGGGGACCTCCGTGCACAGGCTGCAGTTTCTGTGTTGGTGCCAGCAGAGCAGAAGGAGCCCTCGTGTATGAGGAATGCCCGCAGGAGCTTTCTCCTGAAAAGCAGAGAACAACCACTGCCTCCAGCAAAACCAGCCTGGTTCACAGCTGAGATAACCGGGTTCAGCCAGCAGCACCGTTTACCTGTGCTGCTTTAGGCCCTGCCTTACCTGGGATTAGCTAATCCTTGCCATCCACACTCCTGCACTTGCTGGGACCCCCAGCCCCATCTCCTGGGTCACAGCCCCGCGGGGGCTGCTTGGGAAAGGTGTCCCAGGGCTCCAGCCCGTTCAGAGCCCTCCCACACGAGCTCCTGAGCACCGGGACCTTTGTTACAGCTTTTGCAGCACTTCCTCGTGAAGAAGCTTCATCACCCCTTTTCCCAAACCTGCTGGCTCCCACCACACCCTGTGACAGCGTCTCAGTCTCTGAGCTGGGGGAAGAAGCTTCTCATTCTGTTTAAATTCTGGTGGAAGATCCAGTCTTGCCACATGGATATTAGATCAGGTATTAGGAGAAAATTCTTTATTGGGTTTGTATTTACTGAGCTCACCTCGTGCCAAACACCTTCCACTATCCCAGGCTGCTCCAAGCCCCATCCAGCCTGGCTTTGGACACTTCCAGGGATGGGGCAGCTGCTCTGGGAAACCTCACCCCCCTAATGATGCCAAATAGCCGGGGCTGGGTGCCAATTCGGTGTGAAACAGAAATGTCTCCACGTTCTTGCTCCACTGTACTCATCTGGAATCAACTGAATCTGTTTGCAGAGCCATTACAGCCTTTTCAGTGATCAGCTGGATAATTTGGAAAAGGGTCATAAGCCCTGGGAACATGTCATGCAGGGAAAAACGTGGGGACAGCAGCAAAGTGCAGCAGAAGCTGGTAAGGAATTTTTTCATCCTTGTTGTATAAATACAGCGTGCTCCCCCAAACCTCTGTAGCTGATGTGCTTGGTTCTTTTTTTCCATCTCCCAGGAGTGAAAATGCTCTTTGTGGTTGTTTATTTGTAGGTCCCTTGGCCCCTCTCAGCCCCCCACGTGCAGTCCCGGGGACAGGGGCACTTTCGGCCTCTCAGTGTTTGTGTTATCTTTGCCCTGCTGTGGCCCCTGCACGTTAAACGGCCCTGCCAGAGAACAGGGGGCTGCAAAAACTGCTCTGTTCCCTGGGATGTGTTATCTCTCTCAGAAATGTAAATAATCCCTTTCCAAGAAGCCACTGGAGAGGTTCTGTTCAGCTTTTTTTGTCCTCTGGTGCTTCTGTTGCGTTTTGCCATCTCAGCAGTGGCACCAGTTCTGGGCTCGTCAACTTTTCCTTGTTTTTACCTTAAAAAAGATGATGTTTTTTGCAGTAAATGCATTTCAAGTGGAGCTGAACCAGCAGCCATCCAAAAATGTTGTCAAACCCCCACCTGAAGGGAAGGAAAAGCATCTCCCTTAACCTGGTACCTTCACCTGGCTCACTTCTTTTTTGTTTTTTAAATAAAACTGTGATCTAAGTAATGGGGAGCAGTGGCTGCAGCCATGCCCTAAGCCAGGCTGGCCCATGACCTGAGAGGCTTCCAGAAGCCAAACAGCCACAAGTGTATTTACAAACCTTTAAGCAAATCAAAACCCCTCGTGCAGAGCAGTTAAATCTGTTCCGAGAAAAACTGAACAACTTGTCCTGTAAAACAAAAGTGATGCATCGACACAGCAGCCCAGACTTCAATTTGCTGCATTTGCCTGCTGCAAAATGCCTGGATAACAATGTCAGACCCAGAAAATTCCATGATTTTTGTTAACTGTAAGCTAGAAAACTGCAAATGCCACTCCTGCATTTCCTCGTACCTGGAGCTCGTTCCCACTGCTCTGTTCCCACCCGGCTGCAGTGCCTGTGGGGTAGATGGATGCTAAACTGCTCACACACCATGCCAGGAATAAAAAGTTTGGATTTCATGCTCTGGAAACCGGAGGGGGCCGTGTCAGTGCAGGCAGGGTCCTGTCTCCACTTGCACCATCCAAGCTGAAACCACCCGTGCAGCCCGGCCTTGCCCAGGACGGAGCTGAGCGTGGTTTATAGTGGCAATAAAGAGCGAGCCTTGAGGATGCTTCTGGAAACAAACTGTTTCAGCTGTGCTGACCTTGCATGGGGAAGGCGGCACAGCCCTGGGTGGCTCAAGGTCACCCGAAGTTCCCCGGTGGGTTTCTTCCCTTGAACTGTTTGTGGTGCATTTCCCACAGCGAATGTGAAACTTTCGTGCTTTCTGCCCTTGCCTCGCCTCGTCCAGGAAAAGGAATCCCAGAGATGTCCACAGTGTCACCAAGGGCGTTCTCACAGCCCCTCTGCTGGGATGGAGGACGTGAAGGGGCCTCTCCTCAGTGCCCACAGCCGGAATTCCCAGCACAGAGAACCAAACTCTCGGGGAAGCCAGCGGGGACAAGGAGCTTGAGAACTGGAAGTTCTAAAGTGAAGTATGGAACATATTTAAATAGATATTTATTATTTGAGTACAGAAAAGCAACTGGGAATCTGCACACAAGAAAGGGGAGAAAAAAATTGTAGGGGAGGGTGGCAGGGAAGGCTTGGAGACAGAAGCTTCGGAGAGGGGGAAGAGCAGGGCTCTGTCAGGGCTAACCAAGCTCTGTCAGGGGGTGAAGGAAATCTTAACGAATAAAAGAGCTCCAGAATACATAAATGAAGATGGAATTTGGAAGGAAAAGCAGCAGCAGGCAGTGGCAGCAGGGTGAAGGCTGAAGGTAACCTAAATCCTGCCACACTCGGAAAAGGTGCTTTGCCCCATTTTCGTGGTGGACAGGGCAGAGATCCAGAGCTGGATCTTCCTAAATAAGATCAAACCCCAAAGATGGATTGTGCTCAGCTGTGTTTCATCCCAGAGAACAATCAGACTTAAAAGTCCAGCCTGGCCAGCTCTTCAGTGACCGGCTCATCACTTCTTCAGCGAATTTCAAGATGAAGGATTCATAGAGAAAATGGAAATTTGGGTCATTTGCTCAGGAAGAAGATGGAAAAGGAAAATGAGTGAGTAGAGACCACATCGTCCAGGGCAAGGCACAAAATGAGCTGTAACTAGGAACAACTACAAAGTGTCTGAAAGGATCATCTTTTCAGGACAGGAGCAATGACAAGGCCAAGGAAAGAGACAGTCTCTCACTGAGAGCAAGGGAAGGAAAGCTCTCAACAATGCACCTGAAAATACACGAGCTGTGGAGGAATGGCAGAGAAGAAAGAATTGATATAAATAGACAAAAACATTGAGCAGCTGCCTGCCTACCATGTGCTCTCATTTTCTCCTGCTGCCAGAGAACACGGATGTTTCTTATTTATTTACTCCTAATTACCGAGCTCCAGACTTCCCCTGATGAGATAAACGTAGCTCAGGATGCCAGTCTTCCCCTTCTCTTCCCCCAGGGTGTCTCCTCAGCATCCACATCCAAACCTTGAGGAAATTCCAGCTCTCCGAAGGCTGTGGGCTCTCAGCCCCCTCCCCACGCAAAGGCCGAGGTGTCTGGCAGGCGTTTATCCGGCTGCACAGGGCAGGCACACCCAGCAAAACCAAGGTCAGTGGAAAAGAGATGGAAAAGAAGGAGGGAGAACAAGGGGAGGGGGAGCGTGTGCCGAGAGGTCTGCTGGAGGTTGTTGGCACAGCTCGCAAGGGCAGAGCAGGTTCCAGCTGGTATTTATGGGGCTGCTGTTTCCACTCAGGGTGATGAACAGCCCTTTTCTCCTGGCTGCTGGTGCAGTTGCTCACCTTTACCTACCAAATAACACAACCCTGTGCTTTTCCCAGTTGTGTTTCTGCACAGCAAAAACCTTTGGTATCTGTGCTGGTCCCTAAAAGGCTCTGCAAAGTGTGAATTGTGCAGATTTGACTCATCCCGAGTTCTCCTGTCTCCCTGAAATAACCTGTGTCTCCACGGGTGTCAAAAACGTGTCTCCACACCTTTGCTCTCTGCTTTGCAGAGCCTCTGTGGAGGAAAAACCACCAGGAAAGGAAAGTCATTCTGGAACGAGCTTTGCTTCCTGGTTTCTGGCACAAAAGCTTGTCCAGAATAGAAGAAAACCTGAGAGGAGAAGCCCAGCAGGACCTGGGCTCGCTCAATTCAGGGAGGGGCAGAGCAGGGAGGTTTCTTTCCATCATTCCCCTTGTTTAGCAAACACTTCTCCAGATCCCAGCAATCCTCTTATCTGGCAGGAGCACTTCTCTACGCCCCTTCAATCATTCTTCGTGTCCAGAACAAGTTGTCAGCCCAAATACTCTCTCAGAATGGTGTTTGTTTTCCAAACACAGCTCCGGCGGCTGCACCGTCCACGGCGGCTGGAGAGAGATAAAAGAGAGATGGCTTGGCTCTGGAGCTCAGATCCCAAGGGAAGTGCCACATGGGCCAGGTATTCCTCTGCTCAGGGGGTGCTGCGAGGTGGAGACAGGTCTGTCCCCAGGGGAGAAGCTCCAGCTGGTGAGGAAACACCCAACTTGCAGCCAGAGGTGAGATTTGGTGATGTGTGCAGGGCAGGGCAATGGGATTTCTTCTCATCCCAGTTCAGTTCCAAACCGCTGCCACTCTGGGTCTCCCCTCAGGAGTGTTTTCCTTTGTGTCTGTTGCTCAGCTGTCACGAAAAGGTGTTTTGTTGCAGCTGCACTTTGGCTGAAAAACTTGGGGTAGCTCTGGGAGGTGTCTGCTACTTAACCAGCCTGAAAAAGCAGGATGGTTTCATTCTGCAGATGGGAGCCCCTGCTTGATGCAAGCCATTAATGCAATTTAAAATCGTTTCATGGTGAAGGAAAAATTAATTTGCAAATCATCTCCCTTACCCACATGTTGATTCCTAAAGTATCCCTTGGAATATCTCAACATTTCCAAAATAAGTTTTTGCCTAAGCAGCAGTGTCTTGAAGGCAGTCAGAGTTCCTGAAGGAGTTTTCGTTTCAGTGAAATTCAGTGAAATTTCCCTGCAATTCAGTGAAGTTCCTGTTTCAAAACAAGAAGGATGGGGAAGGAGCACGGGGGTCTCTGTAGCTCTGCCCCTGATATGGGGGTTGTGGTTAATCAGGTCCATAAGTGACAACAAACGAATCAACCTTGGGAAAATGCTTTTGTTCGATTTGGCTGAGGTTATTTCCCTTTGTTTATTTATCTATCTACCCCTGCCGTGAGCCCTGGAGCCAAGCAAAGCCCCTTGTGCTCATGCCTGCAGCCCTTCCTGCCTGCTCTCCTGCAGCTGCTGCCCCGGGGCCATGGAGGACACGTCCAGCCAGACGCCAGCACCGAGCAAAGACACCCTGGGCTCCCTCAGGCCGCAGGAGCCTCCCGCCAGTTTTATCAGCCTGGAGGAATACGAGCCCGCGGACTTCAGCATCAAGGAGTTCATCCTGGAGAAAGCCAGAGGTGCCTGCTCGTGCAGCCCCCAGAGCCTCAGCACCGCCCTGCGCCGGCTCTTCCCGGTGCTGGCCTGGCTGCCCCGGTACAACGTCAGGACCCAGCTGCTCGGGGACGTCGTCTCGGGGCTCCTGGTGGGGATCGTGGCCATCCCTCAGTCCATCTCCTACTCGCTGCTGGCCAACCAGGACCCCATCTACGGCATCTACACCAACTTCTTCTGCAACATCATCTACGCGGCCATGGCCACGTCGCGCCACGCCTGCGTGGGCTCCTTCGGGGTGCTGTGCCTCATGGTGGGGCAGTCGGTGACGCGGCACCTGCAGCTGGCGGGATACGAGGACAGCAGCACTGCCCTGGGGGACAACTCCAGCTTCCCCGGGAACGGGACAGAGGCCTGTGACAGGAGCTGCTACGCCATCACCGTGGCCCTTTCCTTGAGCTTTCTGGTCGGTCTTTACCAGGTACGGATCTTCGCTCCTGTGCTGTTTCCTTCCCCGAGTTTCTCTGAGTTTGAGATCTCTAAGTGTTGGTTCAGACTTAGGAGTCCTGAGAAACATTTCTAGACCCTCTCACCCTTGAACCCCTGGGAATGCAGTGATTTTTAAAAGTGCAGCACAGCTGAATGAGGGGAATTTGTTTTCCTCCATGGGATAGCCAGGTCCTTGGACGTGCCTGGAACATCCTCAGGATCAGACACAGCAAGGAAGAGAAGGGACCGGATGGGACCTTCCCACCCCCGCAGTCCTGCAGCTGGGCAGCTTAGAGCAGGTTTGGGCTGACAAGAGTTGTCCTCAAGAACCCTGCCACGCTCCCTGGCAGTGTCCCCACTGCCTGGGCCGAGCTGTCGCTGAGCAATTCCAGCCTCCTCCACTGGGACAGCTAAAATTCAGAGCATTGCTATGGTTTTATGCCACTGAGCCAGAGCTGCTCTGATGGGGCTGCTTGTGAGGAGGCAGCAGCAGGGACCTCGTAGGCTTTTTTGTCTGGCATCCCCAGCCACAGACCAGTGTTAAAGGCAGGTCTCTTTAGTTTTCCATAGCCCAGATTAACTCCTGAAGACAAATTCCTCACATGGAATGCTCAGCAGATTCACAGAGTAGCCAGAGCTGCTAAAGCAGCAGCAAAGTGACATAAATTGCCCTCCCAGCCCTCCTCGCCCACGCTGAAGCTGCGGCTGCTTTGCTTTTCAGATCCTGCTGGGGGTTTTACAGCTGGGCTTCGTGGCTGTCTACCTGTCAGAGCCTCTCCTGGGTGGCTTCGTAACCGGCTCCAGCCTCACCATCCTCACCTCCCAGATGAAATATCTGCTGGGCCTGAAAATCCCTCGTCACGAGGGCGTGGGCTCCTTCATCCTCACCTGGGTGGACCTTTTCAGGTACATCCACAACACCAACATCTGCGACCTGCTCACCAGCCTGGTGGCTTTGGCCATCATTGTGCCCGTCAAGGAGCTCAACGAGCGCTACAAGGAGAGGATGAAGGCCCCGTTCCCCATCGAGCTGCTGGTGGTCATCGTAGCCACGCTCGTCTCCCACTACTTTGACTTCGAGCAGCGCTACAATGCCGCTGTGTGCGGGGACATCCCCACGGGCTTCAGGAAACCCACTGTCCCGGACTTCAGCCTGTTTCCCAGCCTGGCAGTGGATGCTCTGCCCATTGCTGTCATTGGCTTTGCCATGACCGTGTCCCTGGCAGAAATCTTTGGCAAAAAGCACGGCTACGCCATCAGTGCCAACCAGGAGATGATCGCCATTGGCATGTGCAACCTCATCCCTTCCTTCTTCTACTGCTTTGCCAGCTCTGCTGCCCTGACCAAGACTCTGCTGAAGGAGTCCACGGGGAGCCAGACCCAGGTCTCTGGGCTGGTCACCTCCCTGGTGCTGCTGCTGGTGCTGCTGTGGATCTCCCCGCTCTTCTACTCGCTCCAGACCTCCATCCTGGGGGTGGTGACCATTGTCAACCTGCGGGGTGGCCTCAGGAAGTTCCGTGACACCCCCAGGATGTGGCAGCTCAGCAAGCTGGACACGGTGGTGTGGTGGACAACCATGCTGTGCTCCACGCTGGTCACCACGGAGCTCGGGCTGCTCGTGGGCGTTTGCTTCGCCCTGCTCTGCATCATCTTCCGCACGCAGAGACCCCGGGCCGCGCTCCTGGGCAAGGTCAGCAACAGGGAGGTCTACGAGGACCTGGCCGCCTACAAACAGCTCAGCAGCATCGCCAACGTCAAAATCTTCCGCTTCGAGTGCTCCCTCTACTACGCCAACAAGGATTACTTCAAGGCCGTTCTGTACCGGAAAACCGGAGTGGATCCCGTGCTGCTGGGGGCCCAGGCGCACACAGACACAGGCAGCAGCGAGGGCTTCTGGGCCACCGGGTTTGGCTGCCTCAAACAGGCCGGGAGAAGGGCCGAGAAGCCTTCAGCAGACGCCCATCCCCTCTCCACAGACATGCACACCCTAATCCTGGACTGCGGGGCCATGCAGTTCATAGACACCGTGGGTCTCTCTGTGCTGAAGGAGACACACCACGACTACGAGCGGGTCGGTGTCCAGGTGCTCCTGGCCAACTGCAACCCCTCCATCCGCCAGCGGCTCCGGGAGGGAGGCTGGGCTGGCGAGGCAGGCGGCGCTGGGGGCCAGCTGCTCTTCCACAGCATCCACGATGCCGTGCAGTTTGCTGAGCGCCGGCACCAGCGGGAAAGCAAGGACAAACAGGATCGTGCAGCGGACCCCGAAGACCTGAACTTCCAGGTGTCTTTGTAGCCCTGTGCGCGAGGAAGGGCTTCTAACGGGGCTGGCTGGGGAACAGGTTCGGTGTTCGGTGCGCAGGAGGGGCTGGGATGGGGCAGAAGGGTGGGGAAGGGGTTTGGGGAGGGGCTGAGCGCGGGAGGATGCTCGGGATGCTCAAGGTGAGGAGGGGGAGCTGCGCCTGCCCCGCGTGGGCGCTGGGGGGCGCGGGTGAGCCGCGTGCGGGGCCGGGAATTGCCGGGAATTCGGGAAGGGACCCCAAAACTCATCCCAGTCCCACCCCCTGCCATGGAGAGGGACCGTGGAGATAATCCCGTTCCACCCCTGCCCTGGGCAGGGACACCTTCCACTGTCCCAGGCTGCTCCAAGCCCCATCCAGCCTGGCCTTGGGCACTGCCAGGGATCCAGGGGCAGCCACAGCTGCTCTGGGCACCCTGTGCCAGGGCCTCCCCGCCCTCAAAGGGAAGGATTTCTTCCTAAAATCCCATCTAACCCTACTCCCTTTAATTCTGGAGCCGTTCCCCCTTGTCCTGTCACTACAGACTCGTGGAAATCGTCTCTCTCCGTCTTCCCCGTGTCCCAGGTGCTCCCACCCTCCTGGCCCGTGGCCACAAAACAACAGCAACAGCAAAGCACTGCCCCTGAAACCAAACAGGCCTCAGAAAACTGGGAGTTTGCTCAGCCCACGGCTCTTACTCAGGCCTGGTGTTGCTCAGCTGCAGGGCAGGAGAGGCACTTTCCCTTCTGGTATTTCCAGACTGGGATTTGCGTGGCTTCCATGGTTGAAATGACACATTTCCTCCCCAAAAGGGGATCTGAGCTCACAAATTCTTTATTAACTGGAAATCAGGGCTCCTGTGCCACAGCCTGCGACGAGCCCGGTTCTCCCAGTGCCAGAAAGGGTCTGCGCTCCCTTCCAGGGCCGGGTCCTGGCTGCAGCTGGGGACATGGTGCTGTCACTTGGGGCTGTCACAGGGCTGCCCCACGCCTGCAGCACCTCCAGGTGTGCAGCCAGAGGGGCCCCAGCTCTGAGTGAGACACGGGGATTGTCCTTTGTCCTGGGCTGGCACAGGCAGCATCCTGCTGGCTCCAGTTCTGCATCCCAGGGGCGAGTCTGGGCTCTGAAGGCTCCACAGCACTGCCACATCCCGGAACAGCTTTTCTTCCACTAATTCCATCTGTAAAAACACTTCTTCTGTTGCACATTTGATATGTGACCATTCCCCTGGCCCCGTCCAAGCAAGGCAGCACCAAAGAAATCCTGCTGGAGGGAACTGAGGCTTGGAAGCCCAGGGACGGGGGACTGCTGTAAATAAAGTGTGTGCAAAAGGAACCCTGTGGCTGTGCTCAGGAAAACGCCCTTTTGTGCTCAAAAGATGATTTCAAATGGATTAAAGAGCTCGGTGTGCCCGGCTGCCTGCAGTCCTTGGGGCAGGGCTGTGCCAGGGGGGCTGAACTGACCGAAGATCTCCTTGCAGGGAGGGATGGATGCTTGCGCTCCAGGTGCTCCAGGTGGGATGCAGCTCCCAGGAGTTTTCTCCAAGGATCCTCTCAGGCCATCCCAGCACGAGGAAACTCCCCAGGGAGGTTACATTAGCCACAGAACAGAGAGTAAAGGGGCACTTCAGGGGCTTGACAGCGAGGTAGTAAAAAGCTCTTGTTACTTGAGCACCCTTCCCCTTTTGCACAGCATTGCTATCATTTTCTTTACGAGACTATTTATGGAGAAAATTAAACTGTTTTAATTAGGCTTTAGAGGTATTTATGGTCTCAGTGGGGTCATAAAGACACAGCAGGAAATAAACCCAGCGCTGGTAATTCCTTGGCACAGGCTGGTGCAATCCAGAGCAGAGATCCTGCACCCCCTGCAGTGGGACACGGATCTTCACGTGGGCAACTGGCAGAGCTGGGAAAATGCCCCAGAGATACCCAGCAGTTTTTAGGGGTGATAACCTCCTTCCCTGTCCTCTCCAGCACCTGGGATCTTGCTGGCAGCCCTTGCCCTGCCTGCTTGCCCAGCTCTCCCATCCCACCAGCTCCAGCATCCCCTCCCAGCCCCCCAGTCAAACAACCCCGGGCCCCAGCGTTCCTCCTGTCCCCACGCACTCAGGATCATTGCTATTTTTATATCACTTTCTGTGAAGAGGGCCAGGGCTGTAAATGATACAGAGGAGGGACAAATGACACGGCCCAAGATCAGTTTGAAATCGGAGTCGTGGAAGGTCGGCCTGGCCTCCATCACTTGGATCTCCTGGAGGAGGCAGCTGAGAGCAGGAAGGGCCAGTCCCTGGTGGCGGAAGGGCTCCTGGGGAGGACACCAGCCCGAGTCCCCCCGTTTGCCAATGTCCCAGCTGGAGACTGCCCCCAGGACCTGCCGCCGTGTCCCAGAGCCAAAGGCTGCACCCCAGGATCCCTCCTGGAGCTTCCCCGGGGGCTGAGGAAAGGCCAGGCAGCTGAAAGCAAATGTTATCCCCCCCGGTAAGCAGCTCACCTGTTCTCCTCCTCCTGCCCCTGCCCCCTGCCTGGCCGTGGCTCTATAAATATCCAGCAGTGTGATAAGGAGAGGATCTGCTGCTGAGGCTTTGTCGGCCGCAGTCGGAGCTGACTGTGCAGCTGTTAATTACGGCTCAGCAGCAGCTGGACAGGTTTAAATCCTTCTGATGCTTTGAAATGTTCCCTCTGGGGCAGTCGAAGGAGTAAAGGTTGTGGCTGGTGCTGATTGCTTCCCCTCGGGAAGGTGGTGGAGACGCTGATTGCTGCAGGAGGGTTTTTCTCCTCACTCCCAGCGCCTGCTCCTGGAAAAACACCCCCTGGAATGGCAAGAAGTTGCTTCTGCAGCTCTCTAACTGCTGTAAAGCCATTGACATGCTGCCAGCGTGGGCTTATCTGCCCATGTGCACTTCCCCCAGCAGCCAGAACTGAGCTGGGGAGAGAAAGCAGGGAGCTGCAGGTGATGGCACTGGGTTTTCTGGGACAAGAGTCAAGGCTGGGGACAGTTACTGCATCACTGGAGAAGCCCTGGTGACAGAGGAGCCAGCAGAGAGCGGCCTGGGAGAAGCTGTCAGCTCTTGCAGAGGGACAGAAAAAGAGGAAGGACGGGGTGAAATGAGCTGAGGAGGAAAATTACTCTGGGCAAAGTTCGTGCAGTGCCCAGGATGCTCACAGGCAGCAGTGGCCGTGCTCTGTGATCTCCTGCAGAACAGAGGACTCAGCCCAGGGACTGGGAAATCTCCCTGCAGTTGCTGCTGTGCCACTGAACTGGCGCTGCCCTTTGCCCCTTTTTCATCCTGGATGGAGAGGAACTGGATGCAGCCAATTTGTTCCACTTGTGTCTGATGCTTTTCTGCCTTTTATTCGGGAAGTCCATCAGGGAGGGGAGGCAGATCAAGGCTCCCCTGCTCCCTGCGGGCCCCGTGCTGCCCAGCCCAGGCTCTTTAGTGACAAATCCTGCTGTCCCCTGTCACTGCCCAGGAAATTATTTATAATTCTTCTTATTATTATATTTATTTTATAAATAATTTATATTTATTTATAAAAAATCCTGCAGTTTGGTTTTATGTTTCACAGTTTTAGGGCTTTCTGGTAGGTCCCTGAACTCCTGGGAACCACAACAGTTCATGGAGATGGCTGTTGCATCTTTAAAATAAAGAAGTGTATAGCCCACACAGACACAGAAAAAAAGAGATACAGAAAAGGTGCTTTTTAAAGTCTAAAGGCTGAAAAAAGAGTGCCACAAGAAGAAAACGTCTCTTTTGTTTTCTTTCTTTAGTGCCTGGGGAGTTTTTCAGCAGGAACAACTGCGCTTTCTATAGAAAGATTAAATGTATTGTAAAATACCTGCCGAGCCAGGCAGCAGCTGAGGCTAAAACCATCCTCAAGTTCACCACAGCAAAGCAGAAATAAAAGTGCTCAGTGCTGACATCTCGAACTTGTTTCTATTTCAGACCATCCTTACCAAGGGATCTGTGTTTCCTACGTTACGTTAATTTATTCTTTTTTAAAGAAAAGGGCATTTAATTGGGTCTTGGAGCTTCCAGCAGGTGCTGAAATATTCCAAATATTTCCTGTAAATGTGACAGCTGCCAGCGGGGTGTCCCCTGCCACCCCTGCTCTGCTGTGGGGACAGGACAGCTCTGCGTTATCCCAAAACGATGAAACCCCGCGGGCGGGGCAGGTGGGGGCTGTTGGTGGCCCGAGTGTCACCTGCCACAGGACGGCCCCGCTGTGTCACACGGCCCCGCTGCCCCCGCCGTGCCCTGCAGCCGCCGCCGGGCGCTGGGCATCAATTCTGGGGCACTCCGCGGTTCGGGAGCATCTCCGGATGAGGGGTTTGTTTAACCACAATCGCCGGAGGCTGGGAGGTGCCCAGGGATGACCCCAAATGCCCAACTCCCTCTCAGCTTTCCCTCAGGCATCCCCCAGGAGCCATTACAGAGACAAGCGATGGGATCAGACCGCTTTTATCCCCCAAGCACCACAACAGCTGGGCTGAACCCTGCTGGGGTGCCTTGGGCTCTGTGGCTGGATGGCAAGCAACCAATTCTTTCTTTTTTTTTTAATTTTTCCTTTTTTTTTCACCCTAGAAGCTGCATTCGTGCAAATAACTGTGTGTGGCCTCCGAGAGGAAACCCAGCAGCTGCTGCTGGTGAAAGGTGATTTCCTCTTGCTGAGCCCTCCTCTCTCTGTGCCCAGCCCACCCTTCTGTGCCCTTTCAGCTTAAAATACCTGCTGTGGCTGGGAAGCTGCAGAATGACTTTCCCTTCAAGGCTTTGTGAGTGTTGCAATGAATTTTGCCCAAACCAGGGTGGAAGCTGCAGAAAGGAGATGCGGACATGGCTGAAGGTTAAACGTGGCACAAGAGGTGAGTTAAATTTGGGTGGGGAGCTCCTGGAAGGGAAAACACTGAACTGTCTTCTGCGTTTATTGGGCCCAGGGCTGGCTGTGCAAATCCCAGCTGTGCCTTTGAATCCCAGCCAGGGAGGGGGACAAGCCCTGTGTCCGTCTTATCAAAGCCCAGCCTAAACCCGTGGGTAGCACAGCTCTGAGACGGGCAGCTCTGGCTTAACTCCTGTCCTGCAGGATGGCATCCTGGAAACATAAAAGGAATGTCAGGAAACACCATTCTGGGAAGTGCCAGGCCTGGCAGGAGCTGAGCTCAGGACTCAGCCCTTGGAACAGGTTGGTTTTACCTCTGGAGGGTGGCAGGAAGGGTTTGCAAACCACCTGCAAGCCCCAGTCTCTTCTCATCTCTCTGAACAGCTCTGAATAAAGAGTTCTCCTTCTTTTCCCTTTTGTATCTGAAGGTTTTTGATAGGGAATTAATAATCAGAATTAATGCTGCCTTGATAAGCAGGTAAAGGACTTGGGAAATCGGTTTTGCATCTCAAAGAAGCCCCAAACACCACAGCCACTGCTCACACAGCTCCAGGGAACTCGAAGGGAAAAGCCACAGCAGCAGCCTGAGGTTTCCAGCAGGGAGCAGAGGGTGAAGGGTCCCCAAAGGCCGGGGGGTGGGAAGGGAGAAGTCTCCTGCAGGTTTAGTTTGGTTTTTGTGTAAGCGTAGGGCTGCTCACGAGTGCAGTGGGCTCCGTGCTGCCATGGAAACAGCAGCCTCGGCCCCAGCAGGGTTTGCAGCCATCTCCAAGGGACAATCCTTGGCCTGTTTGGGGAAAATCATCCAGAATCATCCCAAACCACACGGGTGGCGCCGAGGGGAAGCCACGCTCAGACAGGACAGGACTTTGGTCACACCCGGCGAGGGGACACACAAATGCCAGCACACAGGGCTGGGGATGTCCTGTCTGGAGAAGAGCTGATGTGCAAAACCAGTGTGAATCCAAGGGCTGTGATGCCAGCAGAGAAGACACCTCCAGGGAGAGTTTGCAAGGGTTAACGCGACAGCGAGCATCTCATTCAGCCCAGCAAAGAGCAGAAAAATTACTCAGCTTTAATCTACTTTGTCTCTAGAAATATGCCATAGAAGAGGGGGAAAATAAATTCGGGGGGCTTGTGGGCATGCTGAGAGCAGAAAAAGAGGTAAAATTAATCCTATCAATAATCCATGATGAATGATTCACTCAGCTCCCTTGCTCACAGCCGCATCAGTTATCCGTGTGCACATGGAATTACGCTCACATGGAATTACACACGGCCTCATCTGCGTGGAAATGAGGCAGCCCAGGAGGGCTCCACACCCCGGGAATTCATCCCTGTGCTCTGTCAGGAGCAGGGAACGGGCCTCTGTCACCTCCCAGCCGGCAAGGGACACTGAGAGGAAGGCAAGCTCCAAAGGCAGCCTGGGGAGAGGTGACACCGCTGTCCCCAGCTCCCCTGCAGCCAGGCTTCCCTCTCCTTTCCCAGTTTGTACTGGAATCTTGTCTCTGGTGTCACCCGTGTGGTCCAGCAGGGCGGAAGGACAAACACCCAACCACCCCCTCATGGGGGGATGGCAGGAGGCAGGAGATGGATCTCTGCTTCCCAGACAGATCTTTTTCTTCCAGAACTTCCTTGCTGGAGCAGAGAACCAAGTGGAAATCTTTCATTAGAAATAGGATTTTAGGAAAAAAAAAACAGTTAAAAGAAAATGATGGAAAGTTCTGTCACACTTCTGTGGCCTACAGAGACTGAGATGGACTCGGAGAACCTCTCGCAGGAGGAGCCTCATCCTTGAATTTCTGATGGATTGTTTAGTAGTTTCCAGCTCAGGAATTGTAAATGTGGAATTTGCCTCCAGCTGGCGCTGACATGGTTCCCCTTGGTTCAGTTCCACCTTTGGTCCTGAGATAATAAATATCTCCAAGGGTCACTCTGAGAGGGTCTTTCAATGCCTGCAAAATGATTCTGTGCCCCTCAGATGACAGCTGAACTGACCATGAACAGAGGTAGTTATGCTGGTAAAAAGGAACCCAAATGTTCTCCTTTAAAGCCAGAAGTCAGACCTGCCTTAAACGGGGTTTTAGATTTGTGTCTGCAGGTAGTGCTGTAAATAATATGTGGGGAGAGGATCAGAGCGCTCTGCAAACAGGGAGAGCTCCTGCCACAGGTGGCAGAGTTGGATTATTTAAAGGCCTGTCTGTGCAGGAATCACCAGTGTGACCCTCTTCTTTCTGATCATTCCAGCTTTGAACTGTTGCCCACCTCGGCTTGGCTGAGCAGGAGTCTGGGAATGTGGATTCCTGGCAATCCGGAGTGCTCTGGGTGTGAATAATGTGAAGAGAGGAGGTGGTGACAACAGAGACACAATTTTGTGTAAGGACAAGCATTAGATGCTGTAAATCAGCTGCACACCAGAATTTTCCTCCTCTGATTTCCCTCAGAAAAAGGACTGGGATCCAACCGCTGGGGACTCCCAGGCATTCAGCTGCTGCATCCCGACTTTCCATCTTAGCTCTGGGTACCAGTTGGTGCTGTATCCCAGGATTAGTGGGGGAATCTCTGAGAGAGGAGGGGAAAGCTTGCATTTAAAATGGAATAGAAGGAAAGTTCTTTCCCAGGGGAGTGGGAGGCTGCGTGATGCAGCAGCGGGTACAGTCCTCAGAAGCTCAATGTATTCAAGCTCCCTTTGGATAAAATCCCTCCCACGTGGGCAAAGGAGACCACGCCGTGCTCAGAGGGAACACACCCAAAGCTGCTCTGTGGGGCTGGGCTTCTCTCCCTCTCTGCTCCTGGAGGTGCAGCAGGGCTCCAGAGCAGGGATGGGGTTGCACCTGCAGCAGCAAAGGCAGCGGATTCCTCCGCAGAGTGGCTGTGATTCAGTCCCGATGAATCACTCAGCCTCTCTCTTTCTCAACCAGATCTTGGGATTCATCATTGTTAGAGCAGGAAGAAAAGGAGGAGGGGAAGAAAATAAGAAGAAAAAACCACAGTGCTTTATCTCCCTCTCTAATCCTTTCCAGTTTTCCTGTTTAAAAATTTAATTCCATTTTTGTAGGCATCCCATTGAGGTGGAATAAACCTTCGCTCATCCTGGAGAGGAAGCTGCACGAAGAGGAGGTGGGGTGGAGCACGACCATGACCGGTGACAGCACTGGGGTTCAGCACGGCTCGGGTTCAGAACAGCCAGAGATGGAAGGGGCTGGGGCTCTGCCTTCTCCATGCACCAAATCCCTTCCCCTGAGCAGCTCTAACCCTGCCCCCGGGTGCTGCTGGCCCTCAATCCACTCAGGCATCAAAATGAGAGCACAGAAACCCATTTAACCTCAGTTGTCCTGCAAACCCAGGATGGGCTTGGCTCAGGGCTCCACACTCTGATTTTTCCCTTTTGAGCCATTTTTCCCCTCAGGAGCTGCTGCTGGAGTTCCTGGCTGGGAACACTGGGAAGGCAGGTGAGGAGCTGCTCTGAGTGCTCAGATCTTGTCAGGAAGAGCTCCAATTGTCTGCTCCACAAAGAGGCATCAAGCCACATGTATTTATATATAAATTCAGCATTAGAGCTAGAGGCTACACTAATGAGTAGCTGCCACTAGTATCTACTATTAGTAAATACTAATAATGTCCGGAAAGCTCCATCAGTGGAGCAGTTTCCTCTCCACCATGAAGGCAAACCAAACTTGTTTCAGGAACTCTTTAACTGCCAGTTTTAGACCCATTTCAGCTCCACCCAGAGCAGCTTCATTCACTTTGGTTTTTGCTCCTTCGAGTCTGTGAAAATCCAGGCTGTGACAAGGTGTTTCTTCATGGACTGGATGTGTTTTACTTTTGTTAATGTTATTCTTTCTCTGTCTTTCAGTTTCTATAGTGATGGACAAACACATGCAGCACACACGAGGCCCAGCAGCCTGGGTGGTGTTTGCCTGCACTGCCTGAAAACACCACCAATTTTTGAGAAATCCACTGAAAAATCTTTGCCAAAACCTCTCAGATCTTTGAAAAATGAGTCCTATCAAACAAGCTGATAATATGTTTAATATACGTTCATTTTTTTGGATGTATTTTGTCAGCAAGCAGCATGTATTGCAATTCTGTGGGTGCTCTGGTTTCTCCTCCATCCACACATTTGGAGATGTCCCTTTTCCAGGGGCAAGGACCTCAGCTGTGATTAAAGGGCATGGAATGGATGGCTCCAAACCAAATCAGTTCTCTGAACCTGTGTGCACTCTGGATCTCCCTGTGAATCCAGTGACCCGGTGCAGCTCTGCTCTGAGAAATCCCAGCCTGAAGATCTCGCAGTGACTGTGTGAAGGCACTGCAGCTCGAACCCCCACACCCCAAAGTGCAGCTGCGGAGGTGAAAGGTGAGCACACCTGCAGATGGAGCTGCTCAGCTCCTGTGTTTATGCTCAGTCTGATCTTTCAATGGGTATTTTAAAAACGCAGCTGCTGAGCTGGTTGTGGTGTCCTGCTCTGCCAAGGCTGAGCTTTGTTAAGGCTGTCAGGGCCAGATTTCAGCTGCCAAAGCTCCGATAACGTCCGAAGAGCTGGGCTGACGCTGCAAGAGAAAAAGTCTTCGCTTGGAAATGCCGCCAATTTTTTCTTTTGTTTTGAGAAATCTATTGAAAGATCTTTGCCAAAACCCCTCAGATCTTTCAAAAACGGTTCCTATCGAGCAAGTTATAGTAAGATGGGCTTGCTCCACTTCCCTTCTGCACACAAGCAAAGAAACCAAACCACAGGTCCCTGAAGTTGCTCCGAAAGCGAGGGAGAAGCATCAGCGAGAATTCAGCGGGATGAAGGGAGAGGCGCCCACAGCGCCCACGCGGCTCCTGGGGCACACGGGGCGAGCACAGGGTTGGTGTCTCGGGGGGGACGGCCCCGGCTTTCCCCGGGCGGGGCGGGGACGGGGCCGGGCATCCCCGCTCTCCGTGCTGGGCGGGCCGGGGGCGGGCGCTGCCCGCGGAGCCACGGGCGGGAGCGCAGCCCCGCATCCGCACCTGGGCGGGCAGGAGGCACCGCATCCCGCACCTGGGCGGGCGGTACCGCATCCCCGCACCTGGGCAGCGCCGACACCGGTCCTGCCCCGCCAGGATGAGCGGCCGCGCCGGGGGAGCCGCGCCGGGCTCCGCGGGGCTCTGCCACGGCCACGGTGAGCAGGAGGCGGCGGCGGGAGCGGCTGGAGAGGGGGTCCGGTGGGGATGGTGGCAAACCCGCTCCGGGGTGAGCTGTTCGCTGTCCTCGCCCTGGGAGCGCCCCTCGGCAGCGCCGGGGGTGATGCGGGTGCGGATGCGGTGTTTGGCGTCCCCCGGGTGCGGGTGCGGTGCTCGATGTCCCCGCGGTGCTGTGCCCGGCGTCCCGCGGGTGCGCGGCGGAGCCCCGGGGCGCTCGGAGGGAGCGGAGGGAAGGTCGGTGCGTGTGTGCTTGCACAGGTGAAGGCGGCAGCGAGCGGCACCCGCGGCCGCCGGCCCCGCTGGGATGTGCGGCTCGTGTGCCCAGCAAAGGGCTGGAATGGGCAGCGCTGACCCGCGGGAGGACCGGGACTGAGGCTGGCAGAGGGCAGGAGCCCCTGGCACAGGGAAATCACCGGGCGGGGAGGCTCGGCGGGCTCCGCACGAGTGGGAAACTTTGCTTAAGTGAGGGTGAATGGCTGTGCCTGGAAGAGTTCAAAGAACGGGCAGGTTGTGGCACTCGGGGGCACGGTTGGACTCGAGGATCTCAGCGGGGTTTTCCAGCCTTAGCGATTCAGTGCTTCGGGGATGAAGGAAGGTGTTTTCCAGGACTGGGGCAGCTCTGTGCTCCGCCAGTTGTGTCCCAGGGTCCAGAGTGCAAAGGCTCCGGTCACACTGGAGCTCTCCCAGCTCTGTATCCGTTCCAAGCTCGTGTCACCAAGGTGAAGCATTTTGTCACTGCTGAAGCTTGCTCAGAATTACTCGAGAGCGAGGGAAGTTCACAGGAGTCCTGCTCAAGTGTGAGTGCTTTGATTCAGGTGCTGGGAGTGGAGCCAGTTTGTGGATCCGACTCCGGGAGAGACAGAGCTGTGCCTGGGAGTGAAGGAATAGTGTCACTTCCTCAAGCCCTGAGGCATTTTCCCTTGCTCCAAAACAAACTTCACCCTCGGAAACTTGATAGAAGGGTGAGTAATTAAAACATTACACCAGCTGCAAGTTTGTGCTGCTTGAGGGGAGGTGAGGAAGGAGCCAAGTCCTGGTTTGCCAGCCTCAAGCTCCCAGACAGCCTGGAGTGCGCTTTGAAATGTGTGATGTCACTATGACTTCATTTCTTCTTAAAACCAAAATACTTTCCTTTTAATGGGAACACTGCCCTGTGTTTCCTGAAGGAGGATGATTTTTCTGTGTCCCCTGTTGCTGCAGTCGGCTGTTCTCGCTTGGGACAGGCAGGGTGGAGTTTTTCAGGAGATTACTTGGATGTTGTCAGTGTCGCAGAGGGTGATGGATAGCCTGGCTGAGGTCAGTCTCCAGGGAAGGTATCGGGGATGTGCAGCAGTCTGTGCAGTGCCACTCCTTGGGGGAAGAGCCACAGGTACGCCCGGGGACCCAGGGATGGGAGCATTCCCACCAGGAATGGGGACTGCTGTGACAGGCAAGGAGCAGCAGCACCTTCCTCTCCTCCGAGATCTTCCCTCTGCCTCTGCTCTGCCAGCCTGACCTTGGCACTGCCAGCACTGTCCAATAACACCGTTGCAAAACAAACATGAGTCAGGCTGTGAGTTTGCTTAAACAACAGCTCCTTCCACACCAAGGTGTGTTTGTCTCATTTCCTCAAGCAGGCTCTGGCCGGGGACACACAGGAATAGCTGAGCTTGCCCAGTCCACTTTGATTTAAGAGTGCTCATTGTTGGCTCATTAAGGCCTTCTAGGAAGTCTCCAAATCGTACATTCAGCTCCTCTGTGCCAACTGTGCTCCTGCAAGTGCCAGCAGTGCTTCTGCTTCTCCCCCTCCTCCTCCCCATCCTCTGGAGCCAGCTGGCATGCCTCGAGTTTTCTGCCTTTGCTCCCCTTTTCCAGGTATTCCAGGAAGTCTGAGGCAGGACAGAGAGCAAGGGACAGGTGCCTGCCAGAACGGGGCTGAGCCCTTCGGTGAGGAATGTCTGGAACTCGTGGGTTTCCAGGTGAATGCAGGGGAGATGCAGCTGGACGTGGGATGCAGGAGCCTGTGTTGGGAGCGGGGCTGAGGAGAGGGAGCTGGGAATTCCCCACCTCTCCTTCGAGGACAGCTCTGTCCTGCTTTCCACGCTCCTCCGCTCCCGGAGACAGCAGGATGGGGGGGACACGGAGCAGGACAAGGTGGGGACCCCAGTGTCCTCTGTGGGGACTGGCCGTGCTTGCTGCTGTCTCCTGCACGGCAGGAGCGGTAGGAGGGGGACGGAATGAGTGCCAGGAAAGTGTGAGGAGCAGCACGCTGCCCTGCACGGAATGGAAATGGTCCCTGTGGGTTTGTGCTTGAAACCACAGCTGCTGTCTGAGGGGAAAGCAGGAGAGCACCATCCTCCCAACGCTTGGTGTGCAGGAGGGGAGAGGCAGGGCAGGATTGCCCCGTGCTTGGCTTGGTTCACAGAAGCACAAATGGAAATAATCGGAGTGATTTCAGTGAGGAGCTGCTCTGGCTTCAGCTGCCTGGGGATCCACAAGAGCTCAGGTTGGACATCAGGAGGAATTTCTCCATGGAAAGGGTGCTCAGGCCTTGGCAGGGGCTGCCCAGGGAGGTTTGGAGTGTCCATCCCTGGAGGTGTCCAAGGAAGGGCTGGAGGTGGCACTCAGTGCTCTGGGCTGGAGACAAGGTGGAGATCAGGCACAGCTTGGGCTCGGTGGTCTCAGAGATCTTTTCCAACCCAAATGATTCTGAGATTCTGTGACTGCAGTGAACGTTGGTGTAAACCCTGAGAACCATGTGGCTAAAATCTGGGGTGCCAGTGCCAAGTCCTGGGGGTTAAAGAAAGTCTCTCGTGGGAGCACTACTAATTAATATCCACTTAGGGCTTCCCTGGCCCTTCTACTGAAAAAGACACTGATGAGTGTCAAGTTAGAGACCATCCCCTGTTCTGATGTTGTCATTCCTGTGCTTCATTCCCCAGGTAGTGCCTCAAAAAAATTCTTTCTAAAAAGACCAATATACCCAGTTAAATGTTCCTCTGTAAACCTGGTTGATTCCTCAAGGAAACAGAGTGTGAATAACCTCATGTTGGTGCAGGTTATGGGAAAGTGGGAAAGTGCTTCATGGTTTTTGCATTTAACTCCTTGCACTTCCATTTCCTGGCATTCCCTGCTCTCCCTGGTGCATTTTTTTGTGGGGCTATCTTTATTATATTAGTATTTGTCAGGGAGATGTTACCTTTGCCTCAGCTGGAGCAGAGGGTGGGTTACCTCCCACTGGATGTGTGGAGATGGGAGAGGGATGATCCATGTGCTTCTTCCCTCAGCTAACACCAATCCAAACCCAGGATCTGCAAAGCAGCTGGCTTTAATCTGGTCTTGTTGTGTAATTCCATCAGACTGATTTTTATTAGAACCCATAATCTAATTGAGGCCCCCCTCAGCCCTGAGGAGCGGCTGCAGACGCGGGGTTCCAGGGAGAGACACGGCCAGCAGGGCGCGGGGGAAAGCAAATTACTCTGTAAGCACACAAATGGAACTTGGGCCATCTGATGTGATTAGGGAAACAATTAGAGAAAATCGCTGGAGGTGCAGTGGTTCGTGAGGAGATGGTGCTGCTCTGGAGAGTCACCCCTGGGCACAGGGTCCTGTCACCAGCCTGGGATGGGGAGACGAGGGTGAAAAGCCACTTTCTGCCCCTTTGTGGGTGGTGTTGGGTGTTTTTGCCGTGTGCCGGTGCAGCCAGGAGGGTTTGGTTGTTCGCGGGTGGGTTTGACAGAGCCGTGCCTGGGTCTGGCTGGTGCAGCAGGGGTTGGAGCCGGACCTGTTGCACCAAGCTGAGCAGGGAGATCGTTCTCTTGCGGGTTCTGGGTCTGTATTTCCTGAGCTGAGGCAGCAGTTCGGAGCCCTGCCTTCAGTGCATCTCACCCCCACCTCCTCCACCCTGCCCTCATCTCCTGCCTCTCTGAAGGTTCTCACCCCCACACTTCAGTTTGAAGTCAGGGAGCTTTGCACAGACTCAACACCTCCAAAAACCAGTCCTGTGAGGGTTCCAGCTGTACCCAGGCTCCCACTGCATCTCTCCCTAACCCGTCTCCTGCCTGCCCACCCCTGGCTGGGCCAGCACCGGCTGCCACCACACCCTGCACTGGTGACACAACGCAGAGCACAAGCACAGGGCTGGTGACACACAGGGCCAGGGCTCTGTCCCAGCTCAGGGCAGGACCCCCCTGAGCCATCTGCTCAGGACCGTGTGGCTGCAAGGCCCCTTATTCGCTTGGACTTTCCCCTCCGTTAGGTCTGAGGTGGCTCAGCCAAGTTCTGCCCTTGCAGTTCCCATGGAGACGGGTTGGATGCTGAGCATTACCGGGGCTGAGGCACAGCAGCTCCCGCCCGGGCCAGCAGCTCCCCCGTTCATCTGCCCTGGCAGGAACCCAGGCACTGCCCCTTACCAGGCTCTCTGTCCTCCCAAACAAACCTCAAACCACGTCCTCCTCTCCTCCTCTGTGCCTGCAGTGTCTGGCTCCTGCTGGGCTCTGAGCCCACCCAAGCTGTGCCCAGTCCTGCCCGAGGCCTTCCACCTTTGTGCCTGAGAGTCCTCGAAATCAGTAAAATTCCACATTATCCCTTCCAGCAGCTGAGCAGCCACTCTCAGAGCACCCATGGAAAGCTCCCAAACCATCCCCAGATGCAGAAGGGTTAATTTGGCCTCTAGAATCTGCTTATTTTGCGATGTACCAGGGCTGCTTTAACGCCGGGAAGGTCACAATTAAACCTTTCTCAGAGGTCTTCCTGAGAGGACTTGAAAGATGCAGCTGAACCTCTGGATCCAGCAAATGAGCTCTTCCATGCTCATCATCCCAGAAGTTGTTCTGAGGTGTCCTGGCTCTTTTGGGGCTCCTCAGCTGAACCAGAGGGTGTTGGGCTGGGCCCTGGTAGTGAAACGATTGGCGAGGTGAGCCCCAGGCCGGTTCCACATGGACCAGAAAAGTTTGAGGAGGATGTTTGTGGTGATCTGGCTCTTTATGGCTGCTTTAACATCACTGAAGTCAAAGCTGCCACCGTTAAAGCCCCTCTCAGAGCTTTGTCTGGCAGAACTCAAGGCTGCAGCTGATTTTAGATGAGCCAAAGCAGTGGAACGTGTTTCTTCTTCATGGGCCCTCCATGGGATTGTTAAAAAAACATGTTTTCCCTGACAGGAAAAACTGCCAAGCAAAATTTTTATCATCCAGCAGAGAAGAGAAAAGGGAAATAAATTAGAAACCCAAACCCAGTCAACACCGTCCCCAGAAAAATAAGGGAAAGTTGCAGCAATGAATATAAATTAGGAATTAGAACATGTAGGTGTCTGATAAGGGAGGCTAAAGGAATCTGTGAAATAGTAATGAGCAGGGGGGTTCAGGATGAAGGGAAAGCATCTCCCAAGAACACTGAGAACCACCAGAATGTTGTGTTCAGTAACTGCTTTGCTGGGTTCAAATGGCAGAGTCAAAACAGGAGAAGACAGAGTCAGATTGAACCCTCCAAGAAATACCATCTGCTGAGCTGTCACCAAACTCCCAGGTGAGAAAAGCACTGGCCAGGCAGTCAGGGGGCATAAACTGAAACTGGAAAGTAAATCAGGTCCTGTGGCAGAGACCCTCTGTGCAAGCACCTCAGAGCCCGTGCTGCTGGCGGAAAATGAAGTTCCCTTCCCCTCCTCCTCTTTGCCTTCATCCCCTCTCCATTCTTGGCTCTGACTTCCAGGCCGCGCTGCACATGGACCCGCTCTCACAGACACATGAAATTCAGCTCCGCAGCTTCCAAAGCCTTTCAGCAGGAACCAGGCTGAATAACCCAGCCTGTTCTGTACCACAGGGGCACCAGGGAAGTGCAGAGCAAGCAGCTCATCGCTGGGCTGAGTTTAGGAGCCTCCTTGCTCAGCAGAAAATCATGGAGCTGATAAAAACTAATTGCAAAGATGCCTTTTATGAGTGCCCGGTTTTCCACGGGCTCTGCTTGGCTGCGTTGTTTTATTGATCAGAAACCTTCTATTATAGCTCAGGGAGGAAAACAAGCAGCCCTTCCGCACTCGTGTTTGCTTTTAATAAAATACAGCAAGCGGAACTTGCTCAGGGATGATTAAAACACAACCAGGGAATCGGGAATCGGAGGAAGAAGGGATTTCCTTCTGCCCGCTCAGCTCAGGATTTCCCCGCTCCACGGAATACTCACTTACCATGTAAAGGCTGAAAGGGAGGAGAAATCGGGGTTGTTCACCTGCGTGAGACCTGTGGGGGACAGTCTGGGGAGAGGGCAGGGCAACGTGAGCACAAACACCTGCAAGATGTAAGTGCCAGGGCAATGGTTAGCTGGGAGAAGAAAAGCTTGGAGCAGAGGAAAGGTTTCCAGGAGCCGGGAATTCCTGCTAAATGGAATTCTGGCACTGAGGGGGGCTGGGAGCACACCCCACTGTTTGTTATTAGCAGTAACGATGATGGTGGCAGCAGATTAATTGTGGTTTGGGTTAATGCTTCTCTCCGGCTCATCCATGTTTGTCTGCATCCCGAGAACCCCCTGCCCTCCCCTCCTGGCATCCCTCGCTGACACATGAGCTGAGAGGGGTTCTGGCTCTGCAGGGCTTCCCAGGCAGTTCCTTTCTTTTCCACATCCCTCCTCTTTAGCAAACATCTGATCCCTCACTGCTCTCTGGGTGCCCAGACATTTATTGTTCCAGCTTTTGTTTATTTAAAAACAAACACACAAAAATATCAGCAATGAGAGCCCAGAACAAGGATCCAAAAATAGGCAACCCAGGAGAGACTGAAAGCTCCAATCTTGGCACATGGAAACGTTTTTAGGTGATGAAGACTTAAAAAACCCAGCTAAAAGCAACACCAGCGGGAAAAGCACCCTGGAGAGCAATGGCTGTGGGATGGCCTCTGCAGCGGGATCCGCTCCCCTGGAATTCACTCATCAACCATGGAAAACTGCAGGGAGTCACTGGGTCCCGTAGCTGTTGGTGCCCAGCTGGCATCCCCCAGGTGCAGAGATGTCCCATGGCAGGAACTGGGTGCAAAGGAGCTGCTTCCTCTAGGCCTTGGGTGGGGTCAGCCCTGTCCCACCCGAAGCCCACGTGTCCCGAGTAGTCAGGAAGATGGATTGAGTGCAAAGCTCCAGTCTCCCTCCAGAGACTTTCTCTGGGAGTCTGTGTTCATCCCTGAGGAACCGGTGGGGAAGGATCTTCACAAGGAGATCGATGGGGCTGATGAGGATGAGCTGTGCCGAGGCAGGAATCACTGACTGCACGAGGAGAGGATGGAGGAAAGGCCAAGAGGACTGGGGAAAGCTGAGAGAATTGGGAGTGTTCAGCCTGGAGAAGGAATTGTTCCCTGGGAGGGTGGGCAGGCCCTGGCACAGGGTGCCCAGAGCAGCTGTGGCTGCCTCTGGATCCCTGGCAGTGTCCCAGGCCAGGCTGGACGGGGCTTGGAGCAGCCTGGGACAGTGGGAGGTGTCCCTGCCCGTGGCAGGGGTGGCACTGGGTGGGATTGAAGGTCCCTTCCAACCCAGACATTCTGCGATTCCATGATCAGGTAGGAAGGTACTGCATGGGGAAGGACATGAAAATCACACACAGAAAACAGGGAATCACCAAACCCCCCAGCTAATGCTGGAACAGAGCGAACGCAGCAGCAGTGCTCATCCAGAGGAGTGGGACGTGGAAGGCAGGGAAGGAGCCCTTCCTCCCGGTGCTCTTCTCAGGTCTGCACTTCAGGAAAGCCACGAGAGGGATCAGGGAGGAGGAATGAGCAGGAGGGAAGAGCAGAGTTGGGCTGGGGGGGCTCTGTGTCAGTGACAGCACAGCCAGGGCTGCTCGTGGGGCTGCTCTGCAGATGCAGCAGTGTCTGCAGCAAGAAGAATAAACAAAGCCTGTCGAGGGCAGGAAAAGAAGCCATGGCAATAAAATGCAGCAAGGAAGATTTAGGATAGAGCCTAGAAAAATCCCTGCATGTGCTTCCCCTGGGAGGCTGAGTAACGAGAATGTGGAATCTCCATCTCCAAATGTCATCCACAGCAGGTGAAAATATAGCTGGGTCTGCTTAAACAGCTCCTCGGGGTCTCTCCCAGCCCTTTTTCTCCATCTGATTCTTCTCTCCACGGCCTCAGAATCTGCTTTACAGCCTGAAAAGAAATACAGAGCTGAAACGACTGCATGACAGACCTCGCAGATTTTCTTGGTAGTGAGCTGGTTTTTTAAGTGACAAATGGAAACTTCCTGTGGGAAAAGTCTGATTTTGGTGTAATGTGATTTTCTGTGAAAAAGCCAAGATCACACAGAAAAGCTGGTTTTGCTGGATCTGCTGACTTGGTGTTGTTCTGAGGTTTTATTGGATCTGCAAAGTTGGTGCTGACAAAAGATTTTGGTGCTGTTTTCTCTTCGGATGTTCTTCCTTCAGATCAAAAGCCTGGTTAAATACAATAAACCAAAGGTGCAGATAACAGGGCAGGTGACTGTGTCAGCCCAGGGTTTCCTGCTTCCCTGTTCGGAGCCGCTTCTTGCCGGTTGCCCCGGCTGGGTTTGAAGGGTGTGACGTTAGCACGGGTTCTCCTTCCCTCTTCCTGAGCGCATCCAGGATGAATACCCAAATCTCTCCTGGATGCTGGTTTCCCAGCAGCTTCCCCTCCCTGTGAACCCAGAACTGCCCGTGAGGTGCAGGAACAAGGCCAGGCTTGGCACGTGACAGGGTTAATCTGAGGGGAGCCGGGAAGGATGGGGAGGGACTTTTTACAGGAGCCTGGAGTGCCAGGACACAGGGAATGGCTTCAGCTGACAGAGTGGGTTTAGATGGGATATTGGGAGAAAATTCCTCCCTGTGACAGTGGGGAGGCCCTGGCACAGGGTACCCAGAGAAGCTGTGGCTGCCCCTGGGTCCCTGGAAGTGTCCAAGGCCAGGCTGGATGGGGCTTGGAGCAGCCTGGGACAGTGGAAGGTGTCCCTGCCCATGGCAGGGGGGGCACTGGTGGAGTTTTAAGGTCCTTCCCACCCAAACCATCCCATGATTCTGTGATTTGTGCTGCTCCTTTTCACAGTGGGCTTTGGCAAGGCCCTTCCTCACGCTGTGCTGAGCAGGCTCCAGTCCCAGGGCAGCGGGAGCCACTGGGGAAACTGGGGCTGCACCGCTCGTGGGACTGGTGCAGGGAAAACCTGGTGCCACTCCTTCCTCCAAAACAAGTGCAGTGATAAATCATTTTGCACTCTCTCTCTCCCTGAGAGATGGATTTATGTTTTATGTTCACCCTCATTCACTAAACGGGGGTTTTTATGAGAGCACATCCCTATTTCTATCATTAGCAGCACATGTGCAGAGTGAGGCTTTGGGTACTCACCAGTCACTCACTGCTCATTGTGATGTCTCCACACTTTTCCCTCCTCCCTCACTCCCAAAGCAATTAACAGGAAATTCAGCTGCTGCCTGAATGGACACATTTCCAGCAATCTTCCTTAATTCTTTATTTACTGTAAAATGAGCGGGGCAAAAACTGCAACGTCAGTTCCTCTTCCGAGGCTGGATCTGCTCCCTCCTGGCAGCTCAGCCTCTCTCTGCCCTGCCCTTTCCCCAACCCCATCCCGGTTTCTGATGAGCTGTGATGGAAGGCAGGCTGGGGGAACACCTGATTGCTGCCCATGAATTCCTGGAGGGAACGGTTTCCAGGGAATTGGTGTGGCCAAAGCTGAGCTGTTCTCAGTCAGCGCTTGGAGCTGCGTCCCTGCCTGCCCTGGACAGTGACTTGTGCTGGGTGAGCTCAAACTTCACTTCTGCACCGCCCAGAGCAGGTCCTGATGGCATTTCGTGCCGTGCAGAGGGAAAATTCAGTGTCTGCTGCTTTGAATAAGTAAGGTTTTTAGCGGTGGGGATAGGCTGAGGCAGTCAGGGGACTGCCTGAGCCAGGGAAGGAGGAGACTGATGGAGAAGGTGAAGGGAACTGGTGTCCAACCTGTGCCTCCCTCTTCAAACAGAGCCTTGAACTGCTCCAGGAATAAAACACTGCTGTGAGCACAGACATCAAAACCTGGCCTGGCAGCGAGGGGATCTCGGAGATCCCTCAGACATCTCCTTTTGATGCTCTGCACAGTCCAACAAACCCTTCACAGGTCTGGGAACACCCGAGGGAGCACCAGCACCGTGCCCCGCTCTCAGAAAACAAAGCGGTGAGAAGGAAGATCTCTGTGCTGCTGGAAAGCTTTAAGGCAGTTCTGGATAAATGAAAGGCTCGGGGGGCTCTCCCAGGCTTTCAGCCTGCGCTTGTTCCCCTCCTCCAGAGCAGGAGGAGAAGGAGGAGGAGGAAAAGGAGCAGGAGAAGGAAGAGGAAAAGGAGGAAGAGGAAAAGGAGGAAGAAAAGGAGTAGGAGGAGGAAAAGGAGAAGAAGGAAGAGGAGGAGGAGGAAGAGGAGGAGGAGGAAGAGGAGGAGGAGGAAGAGGAGGAGGAGGAAGAGGAGGAGGAGGAAGAGGAGGAGGAGGAAGAGGAGGAGGAGGAAGAGGAGGAGGAGGAAGAGGAGGAGGAGGAAGAGGAGGAGGAGGAAGAGGAGGAGGAGGAAGAGGAGGAGGAGGAGGAGAAGCGCTGCACCAGATAGTGCAGAAGTGAGACTGGTTTGGGGAGGTCAGTTCAAATGATGCCATCACACCTGGGATCTCCAGGGTCAAGGGTAGGATGGATGCAGGCCAAGGTCCAAAATCCCAGTGGGACACATTCACAGATCAATAAATTAATGAATTCTCTGTCCATGTTCTCGATCCCACAGAAAAGTCTTACCCACAACAGGCTGCTCTGCCTGATGCAGCGACCTTGAGGAGCCCTAAGTCGTAACAAATCCTACAAAAATGCTTTTGTGCTTCAGCTGGGATATTAGGAAAGATCTCGGGGAGCTCAGGTGTGCGGGCAGGTTTATTACAGAGGATCCAATCATGGTAAATCCACATTTAACTTTAACAGCCAACCGCAGACTGCGACCTTGCCTGGCCCTTCCCAGCCTCTGCTGTAAACCATGTGCTCAACAGCCTTTCTTTAATGGTTATTTATCCTTCATCACTGTTGTTTTAAATTGTACTGTGTCTGGAGGAGCTTCCAGAGGCAGCTGAGGACGGTGGGGCTGGTTCAAGGCAGCACCAGGCAGGCAGCGCCTCCTCTTGTGACAAAAACCAATAAATTGGTACCAGCACTCCAAAATCTGAGCTACTGTTAGTTCCTAAGGGATTTACAGAGAGGGTCTGGCCACAGTGAGCTGGATTTTTCATGCTGGCAGGAATTATATTTAATTAGAATGAAGGAAATAGAATTAATTAATAGAATTAATGCAGCAGGAGAATCAACTCTCTAGTTAAGGTGGGTGTTGTTTTCCTCAAAGGAATAATTTCTTTAAAGGGTAAGTTAGGACCCAATAAAAAGTGCAGCACTGCTGGAGTCAGGGGATTTTAGGGTAAAATAAACTCAAAGCAGAGAAGTAGGTGATGATAGATGTGTATGGAGGGATCTTAAAGATTGGAGAGAGCAAACAGTGCTGATGAGGGACAGAGGGGATGGGAGAGTTCAGGGAAGCCTAAATCATACTTTCCCTGGATCCACCTGGAGAAAAAAGCAACTCTCATCCTGAAGAGTTTCTCCAAGAATGAAAAATAGAAATTAAAAAAAAGTCCAAAATAACAAATTATTCCTTTTGAGTGACTGAAAAGGCTCCCTTGGCTACACATCATTCTGGGGACTGAGAGCCCCCCCGATTTCCCTCCCAGCTCTTGGAAAAACATCCAGGTAAAAGAAATGTCTGTCAGGCCGCTTCTGCTTGAGAGAAAAGTCTGTTTTTATTTCAAGAGCAGCGACACTCCTTTCCTTGTGTCCAGGCTCTTTTGTTCCCTTAGAAGCTGCAGCTTTGGATGGAAGGAGTCTGGCAGCCACACCTGGAACCTTTTTCCAGCAAGAACATTTACTTTTTGGCTAATTTAGTGCTTTGCAGCTTCTCAGAATAAGTTTTTCATTTGCTTTCTGCTGGGATGTGTAAATATGAATAAACGTCAGTTCTTTCACGAGCAGGGCAGAAGATAAAATATATATAAAAAAAAGCTCCTTTGGCAAACACCCACATGGAAGTTTTCAAAAGCAGCCTCAAACTGCATCTGTAGGCTGCAGCTACTCCTCCACCCCTGTGTATCCCTGCGCTCAGAGACGGAGTGCAAACAGGAAACCGCAATTTTTAAAGCCACTTTTTGGGGTTTTTATAAACAGCTCCACAGTCTGCAGGGGTGTTGTGTTGTCCCCACGCATCGCCGTGCTGCCAGGTGTGAGAATTCCTGGAGGGAATTCTAGACGTGTGCTGGGCAAGGTGCGAATTCCCTTCTGCAACTCTTTTATGGAAAATTAACCAACTTTTGCTTTCCTGCGGCACAAGCTGGAGTCTCTGCAGTTGTTCAGGGCTGGGCACACTCAGGCCCAGCTGATGCATGTTCAGGGTTTAGCACAAGTGCTGAGACCAGGACAGAAAGGAGCTTCAAGAGGTGAAAGTAAAGGAATTTTGGTGAAAAATACCCCAAAGTACCTTGCATTAAGAAGATTCCCAACCTTCCTGGCCAGCAGAATCTCTTGCCCTGCCTCAGACCCCTGCCCCAAATGAATCCACAAAGGACAGTGTTTTGTATCATATTTTTCACAGAAATGTCAGGTCTTTCTTAAGCTGCTTTACCTGGTTGTGACCAAACCTTTTTCTTGTTTAAAACCACAGAATTTCAAAATAAAGACCTTCATGGATGCTGCCTGTGCCCTTTCCAGTCTCACAGACCATCCCATCCATAAATCCCTGCAGTCTGAGCATGTTGCAGCCTGCAAACTAATTTAGCACAGGAGGAACACACCATGAGTCCAGGTGAGCTCGAGAACAAGGAATATCTCATTCCTGAGAACTCTGGAGATGATTGAATTCTGATCTTTATGCTGGAGATTTCTAGATGTAGATTAATTTTAGATTAAGAAATATGAATCATAAACTTTGCTGGCAACATTCGGATTCTTTTCTGTGCTTATTTGTGGGCCATGCATTGCAATTTTTTGGTTGCTGATGCTGCAGCTGTTTTTGTTCAGTTCCAAGGGACATAGATGTCACAGACTGTTGATTCCTTTGTCCTGTTGAATTATCTTAGGGACTAAATCAGGTTTTCATTGCTACTCCTTGCCACTGTAAATTCAGAACTAATTATTAACTAATGCCAAATTTTCAGTTAAAAATCTGCTGTTCCCATAGGATTTCTTACGAGTTTATTTGCTGGAATATTCGTGGTGGCTGTAAGTGGCAGAAAGTCAGAAATTCTTTGTGCACGGGGATAAAAAGTGGAAAATTTTTGTCACGAGCAACATGAGAACTGCAAAATGCTTTCAGGATGATTTTTAGAAGTCTCTTTTTGATAATTTCAGAAGGAAATGGGAGTGGGGCAGTCAGCCCTGCTGGGTGGGGAGGGGCTGGGAGACTGAGCTTTGAGAAGTGCTGGCCGAGTGGAGGCAGGGTTTGAAGGCCTCCTGTCAGGAGGAACTCCAGAGAGGTTGGGGATGAGCTGGACCTTCTGCAGGAGAGAGTCTGGGAAGGCTGTGGTCCTCCAGTCCGAGCAGGGAAAGAGGCTGGGAAGCGGCAGGGATGGACCTGCCAGAGATTCTTTTCCAAAATGGATGTGGTGGGATGAAACACCTGGTGTTTGATGGTATTGGATCACTGCCCCCAAAACATGGTGTTCAGAGCTCCCCAGAGCTCCAGGGAGTAGGGGATCCTTGGCACTTCCCCTGCAGCTCCCTCAGTCCCTATTTCCACCTCCGAGGACCGAGCTGAGCTGGAGCTTTTTCGTGAAGTTTTTGGTGAAGGTAGTGGCTGTTGTTTGCTCAGCAACCCCGTCCATCCCTCACTCTTAGAGAATCCCAGAATCCCAAATCAGTGAGGCTGGAAAAGCCCTCCAGGACCACCAAGTCCAAGCTGTGCCCCATCCCCACCTTGTCCCCAGCCCAGAGCCCTTGAGTGCCACCTCCAGGAATTCCTTGGGCACCTCCAGGGATGGGCACTCCAAACCTCCCTGGGCAGCCCCTGCCAGTGTTTAACCACCTTTTCCACGCAGAAATTCCTGCTGCTGTCGGAGTGTGATGCTTTTACACCTGGCTAAGGTGCGAGGCAGGGCTGGCACCGGCGACTGCTCTGAGCTCCGAGTGGGAAATGAGCTCTGCAGACAGCGCCAGAGGAGAGTGGGTATTATTTATTTAGTGTGATAAAGCAGCAGCAGTGGGTTAATCAAACGCTCATTAGCAGCAGGTCAGGCTACAATTAGAGAGCCTGGTGCAGTTGGCCACTTCTCTCTGAATGCCACCAGTCAGACATCGAGTGTCTGGGATAAGCAGGGATTAGGTTGGTAAGCAAAGTGCCTTCAGGCACAGTTAGAGCTGCCCGGGGATCTTTGTGCCTCCCTTTATCCCAGCAATTAAGGGAACACAGGGCCCTGAAGTGGCACTCGCGCTCTCTGAGTTGCGTGAAATCTTGAACAAAAGCTCCAAGCAGCTCTCCCGAGTAATTAAATCTCATCTGAAAGAGCTTGAAGTCCCAGGGGGTACAAAGGAGTTCTTTTCTCTCCTGTTACAGGAGGGAAAAAAGGAAAGGTCTGCTCCTCAAGCGCAGGTTTATATTTTACACGGGTGTTTTTTCCCTTCTTCGTGCTATTTTAAGAACCAAATCTCCACAACTCAATTGTCTGAACATCAGAAGTTTCTCCTCCTTGGAGAGGAGGTGAGATTCTGGCAGCTCAGGTGTGGAAGGAAAGCAAACACCTCGATCAGTTCAAGCTGCATTCCCGGGGTTGTGCCGAATCCTCCAGTGAATGATTTGCTGTGCTTGAGGAATGAAGGGCTGGGATCAGTGGCTGGGGGTGGCTGGATAAATGCTCACCCCTCTGGATACAGCACTCCATCCTCAATCCATCCAATTCATGTTCCCAGCCACAGCTTTCCCCTCCATCAGCCCAGAGAGGCCCCAAATTCTGCTCTGTTCATCGGATCACCGAATCGTGGAACCACACATCACAGAGTGGTTTCTCTCACTGCACTGGGTTTAAGAGTCCTCTACAGAGTTGGTTTTGTCCCGTATCAAACCCTCAGGTAATCCCAAATCAAATCCTTTTCTGAAATCAGAGAACACAGCGATTTATTATATCAATAGTGTTGTTGATTAGCACTGAAAATACCAGGAAGGCAAATTTATTCTCCTCTAATTCCGACTGATTTGCCAAATTCTATTCCCCATCTTTAATTCCCAATGAACTGTCTTCTTTAGGAGCTATTTTATTCTTGTGCTGGAGAGCAGTCTTGGATTGATAGGCTTACAATTACCTAGATTATCCCCTTTATTCTTTCAAAATATTGATACTCATTTTTTGCTAACTGATTGTCCAAGTTTACTGGGAATCAAAACCAACCATGTGTGAATTTGCTTACCCAGGTCTTTAAAATTTTTTAAAGACCAAGATGCCATTACCTGGACTTGCTAATCTTGAAATGACCAGCAGCTGTTCAATGTGTGGGGATGGAAAACTTCATCACCACATAACAAGGTCCCCAAAATAAAATCACAGAATCCTTCCGGTTGGAAAAGACCTTCAAGATCATCGAGTGCAACTTTTGAAGTATTTATTGGCAGTGTGTCTTTTCTTAAATCGTGGTCAACAACTTAAATATTTTCCAGCTGATCAGCCTCACTTTAATTATTTCTTTTCCTACCAACATGCTCAAAATCAGCCTCTTCTGCAGCCTGCAGATGTCTGCAACTCTTACTGCTTTCTGACCATTCCTAAACTTTTACCATAAATCCACAGCTACCAGCTTCCCCTTTTTCTGTATTTTCGGACACATTTTTCTTCTGTATTTTTGCCCCTCTGTGACCTCTGCTCCAAGCCTGCCCACGGGCTTTGAGGTGCTGCAGGTTTGTGAGCTAGTGCTTCTCCCTCTCTTCTGTTTCCATCCTTCCTGCTGTTTAGCTCCCTGTTTTCAGCTCTGTTAAAACCAGGAGATTTTGTCAACCAAAGCCCTCTGCGGAGCTGAAACCACAGATGGTGCAATCAGCACAGCCCAAGGGATTTCTCAGTCAGAGTTACACAGAATTAGAGCGAAGAAAGACACTCAGGCCAGGAGATCCTCCTGTTCCTGCTGAAGTCCAGTTGCAGAACCATAAACTGGCTCTTGGCACTGGGCTTCAAAGCAGGAGCTGATTTCCTGCTTGTGTTTCACAGCCTACAAACCCGGCTTATGGCAGCAATAAAAATAAACCAGAGGCGTTCAATTCCGACACAATAAAGCTGTGGTCGTGCCTGGCCTCCAGATGGGGAGTGGAACGAGTCCACCACAACAGCCTGTGTAGGAAACAGGGCAGGAGTTGAGGGCAGTGGGAAAGACAAGTTGTGCTCGAGCCCTTCCTTCTGCGCTGTGGGTAAATCCTCTCTGCAGGGAGGAATTTTCCTGCCTCACTCAGCCACTTTTCCCCTCCTGGGCCTGGGCGATGCTGTGCTGCCCAGGGGGGTTTGCAGGCAGCACAGGAACCCAAGGGAGGGACAGAAATGGGTGACCAAGGCTCGTCTATGCAGCTGGAAAAGTGAGGAATTCGTGTATTGAAATGTCATTTGGGGTGACTCCAGGGATGTCCCAGCACTGCCCAGAAGGGAGATGGTTCCTGTCACTGCTCTGTCCCTCATCTCTCCCAAGGTGGCAGCTGCTGGCCCGTGCTGGCAGAGCTCAGAGCAGCACAGCGGTGTGTCTGTGAGGAGGTGAATGTCCATGGCAATGTGCCTCCTCCATGGGTCAGCTCCTGTTTGCTTTGGGCAGCTTTTTAAACAAGGCACTGGAGCATCAGAGACTGGGTGGAAGGGAGGATCCCGGGCAGCCCCAGGCACAGGGTGTGTGCAGCCATCCCAGGGGCTCAGCTGGGATGGTGCTGAGCATCCCAAAGCTCCTCCAGCAGCCTGGGAGTGACCAGCAGCAGCCCCCATGGCAAAGCTGAGGGATTCCCGTATTTACCAGCATTTCCAGTCCGCATGGCTGTGTAAATAAACAATTTATTTGACACAGAAAGCACAGCTGGTGCCTTTCCGGAGCAGCAGTTTCCACACCCTGGTGCTGGTGTGAGGAGAAGAAAAGCTGGAAAGTGTTTTTAGGAAGGAAAAAGTAAGTTCTGAGGAAGTTTGATGACCTGTGAGCAAAGAGGGAGCATGGCGGCCCTGCACAGATCACACACGGGCGATGAGAAAGGACTCACCCATCCCTCTTGCCCTCAGTTGTTAATTGACATCCCTTACTGTAATTTTGGTCTTCTAAGAGAGCCAGGGTCTCCTGTGGGATGTTTCTCTGGGCTGAGGTTTGAGAATGCAGCTGAAGGCTTGGTTTGGCTACCAAAGCTGACAGTAATTGCTAGAGGTGAGAGCAGCGAGCTGTGAACGCTCATAATGCCCCTGTCACAGCAAATAACCCCTCAGCTTTTACAGCTGCTCCCTCTCCCTCGCACAAACACAGCCTGGGAGAGGCAAAGATCTGCTACAGATGTCTCTGCTCCGGAACAAAGTCACCCTTGAGCAACTCACGGGGACTCCACTGCTGTAAATATTTGATCCAGGAGAACAGGCGGGCACAGTGTCCTCCCTAGGGAGCGGCCCGTGGGTCGTGCTGTGTGTAGGGACTATTCTGGTACTCAAAGATGAAATTCAAACTTTAGCATTGACAGTGCAGAATGCCCTGGTGCGAGGCTGAGGAGGCACAGAAGGCACGGCTGGGAGCTGTGAAGGCCAGACTGGCACCAAGAAAAAGCCTGACTGCACACAAGGCGTGGCTGCCACTGTCACCCCCGTGCCACCTGTGACTCTGGCATCCCTTGGGAACACGAGCCCCTAAACTCAGCGCCTGTGGTTTGGGTGGTCAAGCCAGAGACTTTCCCTTCGAGTTTAAAGAGGTCTTTTGAAAAATAAAGACACTTCTTCCGTGTTCTGTATTTAAAGCTGGACTCCATTTTCTTTTTCGGGTGACATGTCACATCTGTCTCTTAACTTTTCTCTGTTTAAGCAAATTGCTCCATTTTAACCTGCTGGAATGATGCTGGATTAAAACCAGCCCAGCAATCTGTCTCTGCTGACAGCTGAGGGACTCCTTATCAGCTTTGTCCTTCATGGGGAGAAAAGAGAGCGCAGTGACAGGGAAGGCAAGAGGTGCTGTGGGAGGGGGCAGTGCCTTTGGCAGAAATGGGTGGAAATAAAGCAATGTTCTCTGGGAGTGAACAAGATGAATCACTTTGATATTTCCTGTTCCTCAAGTGTTGTCATGGACAAGATATTCTCTTACAGCACTTGGAGGGTTTTGGACTGCTCTGCAGAGCAAGAAATTGTCTTGGGATTGAGGTGTCTGTCACTTCAAAAATATCAGTTTAGTGTGGGCTGGGGAGATCTGGTCCAGTTAACCTCTGCTAACAACTTCTTCTTCTCTGATAATGATGGAGCTATGAGGAAAATCACCACCCCAAATGTGAAATGTGGTGGGAATCGAGCAACAGCTTTTTTTTTATTCAAATCTCAGCTTCAATTTGGCAAATGTTCACTACAGAAAGCAAGGAGCCTCACTCCTCATGGATTTAGATGGTAGTGGCAGTCTTCATTTATGTTAGAATGGTTCTTCTGGCCTCAGTCAGGAATCACACACTGGATGGGAGCTAAATGTCTCCCTGCACTTCCAAGAACTTCTGTCTGAGGCGTGGGGGACGGCAATTTCCAGGGGAAGGCTACACAGGCTTTTCAAACATCTGTGACATCTTTTGCTCTGTGTTGCCCCATAAAAAACGTGTGTCTGCCAGAAAACGACACTGAAATCAGAGCCATCATCGCTGCACATCACACTGCTCTAGAAAGCTGCCAAAGGATTGTTATAAAGCAGATTTTTTGCCTTATGCTTATGAAGAGAAGAACGAAGTCACTGCATTGATAAGTCCAATCCTTCACCAAGAGCATGAGACACTCAGAAACTGAATTTAGTTTATTTTTACATCCCCCTCCCTGCTCTGTGGTGCAGCAGAGCGTGTCACAAATGGGTGATTTTGATCGCTTAGGGTTGTCTCCAAAGGTACTGGCAGAAGGGGTTTTAATAGGATGTTGTAAAAGTGTGACTCAAGAAAGTTCAGTGGCAAGGTTCACTCTGTTCCTTACTACAGGGAGGAAAAATACAAAGGAAAAGAGAGATAAAATTGATCTAGAATGATTTACAAATGATTTACACACTGACCAGGGACCCGAAAGGGTAAGGGAGACCCTCCCACGGAGTTGTGAGGTTCAGAGTGAACCCCCTCACTCTCTAAACTCCTGATGGAGTTCAGGTGCAGCTGGGCCCAGTCTGAGTCTCATGTGGACAAGGTTTGTGTCTAATGGAATTAACTACACGGATTTCATTAGTCCTGATTGAGCAGCTGAGGGTCTGTGATGAATAAAGGCTCTCAGCCTTGGCTAAGGGAGAATCTCTTAGTCTCAGGTAAGGAATCTGATTGTATTTAAGGAAAGAAGTGTTCGGCTCCCAGTCAAATTGCACACAAGGGGAAAGGTGTGTGTGTGAGACTCCATTCTTGCTTTGTTCCTTGGTAAATGACTCTTGGAAGAGCTGCCACCTGCTATTCATGTGTTAATTGTGGCATCAGTGTTCCAGGCTCTGGCATGTGCTCGTATGTCCCTATTCTCCTGTGAGGGTTTCCTGGAGGAATTCCTGCCTCTGGAGCCTGTTCCAGCCTGCTGCTGGTTTGGTTAAGGGCTCAAATCTGTCCCTCCCAGAGCAGAAGGGACAGTGTGGATCTGCCTGTAGGGGAAAAGGGTTTTGCAGAATGCTCAGTCCACCTGAGATGTGCTTCATTTCGGGTGTCACAAGTGGTGGAGCAGCTTCAGAACCCAGCACTGCAGGAAATGGGGGTGTGAGCTGTTCACAGTGACTCAACTCCTCTGTTGTCATCAGCTCAGCAGTGACAGAAAGTGGAACTTGATGGGGGCTGAGTGGGACGAAAAGAAAAGGGATGGAGAATGTGTCAGTGTCTCAGTGAGCTGGTGCTTGCAGGGAAGATGCTGTGGCCATTGCTGGCACCTGGGGGGACATTTCCATCTCCACTGGGCAGACCAAGCCCACCACGGAGAGCAGGTGAGTCTGTGCTGCCTTGAGACAGGGCCACCTGTTGGCCACCAGCCAACTCCCTTATGGCTCTGACAGGTGAAATCTTTGTTAATGCCTTAAAGCCACGGGATCGATCCATCCATTTATCCGTGTCCTCGCTGGGTTTTCCCACTCCCTGTGGAGAGGAGAAGGGGCAGAGGCAGGACAGTGTCTGCCAAGGGGACTGTGGTGTGCCAGGTGAGGGAGTGAGCTGAGCTCAGCTGGATCATTCCTGAATTCCCCAGTGCCACCAGCGCAGCCTTTCCACGCTGGTTCCTGGATTGCCATTGTTTTTTGGGGGGTTTTGTCTGCTTCTGAAGGTTTTTTTCCATTTTAGAAATCTATGGTTCTTTAGGGTTGTTTCAGCTTTGTTTTTTTTTTTTTTTACTCTTACATAGAAAGTTCCAGTTATTGTAGAAGTCTCCATGATAGCGAGATGGTACAGATACTGTGTGACTTCAGTGCACATTGAAATTACATTTTTTCCCAGAAAAATAAAGCAAGAAAGATGCCCCCTAACTGGAATTCTGACATACAAAATCACTGAAAAGTTCTTCCTCCATTTTGCAGGAGAAATCAGAATTCATTTTATGCTGCTATCTTAAAGAGTGAAACCGTACCAGGTATTTTGTCCTGTGGAAGAACTCCAGAGCAGGAGCACAGGAGAAAAAAAAAATTGGGTTTTTTCTCCAAATTCAAGTTGGAGGTCAGGTTTTAGGGACGCAGAGGTGAATCTCTAGACCTCTCACCCTTTTCTTTGCAAAATACAGCAGCAGTTTTTGAGTCACCAGATTGCAGAGTGCCCAAAGAATCACCAGCTGGAGGTTTAAGCTGCAAACAGGGGCCAAACTCTGCCTGTTTGATAAAAATATACTTTTGATTCCAGCAAGTTTTACTTGCAAAATTAAGTCTAATCTGTACGTCCTGAATTACTCCTGGTGGCAAGCACTGAGCCAGGTCTGGAGAGCGAGGGCTCATTTGCATTGCAAACCTGACATCAGTGTCTGGGAAGGCCGAGGCAGTTTTATTACAATTTTCCTTCGAAGCCCAGTAACCACAATGGCATTATTTGCATCTGGGTTGGCACTAAGGGCGCTGTGGTGGCGGCTTTATCCGTGGCTCCCAAGAGACAACACAAGGGGTAATCAACAGCCTCAAGTGCGCCGAAACTGAGCCTATTTTTTCCACTGGATTAGCAGCGGCAAACGCACAAGCACATTATTAAGATGGTGCATTCATTTCTTTGGAGTCAGAATGGAATTTTGATAGCGTTAAAAACCCCATTAATATTTACATCACTTAGTGGTGCTGGAAGTGAGTACATTTATTTTAACTCGAGCTGCAAAGCATTTAGTTCTTTGTAATTACAGCGCTGCTATTAAGTATTCATAAGGCTGCACAATAGAGTGTCACAGGAAACCTGGTTTAATTTAGTAGTAAGTCAATGTTTTAGTTTTGTGTAAAAACAGAAACTAATTTACCAAGCCTTCTTGCTTGTGTTTTCCCACCTGGGCTTTGCAAACTTTCTTCAGCTTGGCTCTATTTAAACTACTTTTTGTAGTTTTGAAAGTTGGGAAGATGCTGGGGAAGTCTTGCAGGTGCGCAGGTAATTTGGAATGGGCACAAGCAGGCTGGGGGAAGAGCTGGAAAGCTGCCTGATGGAAAAAGACCTGGAAGTGCTGGTCTAAAGCAGCTGAACAGGAGCTGGTGGGTGCCCAGGCGGCCAAAAAACCAAGGGCACCTGGCTTGGATCAGCCCATGGGTGCCTTCACTGGGGTAAATTCGCATTTGTGGGAGATCCTGGAACTAATCCTTGTATTTCTGACTCTCTCCACTGCAGGATGAGGTCTCTTCTATGGACATTGAACTCCCAGCTACCTGTGCCTGTTGCCTGTGATGGAAGAACTTGATGTGAATGTGAGGTAGGAGGAAGGACTCGGCTCCTGCAGCCCCTGAGCTGTGGCGGGGCAGTGACCCTACAATGCATCTGCAAAGCTGCAGGGTGGCATTTTCTGTTTGCTTGCAGATAAAATTCTCTGCTCATGCAGCAGGGACTGGTTCGGGGATTCCAGGAGCTTCTCTGAGGATGTGGTATCATCCTAGTATTTGGATAAGTGTCAGATGTGGCATAGACAAGTCAAGGATTTTGTTTCAGTAGAAAATGTTATGAATTTTGCAAAGGCTGCAGCGTGATATTGGAGAGACATTCCTGGAAATTTTTGACAGTTCAGTTTGGAACTTGCATTCATCACGGCCCGAGGGAGGTGGCAGACCTCATTTTCTCTAATTCCAGAGTAGAAAAATAAATGACCCGCGAGTATTTCCTATTTATATTTTATTGGATTTTTTAATTTCATGTGGCTCGGCGATTGTTATTGGGCACATTTATTATAGGCAGTAGGTTAATGAGATCCTGTCAAGTGGTTTGAAATGAAAACCTCAGATTGGTTACAGCAATCCAGAGAGGCCAAACTCTGCTTCTCTTGGGCTCTTACCAGTGTAGGTTGCAATTGTGCTGTGCACAGGGGTGAGCAATGGCCTTTGGAAAACTATTAAAGGCTTCCTAGACCTTGGGTAAGGCTTCCATCATCTCATTGCAGAGCATTCCTGGTTGGTCTGACAGCCGCTTCTTATGTCGTGGTAGCTAAATCTCACTCCTTTATATTTTTGGAGCAGAGGTGACTCCCATCTACACCAGTTCTGCATGGCATTTTTGGCCATTCTTGTGCACTTTTCCTTTCTCTTCCTTCTTTTTTTGCCCTGCCTTTTTTTCCTGCCCTTTTCCCTCTGCCCCTTCCCCTCCTGCCTTTTTTCGTACCATTTCCTTTCCCTTTTCCCCTCACACTTTTCTCCCCGCCCATTTTTCCCCTCACACTTTTCCTTCCCG
>VZTD01004942.1:138869-296676 GCA_013397725.1 Rhagologus leucostigma | reverse complement strand
CCTTTCCTTTCCTTTCCTTTCCTTTCCTTTCCTTTCCTTTCCTTTCCTTTCCTTTCCTTTCCTTTCCTTTCCTTTCCTTTCCTTTTCCATTGCAACAAACTGAGAAATTGCACCTGAGTCTGAGCTTTGCACAAAGCCAGGACCTGATTTTCCTGGGCTGGCCGATGTTTCCCTCGGAAAATCGCCTTAATGCTCGATGGGAGAAGACGTGTGCTAATGTCTCTACAAACAACTCCGTGGGTGAGGGGAGGGCTGTTAATGGCTGTGAAATGGCTTTTAATGTCCCCACCACCCTCAAGGGAGACGTCCTTACAGGAGTTTGACTCCTGAACCGTCTCCTTTATGGGCACTGGCTTTTCATATGGGGTTTCCCGCACGTGCTAAATATTGATCCCACAACTGTGTTCCAGGCAGATTTTGGGATATTGTCCTGAGTACTTCACACTCGGTAGAGGGTTCTTGCTTCCTCAGGTCTGGGGGAGAGGTTGTTACAGTCTGCATAAACAGCCGGAAAAAACCCACCAGCGCCCTGAGCGCAGGTAAACAGCTTTTACAAAACCCTTTTTATCGTAGCTGCTGGTGAAGGCAGACTCCCTTTGCTAAATCAACTATGGAAAAACAAAGTACTATTTCAGTTTGCCACAGCAGTAATTGCTTTTTACTTTTAAGCCGAGCCCCTAAACCAGCTGAATTTTAGACTGATGTTAATTGCTTTCAAACTTGGCTTTATCAGCTTTAGTTTTCTCAGTTTGCTGCTGAAGGTATTTTTGTGGCTTAAAAAGTGCAGAGCCCTCCAGCAGTTCTGTGTGCAGCTCATTAATCATATCCTGACTTTGAGGAATGAGCAGCAAGGTGAGGGAACAAGGAAATCGGATCGGTTAGATTGGTTGTGTTTGTTTTGAAGCAAAGAAAAGATCCCATTTTTTAACCCAAAGCCAGGGAACGCTGGTCCTGACAACAGACCTCCACCCGTGCCCTTGAGAGGGAATTGTGCGTTTGATGAGTCCCAAATCCTGGAGTTTGCTGTGCTGGCTCAGGAGGCTCCTTTTCCCTGTGGATCACGAGAAGTGGAGCTGTTGGTGGCTGGCTCTGGGATGGATTTGGCACCTGGTGCTGTGCACGGGCAGGAAGAGGCAGGGAAGGTCCTCGGTTTCCTCTCCCCGTCCAAACCTGGGAGAAACGGGAGCAAGAGTCATAGAGGGAGAGAGAGGGACCCAAAGACCCAGCCCTGGAGCCCCAGGGATGTCCTAGGAGAGGAGCTGGGCTGTGCCCTCAGCCCCCCTTGCTCAGGACACTGCCAGCCACGCGCGAGGACTGAGGGGGACAAGAGCTGGGCTGAGTGGTTGCAACCAAATAAACACCAAAATGACCCAAAGCGTAGGAAATGGGAGGGGTTTAGGGAAGAGTTTATGTGCTCCGAGTGCCCTGGCAGTGGGGATTCACGGAAAGCAAACAGCTCCGGATTCCTGCAGCAGGCTGCAATGGGAGTGTTTATTCTGCTGTGTACACAAGCTCTTTTTAAAACCTCTCCACCTTCTACACTTGGAGTCATTAAATCATTGTTTATCTCAAGCCCTTTGATCACACTTCTGTTTAAGTGAGAAATAACAAGCTATAAAATGTCATTTAACAGGCCACAATCAGCCCAGAGCTTTCTTCCTTATTCCCTTTCCAAGGGAAGATCAGCTCTAACCCTCCTGTAATACCAGCAGCATCCATCCAGAAAGGGATTTGCTCTTGCATTTCTGCAGAGATTCTCAACTGATTGAGATTTTCTGCCAAACCCTGTCTTGTCCACCTGGTCCCCCAGGCTGCAGAAGGGGCTGGAGCACCAGAAGTGGCTGAGGGAGCTGGGAAAGGGGCTCAGCCTGGAGAAAAGGAGGCTCAGGGGGGACCTTGTGGCTCTGCACAACTCCCTGACAGGAGGGGGCAGCCGGGGGGGTCGGGCTCTGCTCGCAGGGAACAGGGACAGGAGGAGAGGGAACGGCCTCGGGCTGGGCCAGGGGAGGCTCAGGTTGGACACCAGCAGGAATTTCCCCATGGAAAGGGTGCTCAGGCCTTGGCAGGGGCTGCCCAGGGAGGTTTGGAGTGCCCATCCCTGGAGGTGTCCGAGGAAAGGCTGGAGGTGGCACTCAGTGCTCTGGGCTGGGGACAAGGTGGTATCAGGCACAGCTTGGACTCGGTGGGCTTGGAGGGCTTTTCCAACCTCAATGATTCCATGAAATGTTACAAGGAGCCAGCTCAAAGAGGCTGTGGGGTTTGCCAGGTTTATCCTGTCTTAGGGAGGAATCCACAAACACCAGGGGCATTTCTGAATCTGCAGCCCCAGAGTTCACAGAGCATTCCCCACCTGCCAACACCAGGGCAAAGCAGGAGGACACAGGGAAGCAAGGAATGATAAAAAGGCTCAATTTCACATTTTTGTGCTACCGGCCAAAAATTTCGAGTAGCCAGAAAAACCTTGGGAAAAAAAGTTCTCTTTCCTAAATGCTCCCTCCAGCCCAGGCACTGCTCCATGGGGAGTCATCAGCCTGGGTATTTTTCATATTGTTCAACTTTTTTCTCAGTTTCTAGGGAAACACTTTAAAGCACTGTATTTATGGGAACATCTTTCCAAACACCTCCGCCAACACTTAATTAATGGAGTTTTTAAGCCTGGCTTCAGCTTCTGCAAATTAATAGTGTGCTCCGTGATGGCAGCTGTGGAGCAAGGGAGACACACAGGCTCTGTAAATAAAGTTGGAGGGTGCAGAGGGGCAGCTCCTGTTTGTGTTGGGAGGTCAGGCCACCACACACCTCTGTGAGGTTTCACCTGTTTCTATTAGAGCAATCTCTGCACATGAACATTCCCTGGACTACAAGCTGGGCCATAAAAATGAACTTTTGGATGTCTTGCATCGCATCTTTAGCCTCAGTGTCTGCACAGAGGGGCAGCGAGTGGAGATCTGGAAAAGGCTGTGGAAGGATGTGAAAACCATCCCAGAGACTGGGATATCCTGGGGCAAGGCTGGCTCCAGGGCTTGGCAAAAATGGGCTGGACCTTATTGCCAGCTTTTGCCCAGGGCTTTCCAGGACACCTTCCTTGACCTTCCAGGGCTGACTCTCAGTGTTAGGCTGGCAAAATTCAGTTTGTCCCGTGTTTGGGAATTCTTGAACAGCCGTGCTGAGGGGTGGGGGGTAAGGAAGCTGGGAGGGGGTGTCAGGGGGTCCTGAGAGACAGGACTGGAGCTGTGGGGCCAGAGGAGCTGTGGGGTTCATGGGGCACCAAAAGTCCCATCAGCAGAGCTGGGCTCCTTCTAGGACAGATGTGGTGTCATGTCAGAACCATGGGACAGGCTCTAGGTGGAAATCTCATGGCTCTGCTCTCAGCGAGTTAAAATTCCTTAGGTTGCGTTTGGAGAAGTGCAGAAAGCCCCAGGACCCTGGTGGGAGATCTTTCCTGGGCATGCAGCCTGGGGAACAGGTCACTTGCCCCAGCTGGAATGTGAGTGCGGCTGCAGAACGAGCCCTCAGTCAGTGGCAGGGAAAGGCGCAGACCCGATGCCCCCGGCAGAGCTGGGGGTGATTTATTAGCAAGGGATCAGTTCTCAAACTGAAACAGATTTTTAGGATCAGCCTGTGCTGGGAGAGGCAGTCCCAGATCCCAGAGTTCCCAGCTGTGGATCAGACTTGGAGCTCACAGAACCTGTGAGTGCAGAGTCCGTCTGTGATGCCACCGAGACACCTCCAGGTCGTTTCAAGAACACCTCTGCCTTTGCATTGCCTCTTCCCCAGGGGTGGCTGTTTCCAGGCACCAGGGATTCTGCAGATGAGTACGTTCCTGCTGGAAGCTCCTGCCCTGCTCAGCCACAATTAAACACAATTAACAAATACTCCCAAAGCTTCCCAGAAATGTGCTGGTCCTGACTCCAGGGTGGGATCTGGGTTCCATCTGAGCTAAGAGCCTGCACTTCCCATCCTCAAAGCACCTTGACCTCCTCTCTTGTTTATTTGAAGTGAGAAATGCGATGAGACTTTTGTGGAGAGCATTCAGACCATGCACTCTGCTGGGGAGGTAGACGGAGGTTTAAATAAAACCAGGAATTTAAGTGCTCTGCTCTTGAGTCAAGGACATTCCATGCCCTTGCTTAGAGAGGACACCTGCCTGGAGCCTCCACACATGAGTGAGGGCCATAAAAAACGAGCTGGGGAACGTCAGGGGCTGGAAGGTTTCTGGCTGCCACCACTGGAATTATCTTTACCAAACTTTGGTCTTTGCGGTAAAGCTCAAAATGAGCTGGGAACTGTTTTTGTGTGGCTTGGATTCACATGGGGGGTCTGGGGAGGGGGGTGGGTCTCAAAATGTATTCTAGAAATCAATGTTTTATCCTGCCTGTGCCAAGTCTTCCATTAGCAGGGGTAACAGCAAGGAACCTTTTCGTTCCCCTGGAGGCTTGAAACTGGGAAACTCTCCAGGAAATATTAGAAGTTAGACAGCCAATAGCTGTATTTGTCTTTTGCTGTCCAAGGCATAAACAAGCAGTGGGAAAAGGGCACAGCCTGGATATTTTAATACCCAGCCTTGTGCCAGGACCCTTCCAAGGGTCTTGACTAAATGCCTCTCATTTAACAGTATTTTTCTGACTGCAAATATTGTTTGAAAAAGCAGAACAGGACCTTCATGGTTTCTGATTTGAGCATCTTTCCAAGTCCCAGGCTTTGGGCAAAGATGGGAACAAAGGTTTGAAAAAGAGAAGTCGGTGTGAGAATGCTAAGAATGACTAAGAACTGCCTTAGGGTGTTTTGATAGAGTTAATTTTGGGGTAATAAATCTCTGGGCATAGGGCAGGACTTGTTTGGTTGTTTTTTTTTAACAGTAAAAGGTATAATAAGACAGGGCAATAAATCCTTTTAGCCGAGAATCAGCAGCGTGTCTGAAGAGCTGTGGGCTCTGTGCACCCCACTTCTGCACCTGGTTATTGCAGGAGGCATCACAGATTTCTGTGAGCAATCTGGGCACTCAGAGTAAGTTTAGCATGAGCCTAAACTTTTATTGTCTCAGTCTGTGCCAGAGGGGGTCATGTCATGGATCTGCACCCAGTCACTCCCTGTTTCTAAACTCCTGAGACGGAGCTTGGGCCGTACGTGTGTGTAATGGTGATGTCTCTGTGAGGTAAAATTGTTCTGTACGATAACCAAATCACCAACAGTCTCGTGCAGGAGCACAGCCTGGACTCTGCCTTCAACACCTGGAGAATGCGGAGGGGAAATTACTGACGATTAATGAGAATATTGGCAGTGAGGTGCTTCATTCCATCAGCTGTCCTGAGCACAGCTCTGTGGCGTTTGTTGTTGAACATTGAGCCTTGTGTGTGACAGGAGATAGGCAAGAGCCGCTTAGAAACCAGGGCATAATCACATGATGATTGCGGAATGTACACCAAGAGTCAGGATTGCTTTTCTGCTTCTTTCATCACCCTCTGTTCGGGTAGTTTGGTAGAGGCCGTGGACTCACTTTCGAGGAGCAATTCTAATTAGGAACTGATCAAGGCATTTCTGATTAAAGGCATGTTTGATCTCTGGTTTTATTCAGCGTTTGCAAAGGAGAAATGATTGTTACATCTCTGCTGTGCTGTGTAGTGTGTCTAAATCCCTGCCTAAGTCAGAGATTTGGGTTTTTTCATTGTCAGGAGTATTTGATAACCCCATTAAAATACTCTTGACTCTGCACAGAATCAGAGAAAAATAGAATGGTTTGAGTTGGAAGGGACCTTAAATCCCATCCAGTGCCACCCCTGCCATGGCAGGGACACCTCCCACTGTCCCAGGCTGCTCCAAGCCCTGTCCAACCTGGCCTTGGACACTGCCAGGGATCCAGGGGCAGCCACAGCTGCTCTGGGCACCCTGTGCCAGGGCCTCCCCACCCTCACAGGGAACAATTCCTTCCCAATATCCAATTTAAACCTACTCTATTGGTTTGAAGCAATTCCCCCTTGTCTCTCTCCATCTTTCCTGTGGCTCCTTCAGGCACTGCAAGGCCACAATCAGGTCCCCTGAAGCTTTTCCTCTCCAGGCTGACAATCCCAGCTCTCCCAGCCTTTCTTCCCAGCAGAGCTGCTCCATCCCTCTGATCCCCTGGTGCCTCCTCTGTCCTGGCTCCAGCAGCTCCACGTCCTTCCTGTGCTGCACATCCCAAAATTGTTGTGTTGGTGTGAAAACCAAAGGGGAACATTCAGCATGTGAACGGGACAGTTGGATTAAAATTTGAAGACTTGAAAATATATTATAAGGAGCAAAGAATAGTCCAAGGTGCTGCAGAGGCCGGGTGGACGTGTCAGGGTGGGGTTTGGGTGGCTCAAGGGCTGTTCTGTGGAAGTTGTTAGAGGATGCAAAACAAAGCAGTTGCAGCAGCTGCCTTTGCTCCGTGTAAATACTGTGATCCTAATCTCATGCTGATTTCATGAGTTAATTTTAGCTTATATTTTAGGTGACAGTCTAATGGGCTTTGAGGATTGTACTCACATACATCAGCCCTGCGGCGATATCTGCTCGCATGTGGGTGTAAATTATGTAACTCTGGATCTGCTGCTTGGCACGGAGCAGAGCCAGGGCTCCATCCTGCCCTGCAGCAGATGCAGACAGATGTGGCTGCTGGGCCAGTTCATTCCCCTGCACGGAGAGAGCCCCCGGGGCTCGGGCAGAGCCCAGAGCTCCCCAGGGCTGGCTTTATTTCCTCCTTCATTCCCCAAGAGCAAACTCCTGCCTCGCTCTCTGTCTCAGACCATGATAAAGCCTCTCATTGTCCTGGATGAGTTTTCAGATCCAATTTCCACTGAGCAAAGGCCTGAACTTCTGCTGCTGCCAGCTGAGGAGAGTGCACGGAGCAGCAGAGAGCTCAGGAATTCCTGGGTTTGGCACTCGGAGCCCCTCGTGCCCTGGGTGTGAGCCTGGCTCTGCGCCTCACTGCCAGTCCTGGGGGCAGTTTGGGCACCACAATGGAAAAAATATCTCTAAAGCTTGGGAGAGCCTCCCAAGGAGGGACACATGGATGGGGAAGGGTCTGGAGAGGCCATGGAGGAGCAGCTAAGGGCACTCGGAATGTGCAGCTGGAGGAGAGGAGACTGAGGGGAGACTTTTCAGGGCCTGCAGCGCTGATCTCTGCTCCCTGTGACAGGGACAGCACCCAGGGAACGGCTGGAGCTGTGCCAGGGAGGGTCAGGTTGGGTATCAGGAAAGGTTCTTCCCCCAGAGGGTGCTGGGCACTGCCCAGGCTCCCCAGGGAATGGGCACGGCCCCGAGGCTGCCAGAGCTCCAGGAGCGTTTGGGCAGCGCTGCCAGGGATGCCCAGGGTGGGGTTGTTGTGGGGTCTGTGCAGGGCCAGGAGCTGGGCTGGATGATCCCTGTGGAATTCAGGATATTCCAGGATTCAGCCGCAGAGCCTGAGGTGGGAGCAGGGCTGGAGCCGCGGTCCCGGTGTCTCCCGAGGTCCCCCCGTGTCTGGCAGCTCCGGCAGGGCCCTGTTCCCGAACGGGAGAGCGCTCCCAGCACGCCCTGATTGACTGTGCCAGCCCACACACGGCAATTTTTAAAGCGTTTAAATAGCCTGTCTTCTCTGCTTCATCTTGACAATTGGTTTTAATCAGTGTTATCAGCTGCTTAAAACACTTCATTCTCTGAAGCGCCGCAGCTTTCAGCCTCCGGGAGATTCGTGGAGCGGAGGTGCAGGATTGGGGATGTTATCAGGAGTTTGGTTTCAAACCAGCACAAAAGGAGAAAACCTCATCCCTCCCTTCCCTCCCACCCCACCGCCACAATTTATTTGGTTTTTTTTTCATAAAACCACACAAATAAACGAATCATATGTCCGAGTTATTTCGATACGTGGAATGCTGTTTATTCCTGGCTTGTCAATACTTTAATTAATCTCAATCTGTTTCTAAAACAGAAGTGAAGGACATTAATTGACTGGAATCTGTCAGGAGTTGTCCTGCCATCTGCACGGGCTGAAGTGAAGCAGCACAGGCAGTGTAGCATTTAAAGGCATTAAAGGAAATTAAATGCTTCTGGATTAATGCTGACTTCTGATTAATATTTTAGAAAAGGACGTGGTAACAGCTGGAAAGGCAGAGAGCGAATAATCTCTTCCCTGTTGTCGTGTTTCTGTGCTAAACATTATCAGGTTTACTCACAAAATAGCTTATCTTGATTTTTAGGTGCTTAAGACTCAGCCTCTCATTTTTTTTATGCCTAGGAATAATCAGGGGAGTAGGAAAGAGGAGAGGCAAAGGACAGCTTATTGGTGGTTGTGAAATACGGAGTTACAGAGGGAAAAGCCGTGGCTGGAAACAAAGCAACCCAGCCCTTCGCTGTACTCCCCACACACCCAGGGCACTGTTAAACCAAGAAGAAACTCTTTCCGACCTCCCACTCCGAGCTTTTCATCCCCTTCAGTGAGGCTTGTGCACGTCCCTTGTTGGGGATGCTCCCTGCGATCCCTGGGATGCTCCCGGTTCCCTGTGCAGGCGGAGTTGTCCCCTCCCGTCCCGAAATGGGCCGTCCTTTTTCTCAGCTGTGCTCCTCCGCCCCCAGAGCACGGCGTTCTTTCTCCAGCCCCGACTCCCTCCCTCCCTCCCTCCCGCAGGGGTTCTGTGCTCCCAGCACGGAGCTGTTGGCAGGGATTTTCCCCTCTGTGCTGCCGGGGAGCTCGGGCTGTGATGTGTAGGGAGAACCAGAGCGATGTGCGTGCTCTGACCCCCAGGACTGCTCTGTGCTCTTTAATTGCCGCATAAAATATGCAAAAGCACTTGAGTTCATCTGGAAAAGTTGAGATGTTTACAGGAAAGTGGAAATTTAGCTTGAAAAAGTAATTACCCTTCCACATTAATGACTATGCAGAAGAGCTTTTTAAATATGTCCACACGTGGGTTTTAAGCATTCATTCCCCATCAGTATTTCACCTTTTTCCTTAAGTGATTTCTACATTCCTACTAACCAGCAATCATTTTGCCTGAATCTCATTTCCTCATAATAGCAAACCCATCAATCTGTGCTTTATTAAACAGGGAAGCGGAGCTCGGAAGCCAGAGCACTCCGCTTTGATAAAAGATGTTGTGCAAACCATTGATTTTAATTTACAGCAATATCCACTTCTTCCATTATTAACAACTCGGAATTACTAAAACTGAATAATTAACACGTATTCCTGCTTGATGATGGATTATTCTAAAGGCGGAAGCAGCCCAGATGAAATCCCTCCTGCGCCCCCAGTGAGGCATCCGCCTGTTTAATGTTTCCCAGGGGAGCAGGGCAGCACGGCACGAGAGAAATGCTTCCAAAAGTGCGGTCAGAGCAAATGTTCCTCTCACGAATGTGCCACGGTGAGTTCCTGCCCTGCTGGGCTCTGCTCAGAGCCTGGGTGGTGACCATTTCTGTCCGGGGATGCCACCAGGATGCCACCACCCTCAGGGCAGGGTTGGCTGTGGTGCACAGGGTGCGAAATGTGGGTTTAAAACTCCTGAAGGTGGAAAACCCCTCAGGCAATGTCTGGTGAGATGTGGCTCAGGGCTGGGCTCCTCTGGCATTTCCAGAGCTTGTTTGGATGAGTAAAACTCAACATTTCTGTGTGCCAGAAGTCTCTGATCTTTTTTAGCTTTCCTCCAAATCAGGAGCACTCAGTGAGATAAAGTGTAAAAAGCCCGGGATGTTGTTTAGTAAATAAAAAGTGACCCCAGAGTCAGTCAAGGTAAAACAGAGTAACAGTTCCATTTTTCAATTACCTGAACAATCTCACAGCATCAATCCTGGGTGTCCAACACCAGCTCTGTAGGCTGAGAAGAAATTTCCCTGCTGAATTAGTGTCAAGCGTTGCTTTTAATGCCAGTTTATCTCCAGCCACACCTGATAACAGGAAAAACCCCCGTTCCCACCTGTGTAGCGCAAAGTCGCACAATCAGGTGAAGGTTTAGGACGCATTTTATTCAGGATATACCATTAGAAATAGCTTTAGAGGAGAAGTGGCTCAAAATTTTGTAGTAAAACCGGGTTTAGGAGGAGTTTATTGCCTGCTGGGTGTTACCTTCCTGCTTTGCAAGCTCTGAAAAACGAAAAGAAAGACCAAAAGCTTCCTTTGAAACAGCAAATTATTTGTAGAAATGCGGATTCAAAATATGGCTGACATTGTGTGTGGGGGAGTTTTGTGTTATTCTTCCTTTTTCTTTTCTTCCTCTTCATTAACTGAAAGAAATTATTGATTTCAAGGTAGGGGCAAATTGGGCAATTGGAAAAAATTTTATTTCCTCTCCCTAACTCTGGAAAAATTACTAAGTAAAAAAAGGAAAAAAAGAAGAAGAAGAAGAAAGAAAAGCCAGACTGTTTTGTGTTTTGTGGCACAGAGTGAAGGGAAGAGAGAAAAAGGCAAAACACTGTGTAGATTTCAAAATTCAAGATGTAAAATGCTCGTCTTGAGGAAAGTTTGAACCCATCAGTCCTTGTCACAGCACATCAGGAACTGCAGTGACAGACAAAGACTGATGGGTTCAAACTGAAAGAGGGAAAATTTAGGTTACAGGTACGGAAAAAATCCTTCCCTGGGAGGGTGGGGCTGGGATGGAATTCCCAGAGAAGCTGTGGCTGCCCCTGGGTGTGCAGGGCCAGGTTGGACGGGGCTGGGAGCACCCTGGCATAGTGGAAGGTGTGGAATGGGATGAGTTTTAAGGTCCTTTCCAACCCAAACCATTTTGTGATTTTATGATACTAAAACCTTGGGAAAAAAAATGGAAAAATGACAGAAAAAAAACCCCCGAAATGCTTCTGCATGGAAAATAACATTATTTATTGGGGTGAAAAGAAGATGGAAACATTTCCGTGCAGAGGCTCTGAGCTGGACTGTTGGGAATCGGGCCCAGCTCACTCCAGCTCTCCTAAACGGGCTCCTCCAGGGTGCGTGGAGGCTCATCCTGCCCTGGGCAGCCGTGGCTGCTGTGGGTGCGCTCCGGGTGCTGCTGGATGGGATGGGTGGGAACGGCCGTGGATGGAAAGGGTTGTTGGGAGCGGCCCACAGTGACAGGCTGCTGTCACCACCGCCAGTGCCCGCGGCTGGCACCGCTGGGCCACCCCTCCCAGTGCCGCCGCAGCTCCTTGTCCTCTCTCTCTCTTGTCTCCCCCTGTGCTCCCAGTTCGAGTGAGGGCTTCGGCATCGCGGAGAAGATCGTGCTGCTCTCCTTCATCTCTGCCGTCATCCTGATGGCCATCCTGGGCAACCTGCTGGTCATGGTGGCCGTGTGCCGGGACAGGCAGCTCAGGTGAGCCCACCCAGGTGGCACCCATGGGCACAAACCCCCTCCTGACGGGCTGAGGGCAGGAACTGCCACCAGGGAGGTGCCCCTGCCTTGCAGACCCACCCCGGCCTCGGCTCATCCCGCGGCACCGGCACCATTTTAGTTGCCATCCTCATCCTTTTTAGCATTCTCAGTGTAGGAAACCAGACAAATCAGAGAAAAACACAGCTGAGCAGCAATTCCTAGGAGAAGCAGGCTGGCCTCTGCCCCTATTCCATCTCAGATTTCCTAAGGAGCTCATCAGAAATCCGTGCAGACCGAGGGCCAGCTGTGCAGCACCACCACGACCTGGCAAATTTTGCCCATGGTTTGAGGGGGTCGCAGGCACAATTCCTGTCTGGAGGCTGCTGCTAACCCTGGGAATTGTCAGCCCAGCCTTAGGAGCAGAAAAAGATATTTAACAGCCTCTATTCGTGTGCTGCGTGGGATTTTTAATGGATTTAATTCTATTTTATTGTTGTGATTTAAAAAGTACTCTTCAAGTTAAAATTACAGCTTCAGTCTAGATTATTCTCTGTGCTTTCTGGAAGGATTTTCTCCATTTACAAGTTAAAATAAAATCCCCCTCCTCCACCCCAGAGTCTCCAGTGCAAGCTGTGAGGCTGAGCCACATGCAGAGGCCTGCGAGCATCCATTTGCCTCCTCTGGGTGAGCAGAAAGATGTGTTTCTGCCAGGAGAAGAGTGGATATTTGGCTTTAAAAGCCAGGAGCAAGCCAGGGGTGACCATATAAAGTGAGGAGTGTGTTAGAGAGGGGTTTTTAGTGTGATGGAGCAGATTAAACCCAAATTCAGGCTGGACTCTCTGTCCTTGTGTGGAGACTGCTGCACTGAACCCACCCTGATTTTGTGATGTGCCTTGCAGGAAAATCAAGACCAACTATTTCATTGTTTCCCTGGCCTTTGCTGACCTGCTGGTGTCAGTGCTGGTGATGCCCTTTGGAGCCATCGAGCTGGTTCAGGACAACTGGATCTACGGAGAGATGTTCTGCCTGGTGCGGACATCCCTGGACGTGCTGCTCACCACAGCATCCATCCTGCACCTCTGCTGCATCTCCCTGGACAGGTACGAGCTGGAGAGTGGCACTGCTTGAAGTCTCTGCTGTGTTCTTGGTTATCCCGAGCTGCCAGAGGGCAAAGATGGACCTGCCTGGGAATGGCCGAGCAATAAATCTCTCCCAGTGGCTGATTTTGGAGAGAATCCTGACGAGGGCAGAGGAACTTGGAATGGGATGAGATTCATGGTGAGGGCCTGGGCTGTTCTATGCACAGCTCTGTTGGCAGCGTGGAGCAGGTGTGGCTCTGTTCCTTCTTTGAAGTAGAAAAAGACACCTGGGCTGTGTCCAAAGGTGGGGCAGAGGGAGGGGCATCGTGCACAGGGTGTTGCTCCAGCAGGGATGTTCCTCTGCTCCCAGGGAACAGGGACAGGAGGAGAGGGAACGGCCTCGGGCTGGGCCAGGGGAGGCTCAGGTTGGACACCAGCAGGAATTTCCCCATGGAAAGGGTGCTCAGGCCTTGGCAGGGGCTGCCCAGGGAGGGTTGGAGTGCCCATCCCTGGAAGTGTCCGAGGAAGGGCTGGAGGTGGCGCTCAGTGCTCTGGGCTGGGGACAAGGTGGGGATGGGGCACAGGATGATCTTGGAGATCTTACCCAGCCTAAATCTCCTGGGAGGTCCTAAAAACTTCCCTTTCTTTCAAACTTTTCTTGCCACCTAGAAATAAAGCCCAAAGCCTCAATAATTTCTGGCGAGCAACTCTGTTTGACTGCTGTCTGCAGTTTTGCAGGGTAAATGGGAGAACTTCCATAAGGACTTTTCACAAGATAAACACTCGGTAGAAAGCATTTTGGCTATTCTGATAATATTTAGAGCTTTTTTTTTTTTTTTTTTGAGTTCTGTGTGGAGATTTCAATACCTTTAAAACCACTGTTACTTAGTATTGCTAACAGGGCCAGAATAACCATAATTATTCTCGTCATTGTGACAGCTGGTATTTAAATATGTGGTATTTCAATGTCTTGAGAGCCTGAGTGCAGCCAGACTTCAAAAAAAAGTTGCTTAACCTCTGTATTGATGGGCAGCACTGCTCTGGGGTGGGAGACAGGGCACCAGCACAGGCAGTTTTGTATCCAGAGAGAAGCTGATGTCCAATAAGCACAGCTCCTGTCCTTATCTGCAAGTTTTGATGGCTGGAACACAAATGGGAAGCTCGTTATCTTCAAAACATTGACAAATTGCCACTCTGTGCCAATTACCAGGAAAGCAGATGTTGGGCACCGTGCTCTGGACATGACCTCGCTCTCTGAAATGTTGGAGTTTGATTCTCCAGGCTCTTAATTAAATAGAGAGGGTTGTGGAGAGAAGGGAAAATGGGATTTCAGCCCCGGATCTGCAGCAGGGGATGAGGATCCTCCCGCGTGGGGGGCACAAAAAGAGGCTCCCCCTTTCTCCTGCCCTCCTGGAGACCCCCCCACATCCAGAGCCTGCTGCCTGGCCCCATCTGTCCCCAAGATCCTGGGACAGCCTTGGCTCGGAGCTGATGCTTTGGGGATACCCCTCAACCTCAGCCCTTGGCTTTAAAGCTTGCTGGCAGAAACTTGAATTTCTCTGACAATTCTTAGTTGGTTTTTTCTACAGTGAGAACTGATGGAGAACAGGGGCCAGAATAGATGAGGAGAAGGTGGTGGATGGCCCGAGAAGGGCAGAGCGGGAGGATGAATGAGAGGTTTTTGTGGAGGGAAGGATGACTCAGCCCAGCTTCGATCTGTTCTCCATCCCCAGCGCCTCCCTGGGCTGCAGGGGCAGCGCTGCTTCCTTCCCAGGGCTTAATTCAATTCTTTTTAGCTCTTGTGTTCATTCAGAATTTATGGGAGTGTGCTGCTGAGCGTTGGTATTTTTTCTGTGATCTATTTGCTGCCTTCTGTTTTATTTCAGGGCATGCAAGTGTGAGCTTTAAGGGGTTTTTTAAGAAAACTGGGCGGTTAATCTCATCCTAAAGACTCAGTTTGGAAAGTCATTCCCTTCAGCATATTCACAAAGTGTTGCTTGAAAAGACTTTTATCTGATAATATCTCGTATCTATTTCCACTGCTGCCTCTGGAAAAGAAGGAAACAAGCACTGAGGCTTGAATTCTCCAAGGCATTGGAGAAAATCTGGAGAAATCACCACATAATAAACTGATTTTACTGCTCAGACACAGAGAGAAAAGTACTGCAGAGAGCCACTGTCAGTCTCAGCTGGAAAAGGGATTTTCCAAGGTAGCAAAGGTATCTCAGGGCTCACTGAATCTGAAGTTTGCTGCCACCACCTCATGCTTTTCCATCATCTCTCTGATATTCTAATACAATAGAGAGATTTACCCTTGAAGTATCTATTTATTGCATGTTTTACGCACACATGTCCATTCTTTGTGCCAGTGCAATAAAAAATAATTGTTCTGCAGATGAACAGACCCAGGAGCTCTGAGGGAGTCTCCAAACACAGCAGACCTGTCAGGAGAGGCAATTTTCTCCTCCAATATCTGCAGTCCAATTTGCAATGCAATTACTTTTCAAAGTCTTGTGAGGGGGAAAAACAACAGGGAAACAAAAATGGCTGTGGTTTTGGGTTTGGATGCACATCTGGCACCTCTGAATGCAGCTGGAGCATCCTCTCCCTGCTTCCTGCACCCTCCCGGCTGTCCCAGCCCGGGAAGGTCTCCCCCAGGCTGTGTCCCTGCTGGGTGCTCTGTTTGATGGAGCGTTTCAAACACTGGCACACCACAACCCAGCCCTGAGCGTGTCCGTCCATCCCAAACCGATCCTACATTCAGGCACAGCCCCAAATCCCTGCTAAACCAGGGCTGAAGCACGGCAGATGCATCCAGAGTGTCAGAGCAGAGTGACAGATGCTCGTTGTGCCCTTTGCAAACATTAATTACCATTAACGGACCGCTCAGACAGCAAATTAGCACAGTCCTGTGGGACAGGTGATGTTGTAAAGCCTCCCAAGCCCTGCGGTGACATCCCGTGACAGCAGCCCTGTCCCTGTGCCAGGGCACGGAGCGAGGCCCTGGGGACACGGGGTGGGCACTGCCCTCCCCGTGCTCCGGCGCAGCATTCCGTGCTCATCCCCTTTGCACGGCGTCACAGAGCGGCACGAGGGACTGACCAGTGCCCACAGGATGCCCAGGCCATGGCTGCGAGCACAGGGTGTTTTCCCAGACTGGGAGGAGGCCTCTGTGCCCAGCAGTGCCCTGTGGAACATCTCCCAGGGCCACGGGGAGGTCGTTAGTGGGGAGAATTGTTAAACTTTGAATAGCTGTCAGTAATTAATGGTTACAGTCGTATTAAATGCCCCAAATTCCAGCTGGAGGTCTGGCCAGGCTGTAAATTCCCTGTGCCTGTTTCACCTGGATCTGGACAGCTCCCAGCGCGCGGGTGGAGGGACAGAGGGGCAGCGCAGAGAGGGGCTCAGCAAGGACAGCTGCGGCCTGTCCCCGAGGCTGGGAGAGGTGACAGAGCTGTGGGGCTGTCCCTGCCAGCCCGAAAACCAGCCCAGAGTTTGCAGAATTCCAGTCTGAGAGCATGAAGGAAAATCCCAGAGCAGATGGCCATGGCACAGGCCGAAGGATGCTCTGTCCTTTATTAATCATTGCAAACCCTCTAGAAATATTTCATTTATTTTGCCACTCCTGCTGCCAATAACCCTCCACACACCTCAGCCCCACGGGGACCATGGAGGAGCCCTCTCTCCATTTGGCAACACACATTTGTTTGTATTCCCTGCTAAATTTATCCGGCTCCAATTAGCTGTTCTCTTTAGCATTTTTCTCGGTGTAATTATCTCAACACCAGCAGGCCGTTGTTTTTCTAATAAGAATTTAATTTTGTTACATATAATCATTTCAGGACATTTTCTTTATTGGGACCAACGATGCAGAACTTTGTTTTCTTTGGCACAATGAGAGCCCAAAGCTTATTTGCTCAGTGGGAAAAAGGAAAATAGAAAGAGCTGTTCTTTCCAAAAAAATGTTGAAATCTGGTTATCCAGAGGCCAGAACCTGTTTTCACTGAAACATCAGCAACAGCAGTGCTGGATTCATTTCCCACAGGCACAAATAAATTGAAATAGTGGCTCCTTAGGTTCATCACTTGGTCAGGGCTCAGCTGGAGGCTCTGTCTGGATTCCCTGAGGGTCAAGGACAAGGGCAGTGACTTCCCACTGACAGGGGGCTTGGCTCTTGCACCCTAACTTTGGGAGAGAGCCAGTAGCACCCATAGTTTTCCCATCCTTTTGTCTTCTTTTCCCCTCGATTATTTAAGGGGAGTGAAATATTACTCAGCGTGAGTGCTCAGTGACTGTCGTGTGCCTCATCCTGGCCCCAGTGATGATCAGGCATATGCTGTGTACATCATTTTGCATATGCACATGACACCGAAGGGTTTGAAGCGTGGGCCACCCCCAGAGCCAGGCTGTTAATAAGGGTGGGGGTGGATTTGTCTGTCTGAGATAGCTCAAGAGCTCCTTGCAGGGTAGTGCCTGCAGGCTCTCAGCTCCAAACTGCGCTGCAAACCAGGGAGATCCTGTCATTTCTCTCCAAGGCCAAGGAATTCTCTCCTGCAGCTCAGTAGCTCTGTTTCTGTAGTGCCCGGGAGGCAAGGATGGAGCAGTGGTGTGGTCAGAGCATCACCGGGCCTGAGGCAGGAGCTGAGCACTCCAGGGCAGCGTTTCCAGAGCCATGGGATTGAGGAGGTGTTCGGATAAATAAAGAATTCCTTGCTGGGGCCCACGGCTGGGTTGTGCTGCTGTCAGAGAGAGCCAGGACACAGGAATGGCTTTCCATTGACAGAGGGCAGCGCTAGATGGGATATTGGGAAGAAATTCTTCCCTGTGAGGGAGGTGAAGCCCTGGCACAGGGTGCCCAGGGAAGCTGTGGCTGCCCCTGGATCCCTGGAAGTGTCCAAGGCCAGGCTGGATGGGGCTTGGAGCAGCCTGGGACAGTGGAAGGTGTCCTGCCCATAGCTGGGGTGGAATGAGATGATCTTTAAGGCCCCTTCCAAAGTCCCTTTCCTGTGATTCTGTGATTTCTGCAGTGGCCAGAAGAGCCATAAGGCCAGAGAAGTGATGGATTTCTTTTTTTCAGCCACCTGTGAAATGTTAGCACTTGACTCATTCCTGTGGCAAATATCTGACGGGGAAAAGGAAAAGAATTATAATAACCTTTGCTTTATTGGAAGAGCTGCAGCTCCAGGAAGGGATTCCTGTGTTTCCCCTTCAGTGGAGAATGTCATTGCAGAGGAGAGGATGTTCCACATCAGCTGCTCTGCTGTAGGTAACAGGGAAGAGAACATTTGCAAGGAACTTGACTGATAATAGAGAGAATTAATATTTAATTGGGCCTGGACATAGCATTAATCATGTGTATGCGTTGCGTTTTATGTTCATCCATCCCACTGTCACAGCAGCACGTGCCAGATATTCCTCGTGAGCCCAGGAAAACAGCTCTGCCTTGAAATGAAGCAGAAATACAGAGCACGTGTTTACTCCAGCCTCTGACCAAAACCACTGATAATCTCACAGATATAATTACTTTTCTCCCAGTGAACAAACAGCTGCTTAAATGCTCAGGCCACCACGCACATCAAATGAGAAACTGGGGTGACTTCCAAGCCTTCTGCTGGCGCTCACAGCTGTCTGTTACCTGGTTCCTCGGATGGAGATCCTGCCGGGCTCTGGAGAAGTGGGTGCTGTGCTCCTCTGCCTCCTTCCCCGTCACACGAATGTCACCCACACCCCGCTCAGGGCACTTTGTCACCCCAAACAGTGACAGGAGGAGCCCAGCTCGACTAGCTGAGCGCAGGGGAAGTTCTGGTAGCAGCACCAGCGAAAATGAAATAAAATAGAATCTTTTGACATGAAAGTGGAGGAAAATTGCTGCTGAATCACTGGGAGGGAAGAAATATGAGAGCTTAAGGTGTCATTTTTACAGGCATGATTTTTACTCTAATGGCCTTTAATAGCAGGAACAATTCAGTGTAATTCTTTCAGCTGCAGCAGGGAGAGGAGCAGAGAAATGCGATCACTCAAACTGCTGGCAAGAATTGTTTTCCTGCTGCAGTTCATTAGCAGTGTACAGTGCTTTTCCTTCCCTGTTTGCTTATCCAGCTTGTCAGAGGGGAGCTGCTCTCTTGGCTGGTTTTGTCCTTTTATTTATTGGATTTCTTCTTCTGCCCTTTCTGCAGATAAACGGAGTCTCTTGTGACTCGGCTTTGATGCCTTTGGTGTCCAGCACTTTCCAGTGGGCGACTCTAAGATGAGAAACAATTAACCAGTGCAGATATGGATCCTTTGTGTTGAGGGTCAGAGGAGCAGCTCTGATGCCAGGAGAAGCTCCCTCTGTCCCAGTAAACAACCCAAAAATTCCTGCTGGAATTCAGTGTCACTTCATTTCCTGGGACAGGGGCCGGCCCCAGGGGAGCTGGAGCTCCACGAGAGGAACATTTCACCCACGGGTCTAAAAGAGCAGCTCCTGGCAAACCCCATTTCTTTGGAAGTGCAGCTTTCCAGAGGAACAGGCTGACTTTTCATCAGGAAACCAGAGGAGAATGGAGGAATTATCAAATTGCAGGAGTTGAACGCCTGTTTCAGCGTTTTTCCCCTGTGACATTTTGAATCTTGTTTCAAAGAGACTTTTAAGAAATGTTTTCTTTTGACACTTTGATATTATTTCAAGCCTCTGTGTGGAATATATCATCTGATTTTATCAAAATAAAGCAATTCAGTTGACTCCACATGACTTCAAAAAAAAAAAAAAACCTTAGGAAAAAATGGAAATTCTTGTATATTTGTGCCTGTTTAGGACAAAGCTCTTGGTTCCCACTCAAATCTTGATGAAATAAATGCACATCTCGAAGAGCAGCTCCTTAATACACGCACGTGTGCTTGCTGACTTAATTTCTCTAATTCGTGGTTCTGCTGACCTCACAAATTTTTTTACAGAGTTGTGCTGAAATCCAAAAATCTAAAGAGCAAAAAATATTTTATTGGGAACCTGAGACTGATTGTCAGATCAGGACCACTGGAAGTCTGCAACTGGATATCTGCTGATCTGGTCTTCTTAGGAATAAGTAATAATTTCAGAGCCAGACTTTCCCAGTTTTAGGTTTGCTCCCCCTTCCTGATGGAGAGATCCACCTGCAGGGGGTGGCACAGGGATCAAACAAGCAGAAAATTCGATTTCTTATCTCTTTGAGGAGGCATTTGTAGGTCATAACTATTTTAGGAGCAGGGACCTGTTGTACTTGGGATGTTTTGAATGGATCAGGAGGAGGAAGGAGAGTTCAGGGCACATCCCCTTGATGGTGCAAAGACACCTTTGCCCTGTCCTTGGGAAGGTTAAAGCCCAGCTGGAAAAGAGGTGGATTCCTGGGAAGTAGAAAGGGAGCTTGGTTATGGAAAATCACCCTTCGTTTCTCTGGCATTTTCACAGCTTTGGGACACTTTGTTAATTTGTGGTACCAGCTTTTGCAGCCTTGTCAAAATAAATGTCCAGTGCAGGCAGGAAATTCAGCTAAGGCTGACTGGAAGGAAGGGATGGATATTCCTTGGAGGGTGGGGACACCCTCAGTGCAGAGGGAGAGGAGGGCTGGATATGCAATCTCTCCCTTGCCCTGCGACCTCAGACAACCCACAGATTAACCTGTGCCTCATCCTCCCTGGCTGGAAAGCAGAAAACTCTGGCTTTTCCTTGCAAGTCACCACGAACCTGTGGAAATACCCTGTGTGAGAGGCCCAGTGGAAGCAGGCTGCAGACTCCTGTTTCCCCTTTATTTTGAAAAGCAAGATAAACAGCTGGAGAAAGGGCTTTACAGTTTAAGTTTTAGAAGGCTTGGAAGGGTCCCTGACTGTGTCTCCCCCGTTTTTGCCCTGCAGGTACTATGCCATCTGCTGCCAGCCCCTGGTGTACAGGAACAAGATGACCCCGCTGCGCATCGCGGTGATGCTGGGAGGGTGCTGGGTGATCCCAACCTTCATTTCTTTCCTCCCTATCATGCAGGGCTGGAATAGCATTGGCATCATTGATCTGGTGAGTAGCCGAGCAGCGACGCCAATCCAACGTACTGGGTGCTGGAAGTTCTTTAAAAGGAAGTTTTCAGGGAAACAGAAAAAGAAGGAGAAACTTCCTGTTCGCAGTGCAGAGCGGCTGCTGAATTTCTGGAGGGGATCTTTAAGGGGGGTTGAAGTGACTGTCCTGGAAGGACTGACACAGGGACAGTGGTGGGCCTGGGAGAGGATTTTACCCACATCTACTCTCAGTTCAGTGAGGACTCCTTGGAAAAAAGGCCAAGCCCCAGCTGGCCCCTGACAACACCTCAGGAGTCCTTGGTCCCCTGGGCCTTTGCAGCTCTCACTTACATAAGAGAAAGGATTGTTCTCTTGTTAGAATAAACAGGAGCTCGTAGTGCCAGGATGAGGGGGATGGCTGCACACTGCCAGAGGGCAGGGTTAGATGGGATATTGGGAAAAAATCCCTCCCTGTGAGGGTGGGGAGGCCCTGGCACGGGGTGCCCAGGGAGGTTGTGGATGTGTCCGAGCGTCCAAGGATGGTTGGACAGGGCTTGGAGCAGCCTGGTCTAGGGGAAGGTGTCCCTGCCCAAGACAGGGGGTGACATGAGGTGATCTTTAAGGTCCCTCCCAACCCAACCCATTCTCTGATTCCCACTTCTCCCCTCCTTCCTCACCTCGTCCTCCCCTCCGCACCCCAGATCCAGCAAAGGCAGTTCAACAAGGCCTCCAACTCCACCTACTGCATCTTCATGGTGAACAAGCCCTACGCCATCACCTGCTCCGTGGTGGCCTTCTACATCCCCTTCCTGCTGATGGTGCTGGCCTACCACCGCATCTACGTGACGGCTCGGGCGCACGCGCGGCAGATCCGGCTGCTGCAGCGCGCGGGGAACCCGGCCGAGCCCCGGCAGCCCCCCCAGGAGCCACAGCAGCATCCCCAGGAGCCACAGCAGCATCCCCAGGAGCCACGGCAGCACCCCCCCGACCAGCACAGCACCCACCGCATGAAAACCGAGACCAAAGCTGCCAAGACCCTGTGCATCATCATGGGCTGCTTCTGCCTCTGCTGGGCCCCGTTCTTCGTCACCAACATCGTGGATCCCTTCATAAACTACACGGTGCCCGCCAAGCTGTGGACGGCCTTCCTGTGGCTGGGCTACATCAACTCGGGCTTGAACCCTTTCCTCTACGCCTTCCTCAACAAGGCCTTCAGACGTGCCTTCCTCATCATCCTGTGCTGTGGTGATGAGCGCTACCGAAGGCCTTCCATCCTGGGCCAGACCGTGCCCTGCTCCACCACCACCATCAACGGCTCCACGCACGTGCTGAGGTGAGTGCTGCCCGGGGCTGCACAGAGCCCGCAGCCACCAGCAACAGGAATCTGTGCAGGATTGCTTTCATTTTGCAGTGTCTCGGTGGATTAAATGCTTAGAAAGCGATGGGGCGAAAGAAATCCTGAGGGTGCTCGGACGGCCTGGGTTTGTAGGGAGCAGGAACATGCTGGAATGTGCAGCTTCTGCAGAGGTGTGCTCAGGAAGAGTTGGGAGAATGCAGAAGCTGTGTGTGAATGTTGGTGTTGTTTGGTCTGAGGGGAACAACAGAGGGATGGGACACTGAGCCAGAGGTGGGAGGCACAGCAGGAGGAAGAGAGGGAAGTAACAATTAATTCCCAAAATACCAGAACAAGCTGCAGGCTCTGGATAGAACCAGAGGTGTTTCTGTGCAGCTGGCCAGAGATTTGGTCTAGGTTTGGTTTTTTTTGGTAGACGGGTGCCTGAGTTTTCACACACAGAGAAGGACTTGGTGACTGTGTCAGTGTTCAGAGCTGAACCTGCCCAGAGACTAAACCAGACATAAAGCACTTCTCACCTGGCTCTGATCTTGCTCCAAGCTCCCTTCTGCAGTGATCTCTGAAGCTTTGGAAAGAGTCCTGAGCTCCGTAATGGATGGGAGATGGGGCAGGGCTTGCCACAGCCTTGAGTCAGACCCCTCAGGCTTTCTAAGCCATGAAGGACATTACACCACATTTATCTTCTGCTGATTAGAATCTGTTTGGTGGCCATGGTGCCCTGTCCCAGAGCCCTGGGGGTGTGATGGATGTGTGGCACCGTGCCAGGCCCGGCCTGTTTCTCTCGGGGACATCCAGATGCTCCCGTGCTGTGGTGGGAGGAGGGAGAGAGCAGCCCTTGTCCAGTTTTGGTTTTCGGAAGTCCTGTTTTGCTCTGTTCAGATTATCTCCTGCCTTTCCAGTCTCTCCAGTTCCCACTTCCCACTGCTGCATCCCCTCCTCTCTCCATGTGCTGGGGGATGCAGCTGTGCACACCAGCCCTTCACAGAGCAATTACTGTCTGTTCTCCTCAGCTTTGGGACTGATAAAAAGAGTGACTTCTGTCCCTGGTGCACAATATGTGCTGATGGTGGTGACAGAGGGGTGGGCATTAAAGCAAACCCGACCCGTTTTAATTTGTGCATGTTTAATCTCAGGTGAGGAATTTTTATTTCTTCAGTGCTTTGCTCTTAAATGCCAAAAAGGTTGGATCCAGCACGGATGGAAGAGAAATTGAGTCAGGCAGGTTCTCCCAAGGCATAAATACAGTTTTTTGACATCTTTGACATACAAGGGGCTGTGCCCAGCAGTGAAATACTGAAACCTTCCCATCAGGGCTGGCCGCTCCCAGCCCCACTGAGGAGCTCCAGAGGGACTGCACCTGGATCAGGCCCTTCTTTTCCACCCTCAAAACTGCTTCTTCCTGACCAAGAGCTTCTGCAAATGGGGACGTTGTGCCTGTGGGATTTTACAGCTGCTTTTTGTCCCCTGGCAGGGACAGCAGTGGCAAGAGGGACAGACCTTGTGCCGAACGTGGGGCACTCAGCTGTGACAAAAATTAGCACAATAATGAACTGCAGATAGATGGAGATTTCTGGGTGTTCGGGGTTCTGTGCAAAAAAGCCAAAAATCATCTGAAAAATGCGTTCCCCTTGAAACAGATTGTTTGCATTTCTTCTGTCATGAGTAGGTGTTTATTCAACACAAACCAACAAACTCCTGCCTCCATGAATCACTGAGCTCCTGTACTGCACAAGTGGATGGGGAGCCAGGTCAGCATTGCTGGAATTCCTGGAGAAAACAAGTTGTGGAATTTTGCCACAGCAAAGAAAACGACTTTAGGTGAAATATATTTGAGCAACAATCAGAGCAGACAAACTCTGGAACATTTGGGTCAGGGAGGTCACTCTGGTGTGTTCCCGTTTCCTCTCAGAAGTGCTCAGAGCACTGCTTTGGTCTCTTCAGGGAAAGCTCTAGTGAGAGGTTTATTTACCACTCATTTTCCAGCACAGAGAGGTCTCCTCCAAATGTCAATTGGAGTTCTGCAGAGGAAAACACATCCTGATTTTTCTCTTGAAAGAGCCAAGAGAAACAAAGTGGGGAAAAAACAGAAACGAGCGCCTTGGGGGCTGGAACTGCAGCGAGCCCCAGTGTCCCCAGCTGCCACTGGAACAGCAGTGCAGCTACTCAGGGCTCCAGTTTTTAGAGGTTTAACAACTCCACGGATCCATTGGAATGAAAATAAATCCCTGCTGGTTGTAGGGAAGAGGTCAGAGCTGCTGTGGAGCAAAAGGATGAGTGATCACAGAATCATGGAACCGTAGAATGGTTTGTGATGGCTTTTTTTCCAACGTGACGGCTGGTTCACGTGCTGAGGTGAGTGCTGCCCTTGCAAGGTTTGTGGTGGTTTTTTTGAATGGTTTGTGATGGGTTTTTTGAATGGTTTGTGGTGTGTGGCTCTCAGCCAGGATTCCCCCACAGCACAGGGTGGTCCTGTGGGTGGAGCAGTGATCCCATCCCACCTGTGAGGGTGCGATTTCATGGGCTGCAGCTGTGGCTTAGCTCAGGAAACAGAGGAGCTGTTCCTCAGAATACAGAGGTTGTTCCTCAGAGGTGTTCCTGGTGCCCCCGGCAGGTTTCTCTCACGGATCTGGGCTTACAGGTAAAATATCTCCTCCTTGCCCTCCTCCTCCTGTTCCTCTTGTCCCTTATCCTTCTCTGGGCTTTAAGACAGATGCAGGGACCACGGAGCTTCCCAAGGCAGAGCAACACCCTCAGTGCTGGGGGTTGGGAAGGGGTAAAATTTCTGACTGCCTGGGAATTTCAATGATCCTGCAAGATGAATCAGAGCTCCGACGGGTTCTGTCTTCTTTACTGCGAGTTCATTAACCCCGAGTGGGTCATTTGGTCTTGCTCTGCCCTTCCCTTCATTCCCCAGCACTCCCTGTTTCTGGATTTTTCATGGGACATTTTTGGAGGTATTTTGGAGGCAAATGTGGAGTTTCTGTGCTGGTGGCACCTGCAGAGCTTTGGGGTCTGTGTTGTCCCTTCTCCAGCAGTTCCTTTATTCGTGGCACCCTCAGGGAAGGACTTCCCCCCTTGCCAAGGTGCTGATAAAGCACATTCCCACTAAATTTGTTTTTTGGAAATTCCTGAGCAAAAGTTTGAGAAACACAGCAAATGTTGAGCATTTAAAAAGGGTGGTTTCAGTGATATTTCATTCGTTTTGCCCCAGGGTAGGGCAGCCAGAGGTTGCTCAAGATGTGTTTTCCACTCAGAGGTTTCAGGTTGGGGAGCAGCTCCCTGTGCCAGCAGAAGTGGCTCCAGACCACAGCCTGAGCTCAGGGGATCTGATTGCTGCCTGTAAATGCTAATATTGTTAAATAGCCAAGAGATAATTTGGTTTTCACCTAAATTTCATTAGCTGCCAACCTGGAAAGGGATTCTCTAAAAATACAGGGGATGATTAGACTCAATAAGAACTAAAAAAAGAGTTTTGTCATTTCTCGAAGGAGCTTTCTTAATTTTTTAATGAAGCTTTGCCAATATTTACAAGCAAACTGATGTTCCAACTTCCCTGGCGTGGTTTCCCAGCTGGGCAGCAGTGCCAGGCTGCGCAGTGCCAGGCTGCACAGTCCCAGCCTGTGGTGTGACAGTCCCTGTGACTGGGGGCTGTGAGGGGCCCTGAGCAGGGCACGGGGAGCTGTGACCATCAGGGGTCCCTCAAACAGGAGCTTTGGGCTGAGTCAGGGAGGGCAGGGGAGATCTGGGGATCTGCTGCAGGATCCAGGAGCAGAGAAACCCTCAGGTCCAGGAATGTGGGTGTTCCACAAAGCTCTGGGTCAGAGGAACCTCCTTCCCCCAAATCCTGCTGCCCAAAGAGCAGGATGCAGCTGAAGCCTTGCCCCCAGCTCCAAAAACGCCTCACCAGAGGAAACAGAGATCTTCTGGTAAGAGGAAAGCTTCTTGCAATTGTGCTGAGTGAAATCAAGATATTTATCTTATTTCTTACAAAGCAGAGTGCAGGGGATTAGAGTTTTAAAATACCACAGTTTCCTTCCATTTTCGGAAGATCGTCTCTTTCAGTACTCCTGGATGTTGGAAAAAGAGATCAGAGTGGAGCTAAACTCCTTTTGTTATTTGGCCTAACACAAGATTCAAGATCAGAAGTTCTGCCTCAGTTTGCATCTGGTGGGGGAGCCAAGGCTCTGAAGGGCACCTCGAGCTTTGAAATGACTGAAGTGTAACTCATCTTTGTCTGCTTTTACCTGCGTGATTTGTGCTCTGGGTCGTGAAGGCAATCGTGTTGTGGTGGGGCAGGATCTTCCTAATTCCAGCTGGAATTAGGGATTCTCGGCCCAGAGCAGAGCCCTGCTGGCCACAGCACCACATTCCCTGCAGCTGGAATGCCTGGCAGCTCCTCCTGGCACATGGCAAAGCCCAGAGCTGGTGGAAACTTCCCACTTAAAGAATGGAGTGCGACTTAAACAACTGCGTTTGGAGAAAACACAGACGTCCCTCACAATACATCACGCACTGGATCCAATTCCCGGTCCTTTGCCAGTCTCTCCCCTCATTCCAGAGGTCCAAAACAGGATTTAAAAATAATTTTGGTACCTGAATAAACTCTGTTAGGGATAGAAGTTTGCTCTCCACCTACTCGCCTTCTGTTTCAGCTGACCTTTGAATGTGTTGGGCTGGTTCTCCCCTCTCCAGAGATTAATCTGGTTTATCAGCAAACTGTTTCCAGGCAATGCAAATCAGCATTTGCAAAGAGCTCCTTGTGCCTTAGGGTTAGAAATTCTATAGAAACCTCAGCAATTATTGTCATGTTCTGTTCTTCCTCGGGGCAGCAGAATCTCCAACTCAGAGCTAATTGTGGAAGTGCATTTTAATTTTAGGTTCACTTCTTTGTTCTTCTTCTTTTCAATAATTCTCTTCCTTTCTGATGGCTGGAGGAGAATTTATTTCAGCATTGTATGCACCACCCCATTGTAAACTCACAGTGTGGAAAAGCTTCCCTGGTGCTGTGTTAAAATTGCTTTTGAGGCTTTTGGAGTGTCTGTGGGAGAGAAAACCTTGTTATTCCCAAAATATTCTGGCCAGAAATTCGTTATTTCCAGGAAGGTGTCAGGGACTTCCAGCACATCTGCTGTGATTTGATTGGTTTTTACCAATTTGATACTTCTGGGCTCCTTCCCGTCGCCTGCAGTGCTCACCCGCCTGTGATCCCAGCCCTCAGGCAGCTCCGAGCATCTTTCCACCTTCAACTTTCCACTTCAAAACAGAAAAACGGCCACTTTGAGGGGTTGGCTTGGTTTATTTGGCATGGCAAAGGTGATCCTTGCCACCATGTGCTGCTCAGTGACCTGGCCTGGGAACTGACCCAGAGCCAGGCTTGGTTTGGCTTTGCCACCAGCAAAGCTGCACCGTTGCTTTGGAAATGTGGGAATTACATCCTGCCCTGCAAATATTCCATCCCCATTAAATCCAGCTGATTAGGGCTGTTCCTGCCTGAGCTGATGATTTCCAGTCCTCGCTTCTAAATTTGTCTTTCTGTTCCGTGGCCATGCCGGACCATTCCAGCCATCCCAGAAAACAGCATTTGAAAATCCAGGTAACCAGATTTAGGAGGCAGTTTGGGAACTCCCCAGGGACTCCTGCCACGGGCTTCTGCTGGAATCCAGAAGGCACAGACACATTCCAGGCACAGGTTTGAAATGAGTTTTGCACAGCAATCCTTGGGACAGGCTTTGCTGTACAATTTCTCCTTGCTCCGGCAGCACTGGGCTGGGAATGGGAGCACTGCTGAGGTTCATCCTGAATTCCTCTCTCTCTCTGGTGCTGCTTTCCCTCACAGAAGTCAGAATTCCCACCTTGCTTCATTCAGCCCTCCTTGGCAGTGGTTTCAAAGTCAGCCATGTCCCTGGAGTGTGGGTTGTGTCTGTCACTGTCACTGTCAGGCTTTCAGAGATGTTCCTGGAGGTTCAGCAGAAGGGTTGTTAATGAGGCTGTTAATTTGTGTCAGTCCATTGATCCATCACAGCGCTTCAGGAACTGCAGAGCACGTGGCACTACAGAGCTTTTTGCTTTATCTGTGAAGTGTTTGTGTTATCATGGAATTGCCGAGGCTGGGAAAGCCCTCCAAGACTGAGTCCAAGCTGTGCCCAATCCCCACCTTGACCCCAGATCAGAGCACTGAGTGCCCCGTCCAGGAATTCCTTGGGAACCCCAAACCTCCCTGGGCAGCTCCTTCCCATTTTTTTTATACTTTGCCTTGATATAATGTTCCACCCCAAACGATGTGCCATCCCCACAGTCACATTTTCCTGCTCTGAAATCCTTTTCTCTCTCAAAATGAAGTCTCACAATTCCTTTAACCTCCAAGTCCTCCAAGCTCTGAGTCCTGGCAGTGCTTTTTGTGCCACTGAAGCGAAGCCAGCTCTGGGAAGACACATAAACAACAGTTTAGGTGCAATGCACAGCAATATATTTGGAGATTTATTTAACAATTGAAGGAAACAATATGGATTTGTCCCTTTGCAAAGCCACATGAAACAGAGCAGAGCCAAGCAGGCAAACTCGAGTACAAAAGAAAAGAAAAATCAAGAAACTGCTCGTGTCTCATATTAATGTTATATATGAGTAACTTTCTCACTGATTGATCTGTCAGGGCACAGAACAGTCCCAGTTTGCACTGATGTATTAAAGGCACATGAATGCATTCGGGGAGATTCATGCCCTGTGCTGCTTTTGTGACAGGCTTTTACAGCACCAGGGCTGGTATTTATTAGCACTGAAAGCACTTCATAACACTTGGATCCAACGTTTGAGACAAGAACTGCACAAAGCAGCTGCTCCACAGGCAGGAAAGCAATTAGGAGTGACACTTCCACAAGTGCTGCCAAGAGATCTCCAAAAAAGCTGCGTTCCACGGCGCCAGCAGGGCTCTGGAGCTGGCAGTGGGGAAGGTGGGAATGTTTTATCCAGCAGGAGTGTCCCATCCCCCTCCCCAGCCAGGGATGCACCTCCTGCAGCCCCTGGGCATCCCTGGAAATCTCTGCTCTGGGGTAGGGACAGGACCCAGGGAATGGCTGGAGCTGAGTCAGGGGAGTTTGGGATGGATCTCAGGGGAAGGTTCTTCCCAGAGGGTGCTGGGCAAGGCCCCGAGGCTGCCAGAGATGGCACCTGATGGCCCATGTGGTTCTAACCCTAAAAATCAGGCTCCTTTCCGTGGGAGGTTTGGGGCTGTAGCTCTGATTGATGCCACTGACTGCTCAGTGTTTGCTGTGGGGCTGTTTCCCGATTAACCATCGCTGTGTTTTTTCCTTTTTCCCCCCTTAACTCCCTCACTGTGTCTGTCTTTGCTCCTTCCTGCACTAAAGTGGCTGTTCCTCTGTCTCCAAGCTCCTCCTGCTCCTCTGCAGCAGACCAGCTCCTGTCTAGCCATGACCATGCTCTGTAAGTCCCTTCTTTTATTACTGCACCTCTGTCTGGTCACTGTTTATTGCAGCCCAGTTTAAACCCTCCTTTATTTATGGCTTAACATTTGTGGGGTGGAGGCAGCAGCCCCAGGGGAATGGGGATGTCTCACAGGATGTTGGGAGTGGGCTCCTGGCTGCAGGATGCTGTGGATAACGGGGATTTTCCCCTTTGGAATGGTTGTTCTCACTCCGAGGACCAGGGTACAGCACTGCAGGGTCTCCTCAGCAGGCACCACACAGAGAAAAGCAGGATACACAGAGTGGGTTTAGGTATTAGGGAAAATCCTTCCCTGTGAGGGTGGGGAGGCCCTGGCACAGGATGCCCAGAGAAGCTGTGGCTGCCCCTGGATCCCTGGCAGTGTCCCAGGCCAGGTTGGACCTGTCTTAAGTCGGTTAAACCTGACAGCTCAGAGGTTTCCCCTTCCCTCAGAGGTTCCAGCTGGGTTCCTGCTGCCATGGGAATGCTCCAGGGCCAGGCACTTCCAGACATGCAGCTCCAGAAAAATGGAATTAGTGTGGAATTGCCTTCCTGCTCAAGATGTTTCTGGAAAGAGGGCAGGGAAAAGGAGCAGGGCTCACCCCAGGGCTGAGAAAATCCTGAGGGTCCCAGTGACAGCCCCCCTGGCTGGGAACTGGGAAGACAGGTCCCAAGGACTGATAGGGCACTTCAGTGCCACACGCCCACAGCAGCTCCAGCATCCCACTGTACCCATCCCTTCACCTGCAGCCCCAAATCCTGGCCAGACTCCCACAAAACCTGCGATTATCCCAACAGATTTGGGGCAGGCAGGGGGCTCCCTCTCCTTTTTCCCTTCAGGGCTGTTTATTCCTCCTTAGGGACACAGATTTCAGGGAGGCAGCAGATCTCAGCAGTTGCTTTACGCCGGCAGAGTTCAAGGCAGTTTCTGTTCCCTCCATCTGGAAGTTTCCCCAGCCAGGTTCCCCGGGTGGGCAGAGCTGGGCTCGGGCTGCAGTCTGCTCCCTGGAGCTGCCCTGCAGAACACCCAGCCTCGGAGGGAGAACTGGCACCATCCCTCCCAGTCCTGGAGGAAACAGAGAAGCATGGAATGGTTTGGGTTGGAAGGGACCTTAAAGCTCATCTATTCCACCCCCTGCCCTGGGCACCTCCCACTATCTCAGGCTGCTCCAAGCCCTGTCCAACCTGGAACACTTCAGGATTCTTCACATTTAGGGATCTAAGGCTTCACTGAGCACTCAAAGGTCTAAATTTCAGCTGTACTTGGCTGTTGTTCCTTCAGTCCTTTGTGTCAGGCGTCTGTGAGATGTCCCCATGTGAGTGTTTGTTTGCTCCCATCCCTGTGGAAACATCCCTGTGTCCATCCCTTTGTTGTGATCCATCCTGGCTGCAGTTTTCCCAAAAAGCTCCGCTGGAGAGAGGCTGCAAATGTGATCTGCAGTCCCCAGCCGGGTGTGCAGCTCTCTGTGCTGCCTCTGCCTGGAACACCCCAAGCTGAGCTGCTGCCAAACCCTGTGACCCTCGGACGTGACACCTCTCCCCTTGATCTGCTGGGCACAGGGAGGAAAATCTCGATTTTCCATCCTATCTGTGCAAAAGAGTTACAAAACCTTACCCAGCTGCTCTGGTAGGATTCGACACCTCCCTCAAGGTCAGGACAGCAGCAAAAGTAGCTCAGATTCAGAAAGCAAAAAGGAGCAAGGACAAAAAAAAGCAAAATGCACTGGAAAAACCTGCCCTGGGCAGCCCCCTCCGTGCTCTGGGCCAGTTTTCCCTGGTCTAGAGGCAGGTGATAAAACTGCTTCTTGTTCTGCTTCTCTCTTTGTCCTTGTTTATGTCCCCCAGTTGATTTTGTCACAGTTGTTATTGATGAGATCCTCGGTGAGGCTGCAGAAAAGTTACTGGAGATCGTGCTGGGGGTTTTTTTACAGGCTTAGAAGCACCGAGAGAGAAGTTGTCAGTGCCTGTTGTGGGAACACAGCTGATTGAAACACCTCAGGCATCAGAAAAAGTGTTTTCAGCTTGTAACTCAAACCTTTCCCCACACTCATCCTTGGAGGCTGCAGGATGTGCCTGGAAGGAGAAGGAAAAGCTCCGTTTTGTCTTTTTTTTTCCTCCATTAACAACTCCTTGGTGTGATAAGGATGATCCCTGGTGGGACTTATGGCTGTAGTGGTACAACAGATATCTTGGAAAGAGGTTTCGGCAGCAGAAACCAGGGGCTGCCCAATTTTCCACAGCATAAATCCTTCCGTTTTGAGGAATGCTGTCAAAGAACCAGTGGAAATACCCAGCCTGGAACAGGCTTCCAGCTGGAAAGGGCAATAAGGCTGATCAGGGCTTCATTACCGGCATAACTCCAGGATTCATTGGGAAGTGGATTTGTGGCAGTTTGCTCGGCAGGTGCAGCGCGTGCCCTGAGAATTCCACGTGCTTTCCTCCAGGAGAAGTGAACTCCAGGGCTGTGCAGCATTTCTGGCTTGAATCCAGAGGGAAGGAGAGAGAACCTGCCGTGGGGGCAGTCGGGAAAGAGAAGGAGGCTTTCCCTTTTTCCCAGCTAAACCCCAGGGTGTAAAAGAGGAAACGGGCACAGGAGTGTGTGTGCTCTGTATTCCAAGGGCACGTTCCAGCTGCAGGAGACTGGAGCCAGCACCTCTGAAGGCTTCTCCAGACACCCTCACTGGGACCTTTTCCTTGAGATGTCAGGGATTTCTGAGCCAAAGCTGCTCCTCCATCCTCATTCCTTCCACCCAAGGCTGCTGGAGCGCGAGGAGGAGCGGGGAGGGGACGGAGCCGCCGCCGTGGTGCCGATGGCAGCGCCATTTCCAGAGCTATAAACGGCGTCATTGTCATAGCTCTTGGAATGGTACTGCCATAAGTACTGGACTGCCAGCAGCTGGGCTTGCGAGGGCTGGGAGGGCCCTGGCCCACCTGGAATTTCCCTCCATTGGGATGAAGCTGATTCCTGAAGGATGGATCAAAGTTGGCCCTCAGTACTCGAGTCTGCAACAATCACCACGCTCTCCTAACCCCCAAATCCCTGCAGAGATTGCTGCTGCACCCCGACCTCCCTGCCTGGGCCAAGAAGAAGCAGAAAGTTCATGGAAATGCTGGGAGCAAACCAGTCAGGTCTGTCTTTGGGAGGAATTGTAGTTTTACGGTGAGTTTGACTGGTTGTGTTTGGGTGGGGAGAATGTGCTCGCCCTAAACAGCCCATCCTTGGGGTGGTGGAACTCCCTGTGCTGCCCTGCAGGTGTGTCCCTGAAGGAATCAGAGCTAGAGGGAAGATCCTTGGTGACAAAATCATCACAAGTGGAGCTGTCAAGCAGAGCAGGAGCATCAGGAGCCCCAGGAGGTCCAGGGTCACAGGACAGTCCCTGCCTTTGCTCCCCCTTGTCCTTGCTCCAGGAGTTTTCCTGTAATGTTCCGTATTTTGCCATCCCAGCTTTTCTTTGGCAGAGAAGAGGAGGAGGCCCAGCAGCTCCGGGCTTTGCTGGGGAGAGAAATCAGCGTGGCTGTGCCGAGGTGCCAGGCAGGTGTCGGGGAAGGGAACGCCCTGTTCCCATGAAGCCCTGGCAAACAGGGAGATGCTTTTCCTGCTGGAATTCCCATTCCATGATGATCCCTTTTGGGGGCTGGCTCAGGCCACGGGGATGCAGAGAGGGGACAGGACACAGGGGGTAAAGTTTCTGGAACAAGAACAAGCTGTAAACTCTTGACAAATTCCAGCTCTCTCTGTCTCCCTTGAGTCTGATTCCTGCTCCGGAAGATCCCACAGGGATCTGAGAGCCCCAGCAAAGGGAAATGTGTTTGTGGCTCGAGGTGTGCAACATCAGGGACAGATTCTGGTCACTAACGAGTCCAGGCATTTGTGACTATCCCACAGTTTGCTTAGCCACCCCTCTGGAGACATGCTAAGAATTAATTAATTCCTTCAGCTTCTGGATTAAACCCTGGTGCAAAACATCCCATCAAACAGAGAGCATTCTGTGGTGTGTTAGTGTAATTAAATAAAGAGAGAACTGAGCTCCAGAGATGCCCACAACACTTAATTAAGATTAATTAAGCAACATGATTTACAGCTGGAGAGGATGAAAGGCAGCAATTCACACCTGGCTCGGCAAAGGGGCGTGAGATGCTGGGTTCATGGAGGAACACAGATTCTTTTTCAGAAGCAGCTTCCTTCCCCAGCCAGGTTTATTTAAAGGGGTTGGGTTTAGTCCCTGGAACAGCCCCATTCTCCTGGCCAAACACAGGGCTCCCTGTGGAACTGGGAGGAGTGAAGGCCTGCATTTCTGGAGGCTCAGTAGCACAGATCAAGCTCTGCCAAAATAAACACAAGATTTCCTTCACTTCCTCTCGGAGGCAGCAGCCCGAGCAGTGTGGTCTCCATTCCTTAGAATTATGGAATTAGAGAAGGGCCTGGGTTCAAGGGACCTTAAACCTCATCCAGTTCCAACCCTAAACCACCTTCCACTGTCCCAGGCTGCTCCAAGCCCCGTCCAACCTGGTCTTGGACACTGCCAGCGATCCAGGGGCAGCCACAGCTGCTCTGGGAATTCCATTCCAAGGCCTCCCCCCCCTCACAGCCAGGAATTCCTTCCTAATATCCAACCTAAACCTACTCTCAGTTTGAAGCCATTTGCTAAATTTTTGGGCAAAACCCATCTTTGGTTGCCTCAAGGTAACACAAAGCAGTGTGGTGCAAAATTGGGTTTGTTTTGTGAGAGCGGTGATTGTTGTAGGAGAGCCCAGACTGGATTCAGCTACAGTGGAAACCTGATGGCTGAAAAGCAATTTTCTGTTCCGTTTGCCACCCGTAGCACTGCTGTGCCTTTCCTCAAGGAGGAACAAACATAAATCTGAGCAGCTTTTATTGACCAAAGCAGGGACTAGGGCAGAGATTTACAGGCTGTGTCGTCTTCTCTGGAGCAGAAAATAGACAGGCCCAGGGGCAGCCAAGGCAGGGCACAACCTTCAGAAGCTGGAACTTATTTGTTTGCTCTGCACTCCAAATTTGATAACAATACATAAAGAAATGGACGGGTAGGGCCTCAGAGGTGGCCCTGAAAGACACTCAGAGCTGCAGAAAGACCAGAAGAAAGCACAAAATAACAGAAATAACAGAAAGAACCTGGTGTTAACAGCAGGGATTTGGAAGTAAAGGGTTTGCACACACACGTGTTTTGATGGCCTTGGTTACCTCCTCCTGTGATCAAAATCAATTCACTGATCAGTGGAACTCCTAATGTCACATCCCAGTCCACAGGGAATTTCTCTAAGGAATGAGCTCAAAAGGAGTTGCTGAGAGCTGGTTTTACTCTGAGTTAAAAAAAACCCCAAACCCATCAGAGAATAAATAAATATCTCTTTGATTATGAGCCCTTGGTTTTTCGGGTTTTCCTCATCCTCCTCACAAACAGGAGCTGTGCAAATATTCAGATTTCTGCCTCTCCTGACCCTGGACATGATTTATTCAAATGTTGAGCTTGACATTTTTCTTTTGGGCACCTTCAGGAGATTTGAGGCTCTGCTCGTTAGGATACTCAGAGAAAAATGGGTTTTCCTCAGGTCTTTGTTCCCAGAGAAGTTCAGAGCATCCCTGAAATCCCAGAGGGAGCAGTACCTGGCATCACCTCACGGGCAGGTGCCCAGGAGCTCCTCCTGGAGAGGCTGAGGTGGGTAACAGCACCAGCACAGGGTGTTTGGGGACACAGTGACAGAAAGTGGGGACTCAGCAGCCTCTGAATCACAGCAAAATGAAGCAGCAGCTCCTGTCCCCCCTCCTGAAGAGGATCTGACCCCGCTGGGAGGGAGCTCCTGGCAGGGAAGGGGATGAGCAAGAGAAGCATCATCCTTCCTGAGGAACAGGGGAAGGAACACAGCCACAGGCAATATGTGCTCCTTGGCTGGGAGTCTTTGAACAGCTGAAAATGAGGAGAAAGTCCAGGAAAGTGAGGCAGGGAATTAATTTTGCTGGTGGGTGAATAGAGGGAGCACAGGGGGTCTGAAATCCCAGCCTGCACTGATCAAACCAAGGCTTTTGAGGGAGAATCTGGAGATTTTATTCAAATTAAGCACCCACTGCCAATGTCCCCATCTGTGGTGTGACATTTAATCCTGATAAAAGGCTCACAGAAGATGAGGAGTGGGGAGCGCAGCTCACAATTAATTAATATTGTTCACAGTAGCACATAGGATGAAGCTTTACAAATTCACACCCAGTGGGGTGGGAGAGAGAAAGTCCAAAGCCAGGAATGTGCCACTTTTATCACATCAGAGAAATATTAATTGGGAAATCTGGATGAAGAAGGAAAAGGGAGAATAAACTCACACTGAACACGACATGGTGGAACCTGGTGTTTGCTCTCTCAGCGGGATGGAGACCTGAGGAAAGGCACCAAATAAACTTTAGGTTAGTAAGACTTACTACAACTTAACTACAGCAGGTCCTAGTTGAGAGGTTAAAGGCACCACAAGGATATTTATTATTAATTTTTAAATATTTTTTGTTATTAAATTTAACAGTTTTTAAATTAACTGTTATTTAACTGCTATTTTATTATTTAATTTGTACGTCATTACTCCATTACAAGAAAATACAATTTTCAGCCCTTAAATCAGGTACCTTAAGGTAAGCACAGCTTCCCACCACCACCTTGGGGCTGTGCAGAAACTCCCGGGACACAAAACTGCAGATTTTTCATGGCCAAGAGGCAGGAAGGGCTGGATGAGGCATTGCCTGGGGAGCAGAACTCTTCCCTCAGCCGGGAGGGTGGGAGGGGACACGTGGGAGCCCCAGCTGCTGTGAGGGAGTTGGTGGCGTTTGCTGCTCAGAAGGGGACCCAAAGGAGTGACACGAACAACGAGCACGTGGCAGACTTTGGTTATCAAACACGTGATGATGCTTGGGAGAAACTCTGGGTCTGACACCCAAAAAAAGCTCTGCTGTTCACACACAAAGCAGGGACAGACGGGGAGGTTTTGGCCAGGTTTCAACGAGCTGTAATTCCATTTTCCAGGGGATATTGCAGTGGAGAAAAGCCACCCGTTCCCAGATTGAGAGGGATGTAAAATACTGGAAGGGAGGCTTGGATCCCCATCCCTGGAGGTGGCACTCAGTGCTCTGGGCTGGGGGCAAGGTGGGGATGGGGCACAGCTCGGACTCCATGGGCTGGGAGGGATTTTCCAGCCTGGGATTCTGGGATTCTCCCACTGTGGTACGTCTGAAACCTGACAAACTCCACTGAACGAGGAAACAGCTCCAATTTTTCCACTGTTTCACTGCACAGCTTTAACAAATGTGGAGTTTTCCCCCGGCAGATAAAAGATTTAATTATGCCAGTGGCGAGACCTCCATTTAAAAAAAAAAATTCAAATTCTCATTATCTTCCATTTGAATATTATTAATTGATCCTGCTTGTGTTTCATTAATTGAAACACTTAAACCCAGCAGCCCATGCTGAGCCATCCCATCTGGGGGTGGCTGGGAGCTGCTCTGTGTTCCTGATGTGTCTGAGCACTTCCAAGTGCTCTCCTCGTTATCAGATTTGGGCCTCTTATGACTGTTGCATTAATTATGGTGCAAAAACGAACTGCAGGCCAAAATCTGGAGCTAATTACACTCTGTAATGGAGTGCCAAGCTGAACATTAACGGGAGAGAAATGGAAGTAGGGAGTTAATGGGAGGAAAAGGGGAAAGGGCTCCTCTCCCCCACATCCCCTTGATGGCCTCTCTCATTTGCTTACTTGTTTACCCTGGTTTATAATTAGCAAATGGGTTTCACTCACTGCAAACAAGGAGCTCCTCGTTGATTTTAAAATCTGCTTCATTTCTGTCCTTTGGTGCCCAAATTGCTGCTTCTGTTGTGGAAACATCGACTTCTACAACATTAAAATGTCACAAATCTGTAGGGGAAGAATTCAGCAGCTCTGGGCCATCCCCAGCCTCTTGGTTGCTGTGTGGATCCATTGCTTTCCATCACCAATTCCTGTTCGAATTCCAAGGTTTTCAGCTAAAGTTGAGCAGGACGCCCTGCAGTGGAAAATAGGGAAAATTATAAACATTACCCAGGTGGAGCAGCTGAAAGCAGAAGGAGAGTGGGAAAAGGGAAAAATGGTCCAGTTCAGCACTGGAGGTGAGGGGGATTGGGAAGGACCACAGAGAAATTCATTAACAGAGCCTGGCAATACAAAAGGTAAAAAAGAAAGGTGGAAATGAGCACCTGCAGGCCCAGGGAAACAAAATTTGGGTCCAACTCAGCAGGAGAAAACCAAAAGGACACAAGATGCTGAAGGGTTTGGACATCTCATTTCAGGATCCTATTTCAGATTATTAGTTGGCTGCACTTCTAAACATCCTCCTTGAAAAAGATCCACAGCTCCTGCAAACATGAAAATAAATGGACTGGAGGGGGTTTAGTCCCGGTTTGCCAGGAAAAAAGAGGGATGATGGAACAATGGGGAAAAAAAAGGAGAGACACAAACATATTGGGAGATGCTTTCTTTGTTTCCCGTGACTTGTCAGAGACAAAAAAAAAAAAATCTCTTTTTTCTCTTTTTTTTTATGTTTCTCTCATTCAAGGGCTTTGCTTGCTGAAGAAGTGCTAATTTTAAACCTGTATTTCTGCAGAAATCTTACAAAAGGCACTGAAGGCTGGGAGATGTGGACTGGAGACAGATGTTTTATAAAACCTCTGCCTGAAATTTAGTAAAGAATGATGAGGGCTTAGTTCAGCTCCCAGGGTCGGAGCAGCATTATTTGATTTAAAGATAATTAAGAGATTCAGCTTAACTGCTCAGGAGTGGGAAAATAAACACTTGTCATGAGACAGAGAGAGATTTGTGCTCAGATTTGACTTTAAAATCAACATTGCTGTCAGAGCCATGTAAATAATTCAGCAATCCCAACGTTTTCCCAAGATCTGGGTTTCCACTATTGCGCTGTAATGGGATAATTCGATTTATTCTTACCCTGCTCTAACGGTTTTCTGCTGATGGCCGAGTGCAGAACTTCACTGCAGCCGGGGAACAGGACAAATTCAGCCCAGAGGCTGCAGAATCACTGGGAAGCTTTTCATTTTATGGAGTCTGTGAATCTGGGAATGCTCAGAGAGGGACAATCCTGCTCTCATTTGTGGAAGTTTCACGTGCAGCTGCATTAAAAGCAAATGTTTCGTGAAGTTCCATTGAATTTGGCCTCTGTGCATTCATTTTTTTCAGCAGAAGGTGGAAACGGAACAATGCCCTTTGCTCCCAGTTCATTCTGATGCTCGGTGTGGTTCAGACTGAAGGATTCTGCTCTTTCAAAGTGGAAAAAGGTCACAGATTAAAATAGGGAATTCCAGAGATTCTCGGATTTTATGTCACACTCTTCTCAATTCTCTGTTTCCCGGCATCCCCCAATTTTCCAAAAATGTCAGAAGTACCTTTCCAGGGAGACACCAGGAGGGCACCTTCCTCAGATTTTATTCCTGCCCCACTGGAATTCCATCTGTGGGATCCTTCCTGCTGCTTCCAACCTGGGGAATTCCTATTCCAGACCATCCTGCACTGCCAGGGCTTGGTTCCTGGGGGTTTGTGGCTGCCATAAAACACAAATTTAAAAAGACACTTTTCCACCTGTTCCTGACACAGGGATGGAGCAGAGCAGATCCATCACAGGCTGGGATAAGTCACAAAAATCATCTTAAGCTGCTCTCTCTTCCCCTCACTTTCAGAGTGGCTTATGAACTGTGTTGCTTTCCAATTCAGAATTTGTAATTCTGGAACCGAGCAGATGGTGCAGGGCTGATTTCAGTGATGTGTTCATTAAAGTCACCTCTGCCAAGGGATTGTTCACCACAACCCCCATCGGAGACCAGAGGGATTTGTTCTTGCTCTTGGAAGTCCATCTGAAGGCAGCAGAGCCTTGAGGAATGGACACAACACCAAGGGTGAAGTTCTGGCAGTGGTGCTGCAAATATTCCAGAGGGAAATCACTTTGGGTGAGAAAGGAAAATGCAGGGAAAGATAAATTGTGGAGCAACACAGCTGTCAAATCTTAGAAAAGTTTAAATCCTTCCTTCAATTTGGAGGCTTGGTTCCATTTAAAACATGGCTCCAGCCAACTTTTACCTCAAAACCTCTTCTACATTCCACTGTTTTACCTGGTTGAGGATAAAAATGGTAGAGAAATATGTTACTGAATATGGGCTTCTGCTCAAGCCAAACACAAATCTTCCCAGTTTATCCCATTTCACATAATTCCACCTTGTTTCCCTCTGGTCCCAGCAAATCTGTCCTGGGTGCTCCTGCAAATAACAGAAGATCTGTGATGCAGTGGGAGCCATCATCACCTACTTGCCTTTTCCCTGGAAATCTGTACCAGGTGGGATGGAGGCTGGTTCCTGGGGGGAGTTTCTGGCTGTGTATGAAGGAAGAAACGTGTTTTCAAGTCTTTCATTTGGAGTTGGGCTCCAGCAACTGGAAAAGGAGAAAATGAAGACACAGGCAGTGGGTGGTCACTGCCCAAACTGCCAGTATCGCCATGGGGAGATCGGTCCCCTGATGAAAGCAGCCAAAGGCCTCAATCACTTGCAGTCTGCTCTTTTCTGCTTTCTTCTTCTTTATCTCACGAGGAGTTGCAGGTTTGCTCCAGAGCAGAAATGGGGAAATACCTGAACCTGAAAAAGTTTGGAGAATGAGAGAAGCAAACGAAGTGAACAGCTCAGAACAGCAGCGTTTCCGTGAATTCGACACCTGGGTTTCCTCTGCTGTTCCTGCATTCTCAGGGGGGCTTCAGAAACTCTGTCAGAGACCATTTTGCATTTATAATACAAAAATTACAAAGAGGTTGGTAAATACAGCGGAAGTCGGTGCTTAGCAGCTTTTTGTGTAGCTCACATCTCAACTTCCTGAGCCCTTTGTGCACCCAGCGAGACCTGAGGTACCCTGGCAGTGCCAGACACCCCAGAAACACCCCCACCCCTCCCTATTTCTGCAGCAAAGTCTCTTCTCTGCCTGTTGTCCTTCCTTTTTTGAGCAGAGGGGGAATGGATTTCGTGGCAAAAGGCGCTGGGGAGCCCAGAGTTAGCAGCTCTCATCCCTGCCTGCACAAGCCCAGCTGCAGAAGCTCCCCTGAGTGTCCAGGGAATGTCAGGACAGCAGGAACCAGCTCCTGCCGGTCCCAGAACAGCAGCAGTTAATAATAAAACCAGCTGTAAACTGGGCAGGGATTGTGGAACAGAGAGCAAAGGCAGCTGCACGCCTCGGGTGGGTTTGGGAAGGTGGAAAATGCAGGAGGTGCAGCCACACAAATCCTTCACCCAGCAGGACTCGGCTGCGGCTGGGCCAGCCTGGCTTTGCTTTCCCTTCATCATTGTGTTATTTATGATCAGTGTGATCCAAACCCTCACAATTCCTGTCCCTGTGAGGTCAGGGCTGATCCCAAGGTTTGCTCATCAGGAGAGGATGAGCAGGACCTCGGGCTCTGGGAGAGCGGTGGCTGGTTTCCATTACAGCTGGGGAAACCAAAACCCAGCCATTTTTGGGCTTTGCTTTCCTAATAAATTGCCCGGGTTGGTGTGGGGGAGCGAAAGTGGGGACACTGCAGCCGCTGCATCCCCTTGGAGTGTTCTCCCAGGGATTTGCCAAGTTCCCAGAGTAACCTGGAGCTCCTTGTTCTGCTCCTGAGCCTGTGGAGGGCAAAACCCCAGAGCCCCCCTCCGGTGCTGAGAGCTGCTCCGAGCTGTGGTTACTGAGTCCCTCGGGCTGCCAGGGACAGCGGGAGGTGCCGAGCAATTGTCCCCACACTGCCCGTCCCACAAGTAAAGGGCCGTGGGGAGGGTTTGCAGCAGGTCCCTGGGGGGGCAGTGCCTTCCCATTATTGGGGTTTATTGCGGGGGTGTTGGGATCTGGGGGAAGCTCCCGGGGGAAGTGACAGCAACGCTGTCCCCACTTGGGGAGGGTGCAGGGGGCAGGGCCAGCCCGGGATTCTCTGTGAGCACAAATCCCATCGGAGGAGCCCATCAGAGGCAGGAAATCGGAACAACTAATTAGCTGTAGATAATTTACTTAATGCATTTAACCCTTTTAATGTTTTTTTTTTCCTGCACGCATATTCTGGCTCCCTCAGATGTGTTCATTTCTCAGACCTACCTGGCTGCTTTCTCTTGAAGCGTTCAGCCCACACAGGGAGGGTTCCAGTGCCGTTTCCTCCTTGCTCTGTAGGATAAATCCTTGGCAAATCCCCGGGGTGGGAGCTGAGGCACACCAGGTGTGTTCCTGCAGGGGCAGCAACTGAACTCCAAGTGCAGCTGAGCCTTTTCCCTGAAACTTGCTCCCCGCGGGTACCAGCACCTGAAAAATGGAGTGTATTTTCAGAGAGATCAGTGGAGGCACAAAGGGGTGAGAACAGAAGCAGGACTGTAAAATCCCAGCTTTTCTCCAGCACTAAATCGGTGCCCTACAACCGGCAGGCGGCTCTGAACTGACATGTGAAGGGAAAAGCTGCAGGAAAAACCCCATGGAACACAAAACCTGGGAGCAGAGGATGCCCTTAACAGATCCCTGGAGGTGTTGGGAGTATTTTTAGGAATGATGTGTGGGTACCTGAGCAAGCCATGAGCTGTCACTCCCCGTGCCAGGAACGCTCTTTCCTCCTGTCCCACCAGTGCTCTTTCCCCACAGGGTAAACAGCTGGAAGTGCTGAGCTCACTGCCAGAGGCTTCAGACAGACACTCTGTGCCACAGACATCCCGGGACACCTTAATGACTCCTCTTTAGCTTAATGAACCTCTCACAATCGGCACCGCCTGCTCTTGCTGCTCTTGCTCCACTCTGGGACGGCTGCAGAACACGGAGGAAGGTTTGGATCCTTGGATATTCCAGTCCCTGTCCGTCGTTTGGAGCTGCTCTGGAGCTGCTCCAGGTGTCTGCCCCGGGGTGGAGCAGGGGCTCTCCTCTCTGTGTCCCATCTGTGGCAGAGCCTTTGGCATTCCCGAGGTCTCCCGGGTGGATTGTGTCCCACGGTGTCCCTGTCTGACTTGGTCCATCCAATTCCAGCTCTGTCACCACTTCGTGGCCGTCTCGTTGGAGTCTGTTCAGTGTGAGGTGCAAAATGTCTTTCCTTGTTTCTGACATCCAGTCTGTAACTCGTTGGGAGCACGTGTTTCAAATTCCTGGTCCTTATGTAAAGTGCTGGAGTTCCCAGGGATGTTTGAGGGAAATATCCGCACGTTCAGGGACCTGCCTGTGCTGGGAGCAGCATCCAGCCTGGGAAATTCCTGCAGGAGCATCCACCAGGCCAAGCACACTCAGGCAGTGCAGTTCACCTCAGACACCTGAGACCCAGCAGGTTCTTGGTTTTCAGGGACTGCTCTGAGTGCTCCAAACTGAAGATTTCATTCCCTGTCGCAGAGCAAAGCAGGGATTCACACTCCTTAGTGTGGGGTCTGGATACTGGGAAGAATCACTCTCTTAAACGTACTTTGGGGTTTGCAAAATGTTATTTTCCATAAGTTTGGCATTTGACACTGACAAACCTTTGCGTTCCCCCTCCCAGGTACACGGTTTTACACAATGGGCACCACCAGGAACAAGAGAAGCTTCCCATCCACACCGACCCTGAGTCCCAAGAGTCCTGTTTCTAGTCCTGGGCCCAGAAGAGGAACAGTCCAGCTGGAAGAACAGAGGCCTTGTAGGATATCCCAAGGATTCACGAGCAGCAGGACTTGAAAAATCCTCCGTCTGCATTGTCATGGTGCCTCCTGCAGTGAATTCCCAGGAATGCCCAGCTGTGGGAGCCGGGCGGGAGCGTGGGGAGGGTCAGGACTGCTGTCCCTGCAGGAGCAGCTGGAGCTCGGCCGTGCCAGAGCCCTGCTCCAGGAATGGGGGATTCCTGGCAAAGTCAGGACGCAGAACAGCTCCAAACCACCCCGTGCAAGGACTCCTGCTGCTCCTTCCCAGCTGCTCCTTCCCAGCTGCCCTCTGCTCAGCTCATCCCCCTGTCCTGGAGGTCACCAGGTGTGGCTGAAGCCCAGCAGGATGGGACTGAACTGCCCCATCCCTGCCAGGCCCTGCCCGGAGACCGGGCACTGTCAGGGGAGGAACAGCTCCAGGTTTTCTCCGGGAAAATGAGAGGAAGCGTTTGCTGCCCTTTGGTTCCACCCCTGGCGGGGCCGGCACCGGCTGCTGCTTCCCCCGGCCCTGCAGAGCTCTGGGAGGGCTTTGGTTGTGTCTCCTGGCCGAGGAGGACTCCGGGGGCGTGGAGTGGGACCTGCGGGGACACCCCGGCTCGGAGCCATGGCCGTGCGCTGCCATTCCCAGTGGATGGGATGTGGCCCTGGAGCCCAGTGCTGTCCCCATCCCTCCCCTGAGCAAACTTGGGGCATTCTGAGCCAGCAGGAAGCTGGGCCAGGAGCCAGAGCCAATGGATCACTAAGTGCCATCTTGGAAAACAAACCATCTAAACCTTTTTCTAGCTCCACCTGGAAGAGAGACTTCTTCTTACCTTTGCCACCTTTATTTTTCTATTTGTTGCTGGTCTCTTCCACTTGGGGCAGGAAGTTCTCCAGGCTTTCCAGTCTCACCCTTTGCAAAGATCTCAGTCCTCAGCTGCTCCCTGCATGTCGATGTTGCCACGTTTCTCGTGAGCTGCTTCCCCCCGTGCATGGGAAGGGTGGGCAAGGCTCCAACTCCGCAAATTTGGGAAAAGGATTTTCATGCAGGATCAAGACCACGAGCCTCGACCCTTTGTAGGTGAAGATCTACCCCAGAGATGCCACCCTGAGCCTAGAAAATAACACTGTACTTTGTTAGAGCGTGTGACCGTGTACAGATATTTTTAATGTACAAAGAGAAGCTGACATTATTTATTATTTTTTATCAGGAACATGTGGTTTTTTTCATTAAAAGCTTCTAGACCAAGGAGCTTAACATCCTGTGTATTATTATTTAGTAATATTTCTGTTGCTATGTGACAGGTATTTACTGTAAACAGACAAATCCTGCTCGGGACAAACAAAAATGTTGCTCAGTAGGAGAAATGTTGTGCATGAGAAGAACGAGTGGCTGCCTGGCCATGGTGTCCGACTTCTTGAAATCCTTCTTCCACGGCGAAGTCACTGACAGAGCTTCCCATCCTTTTCCTTTAGGATTCAAAAGGACACTGGGCAGAAACAGCCCCAGTTGGAAGATCAAGGCAGAAAATGGCTGGCAGTTGGAAAGACACAAATTATTGGTGTTGGTGGTGGAAGGTGCTCCTGGTTCATCATCAGGACCTGCTTGGCAGTGACCTGTTTTTACAGGGTTTTGTTTCCAAAAAAAATTCATTTAACTTTACTCTTGAGACCAGAACAGTGAGTGAAAAAAAGCCATTACTGAAGATTTGGAGAAAAAATCCATCCAGGGCTGCTTCAGTCCTGTGATCCTCCCCCTGTGTGGAAGTGCCCACGAGGGTTCTGTTGGGGTTTGGGCACAGGAGGCTGCGGAACAGCTTGGCTTGGTTTCACCTCAAGTGTCAAATTCCTTAAAGAAATCCTAAAAAAAAAAGTTTTTCTCTGTCCGCATTAAAGGGCATCAAAATCTTGGTGTGAAAGTTCCTGGAGTGAGATGGAACCAGCAGCACGGGGAAGCCACAGGGAGGGGAAGGGAGGGGTTCTCTGGTTGTGCTCTTGTCCTTCAGGCGTTGCTTTCTCCTTTATTTTCACGTGCATTAGGAAAAGATCTCTTCTTGATTTCAAACGAACTCCCAGTTTCCCCAGGGGCAACATTCCCAAGGCTCTGGCAACGGGAGCAGTGGCTCACCAGCCAAAATGGTCAACAGCTCTCACTGGGAAAAGGCTCCCCTTCCAAGTGGATGGAATTCCAAACATGAAACGTCCATGTGCTGTGTCCCCTCTGATTCCTCCTTGGGCTCAGCAAACCTGTCAGGAAGCACCTGGCAGCTCCTGCTGAATAAACCAACAATCCAGCAAAGCTGCTGTGAGCCCAGCAATGCCACTGTGCCATCCGTAGTGGCGGAATTTCCCTGGAAAAGAAAGTGGTGTCTCGTGGAAAGGCCCCACTCTGGATTTCCTTGGCTGCTCCTGCAGCCTCCCAGTTCAGCTTCCCATTGCCCATCTTGGCTGGTGGTGCCAGTCCTTGCCTGTGCTCAGTGATGTGTGGTGCAGTGGCTGTTCCTAAAAATAAAACCTCCTCTCTGGACGTGGCAGTGAACTCCAGCTCGGGCTCATTTCTGCTGCTGTTTGCACTCAGATCCCAGGATGGGACCAGGTTCCACTTCCCAGCTGCCCCAAAGGACGCTCCAGGAGCTGTAACAGGGAGGGGGAATCTGCCTCTCTTTGCTTTTCCTACTACTCCCTGACAGGAGGGGGCAGCCGGGGGGGTCGGGCTCTGCTCGCAGGGAACAGGGACAGGAGGAGAGGGAACGGCCTCAGGCTGGGCCAGGGGAGGCTCAGGTTGGACACCAGCAGGAATTTCCCCATGGAAAGGGTGCTCAGGCCTTGGCAGGGGCTGCCCAGGGAGTTGTGCAGAGCCAGAAGATCCCCCCTGAGCCTCTTCCTCTCCAAGCTGAGCCCCTTTCCCAGCTCCCTCAGGAATTCTCCAGCTCCTTCCCCAGCCCCATTCCCTTCCCTGGACACGCTCCAGCCCCTCCAGGTCCCTCCTGCACTGAGGACCCAGAACTGGACACCCCTTGATGTGCCTCAGCAGTGCCAGCACAGGGGGCACTCCCTGCCCTGGTCCTGGCCCCCTGCTCGTGCACACAGAAGTTCTGCCCTGTTCAGCTTCATTCATTCCCACTACGATGGATTTGCAGTCCGGGAGCCCCCACCTTGCCCTGGCCCCTTACCTGGAGGGTTCCCAGGTTGGAAGGTCCCTGTGGAGCTGCCCATGGGATCAGAGCCATCCAAATGGATTCACGTGAGAAACGAGAACCACGGCTCACCCGGATGTTGAGCGGTGTGAATCCCTTGCTCCAGAGCCACTTTTTTGGCAAACTCTGCTCCTCCAGGGGTGTCTGTGCTACCGAAGGACACTTCAGGGAGGACGGACATCGGGAATGTGTCACTGAAAACCCGCACGTGAGCCAGAGCTGAGAGGTAAATGATGCTCACCTTGCCTCCGACTCAAAGTGGCTTTGATTTTACCTCATCTGCTCCTCCTGTCCCCTCCTGGGATCAGAGCTCTGTGAATAATCAGCAATAGTGTATGAGCTGTACATAAATGCTGCTTTTGCATCTCCAAATACCCCTCTGTTCAGGGATTACCAACAGTTATCTTCAGCCTGAAGCTCATCTCAGCCCAGGATCGTGGCTTTCGGGATGGAATTCACTCCCCACTGGCTCTGTGCAGCAAGAGGAGGGAGAATCAGAAGGTATTTAAGGCATTTATTTGTGTCACCCTGACTTAATAACGAGCACAGAACCAGCCAGTGGGGTCCAGATCGTGTCCACCTCGTTCCCAGCACAGATGAAAAGCTGGGAGCAGCCCCAGCCAAGCGCTGGTTTGGGAGCAGGCAGCCCACACACGGCAGACTCTGAGTCATTCCCACCCGACTTGGGGAGTGCTGAAGCCAAGGAGAGCTTTTCCATTCTGGACCTGTTACCTGGAAACCCTTCCCCAGTTTAGGATCCCATTTTCCTCCACCTTGGAGCTCCTGAGCCATCTCTGAGCACTCCCAGGCCAAAAGGCAGGAAAGCTGCTGGTTTCTTCTGTCCTGAACTCAATAAAAACGTACAAAAGCTTTTAGTTCTTTCAGGTTTTGTATAAATCGTCCCGAATAAAGGCCCAGTTTATCTCCTGTCAACACCTGGTGGCTGTTGAGGGGCTGGAGGGAGCTCCCCAGTTGATGGGCCCTGGTCCTGGCTGTCCCGTTGTCACATGCAGTGCACACAGGGCCGCGGTGTCCCTGCCACCCCCTGACAAGGGGTTGGGTTGGAATTGCTTAACTGGGAACCAGAGGTGGAAATCCTGGGCAAGGGGGAGGCTGCAGCTGCTCCTCACACCCTGAACAGCTTGGAGAGAGAACAGGGGCAACATTCCTGTTTCCATCAACTCCTCACAGCTTCTCCTCAAATAAAAACACTTCCAAAATCCTTTTCTTTTTGAAATCCCAGCACTGATTTTGCCTTCCTCCTGAATCAGAGGGAAAAGCAACCCCCAGCACGGTGCACACGAGGCCTTGTGCCCCCTCTGCCGTGCCCAAACACACTCTGGCCTTTCCCTGTTTACCCTCTGTGCTATTTAGATGACATTTCCCAGGCACCTGAGCATCTCTCAGCTGGGATCTCCGCATCTTCCTCCAGGAGGAGCTGTGGGAAAAGCAGTGCCAAAGGCATCTCAGACCCATTTCCTAACCAGTGGAATCCCCACCTGCCTTTTCCAGCTGAACCGGACCTGGAAGTGCTCATTTCTCCTCAGAGACTGTAAGGGGAGACCCCTCTGACTGTGCCCCTGCACTGCAGGGACAGAAACCCAACCAAGATTTCACTCACCCAGTGTTGCTGAGTCAGAGCCGACCCAGGGAAGAAATTCCTGTTGGATGTTTTCCCCAAAGCCACATCCAGGAGGGAAGCAGGGCACAGGGGTGATGCAAGCACAGTTTCCTTTATCATTTCCTTACCGTGCAGGCTAAATGTTGGCCAGGCTGCCTCGGAGCTCCAGCAAAGCTTCCTTTGCTATCCAGATGCAAATATCCCTGGCTTTAGGGGCTGCGAAGGGATCCCAGTTTGTCCCCACAGGAGCAGAGCAGAGCAGAGCTGAAAGGCGCAGCTGGAATTCCCTGTGGTGCAGGAAGGTGTGAAGAGCAGGATCGCTGTCCCCTCACCCGCAGGGACAGCAGCTGCTCCTCCTGCCACACACCAGGGACAGCAGGGAGGAGAAGCCTGGCACAGAAACACCTGGGATGCTCCAAGGAAAGTTTAACCGGGCAGAGCCAGGGAAACCCTCCCTTGCCACGGTGATTGAATAAAAGTGCCCAAAACAGCCACAAAAGGGACACAGGGGGAAGCTCAGAGCCAAAAGATGGAAACCCTGGCAGATCCCAGCTCCTCCCTCCCCCAGAGCCCTCAGGGATGGACACAGGGCTCAGGCACTGGAGTAAAATGGGTGTCACATTTCAGAGGTCAAAACTACTGCAAGGTTCAACTGCGTCCAGAAATATTGAATAAAACAAACACTTTATTTGTGTAAATACTTCTGGCAAAAGGCTGGAGTTGGGAGATACCAGCTGGAGATTTGGTGCAGTACTCCAGAAACTCAGTAACATTTTCTGGACTAAAATGGTAAATCTGACAGAATCAATGACTCAGAGGACTTGAAACACTTCTAGAAAGGGTCACAATTGTTTTGGCTGAATATCACTGAATACATTATCTATGGTTAAATATAAGTTATAATAAACCATTGACTGTGATCCTGCATTAAAGCAAATTTAATAACATTCACATTCTCTGGTGTTCAGTGCTCCACCTCCAGTCAGAGCAGAGCTGAGGAAACGCTGCTCCCATGAGGCACCATTCTCCTCCTCTTACCCCACGTATTTCTAGTTCCACATTATCCCAAGAATTCCCACAGAGAGGCAGAGAAAACCAACACTGGCTTTGCTGTGCAGAGCAGTTTTACCTCAGTTTTACAGAGCTAAACATCACAGAAATCCCCATTAGCCACATTTACCCCAAATTCAGAGAATCACCATCAGGATGATGAGCAAAATTGGATAAAATGCTCTAAACTGTACAGATTTTACCTCAGGAAGTGCCATTTTTTAGGCTGGGAACACCAGTTTTAAACAAGCGTGGATGAGAGACCAGGCCAGAGCTGGGAATTCAAGCAGCCACTTCCAGAGCTGGGAATTGGCCTCTCCAAGCCCTGGGCACCCTGTGAGTGCAACACCAAAATGTGCATTTTTTACCTGCCTTGGCAGCAAATCCCCCCCAAACCCCAGTGGGCACTGTGAGCACCTCTCAATACACAACACACACACATTTTGGGGCAAATAGCAGCAGTTTTTACTGACCATATGGAAAATGTGCATTCAGGAGGGAGCACAACCCAGCCCCAAAGCTCCCTGGCTGTGTCACATGGACCCTGTGCAGTTCCACATCCCCTCTTCTGCCTGCCTGAAGGGAAAGCTCAGCTTCCAGCCAGCCAGAACGGGCAGATTTACGTTCAAGAGGGAGGAACCAACAATCAGCAACTTGATTTCCATAGTACAGAGTCAAATACACCACGAAAATGAAATCTAACAGTACAAAATGCTTGAGAACATTCTGTTTCCAAGGTGCTAAACACGGGGGGTTCCTTCCCCCCAAAAATGGGTTGGATACCTCTAGAAACTACCACAGATCACCAAATTCTCTACATTTTTTTTTCTGCTTCTGGCCTTCTTTGCAACAGCTGGAGAATACTCTGACCCTTCCAAAAATGCACACAAGACACCAGGGTTGTGCTCAACAGGTTTACTCAGACTGGACTCTTAAATGCTCAAGAAAAAGGCACAGATTAAAAGAGACTCTGGTGACTCTTTTGAACACAGCAAATGGAATTGTTGTTTGTAAGGAAAAAAAAATACTGCTATGAATTGCATGGGCTGGAAAGTTCAAATCTTCTTCCCTGTTCCTAATTATTGGCCTTCATTAAAATGGAACTTAAATTAAATTGTATAAACATATGAAATAAAGTCTCAGTATTAGGAAGTTTTTTTTTTGTTTGTTTCCTCTATGTACAACTCTTAGTATACAATTTGTACTTTCCACTTTACATTTAACTACATCCTCCTGGCCAGAGGGAGAGCCGAGGGCGCCTTGGTGGGAAATGCTTTGCATTTGGAAAAAATCCTGCTTTTTCTTGGCCAGCAGTGCCAGGGGGAGGGAGGGCAGGCTGGGGGCACCCCTCAGATGTAGTCATCCTCCACGGGCTCCCCATTGACATCACAGTAGTGGATGAAGATGGCCACGACCCTCTGGAACACCCCCTTCCTGACCTGGCGCAGCTCCGAGATCTCCTCGCCGATGGTCTCCATGCAGATGTCAGCCGAGAGCTGCCCCTTCCTCCTCGGGGCGTAGATGGTGGCTGGGGAAAGACAGCAAGGAAAAGGGGGTGTTTCTTCCAAAAAGAGTCACCAGCCAGGCTGGTTTTGCATTCAGACTTGGCAAAAGAGGCAAAAGGAGGAGTCTTCCCCTGACGGGAATGTTCTCACCTGCATTCCCTGTGTTTAAAGCTTTCCATGGCTCCAGTCCTCATGTCCAAATGTCTGGGAGTGAAATGAATCCCAGAGCATCACAAACCCTCTCCCTGAGGCCTCTCTGACATAATTCCAGGTTATCCATTAACTTACATGTTTTCTAAACAACACAACTAAGGATAAAGCACCAGTGCTCTCCTTATTTTTCATGGCTTTAACACCACGACTCTTTTAACATCCTGACTCTTAAATCAAATACTTATCAATTTTTGGTAATTCAATAATTCATAATGAACTACAAAGCATTAAGTCAGGCTAAAATAAAATGAAATTACATCAGTCTAAAATAAAATTTTAAAAAGAAATTAAAAAATAAAACCAAAGAAAGGTATAGCAAAAAAAAAAAAATCTCTTCCTCATCCTCTTGAGATTCCTGAACTGGAGCTGGATAAGAATATCCAAACCAGGATCAATTAAAAATACCTCTAATGAAGATTCCAGGATGTTCCTAATTAAGTAATGGAAGAACATATTTTCTCTGCTACCCACCAAGGTTTTTAATTGAGTCCCAGGCACTGCCTACCAGTGTATTTTAGCAGACAAGCTCCTAAATAGAAAGAGCCACATCTACAATGAATTCTAAACCACATTCCAGAGTTTTCAAGTAGTTTTAAACTCTTTTATGTCAAGTTTCTGTGAGTTTTCTCATTTCCCTCCAGGCTACCTTAACAACAGATCTACCAAAACCAGCCTAAGGACCAGAAAACTGAAAAAGAAAGGAATATATGGCCAAATAAGCAAGTTCTGTGAAGAACCCAAGCAGGTTACTCACTCCTCTCATCATCCTCGAAGTCATATCTGGCGTAGCTGTTGGGCTCTGCTGTCCTCAGGGACCTCAGCCAGGGGAAGTCAGTGATCATGGAATAAGGAGCACCATCCACAATGCCTGGGAGAGGGACAGGATGAGGATGCAGAGGAAAACATCACCCCCGCAGCACCAGCGCTCTCAAATCCACTCGATTACCACAAAGCATCTCCTCACTTACTCCCCACTGAGCTGAGTTCCCCCACTTCCCTCACAAGGAATATTCTCCTGGTGATGATGCAAAGCAAGAGGCTGAGCAGGAGCCCCCAGCTCTCCACCAGCTCTCACCTTCCAGGGTGTAAATGTCTCTGCCCCAGGGGTACTTGGGGTATTTCTTCAGGTCCTCTTCAGTCCTGGTGGCCTCAGGGAAGAACTCGTATTTAATCAGCTCTCTGGGGAGAAGGAGGGAGAGGTTACAGCCAGGAAATGGGAGGTGGGAGGGAGGAAAACCAAATGGAGAATCCGAATACACAACCTTTCCTTTAATGAGCCTGAATCCACGGAAAACCCCCCCCAGGACCCTCACACCAACTCAGCATCCATCCCTTCACTTGGGAGAGCAACCAGAGCCAACAGGGACAGGTTTAGAGCAGCTGGATGAGAGCCACCGGCCACAGCTCCCGGCTGCTGGGAATTTTCAGGAGCTGATACTGATTGAACATCACCTTCCACAGAAACCAACACCATTTCCTGGAGCAAGTCACTCTTTTAAAAATAACTTGTTTTCAGCTTTGAAGGTATTTCTCAGCCATCTCAACGACTTCAATGTACAACTGCATTGTACTGCTGGATGGATGTGATGAATTACAGGACTATTGCTGGGAAATGTATAGGATTTCCCATATGGGTTTATTGTCTGTTTAATATTAAATGCATCTTGACACTGAAATTTTATACTGCACCACCCAGAATTCAACCTTCAGTAGGAACCAAATGGATTTTTTTTTTTTAATTTGGGTGACAGAATAGAGCAAGTCTGGAGCTGCAGCTGCTCCAGGACACCTTGGCAGAGTCCCTGGAGGGCAAATACTCCTTGGCTGGGGTCAGGACTCCCTGGGGATGGTCGGGATTCCCTGGTTATGGTCAGTACTCCCCGGTTATGGTCAGTACTCCCTGGTTATGGTCAGTACTCCCCAGCTGTGGTCAGTACTCCCCAGCTGTGGTCAGTACTCACTGGTTGATGTTGGCTATGGTGTCCATCCAGCTCCGCACCCGCACCTTGTTGCGGACGTTGGGGGGGTTGCTGAACTCGTGGATGATGCAGATGTGGTAGGGGTAGGGGCCACTGAAGATCTTCTGCTCCAGAGTCAGCGTGTCCACCTGGGGACAAAGACTTGTGAGCACCAGAAACACTGGGGTGGGGCTGCAGAGTCAACAGCAAACAGATATCCACTGAATCCCCAGAAAACACAGCAATGAGAGGGAATTTTAACAACACAAATAAATACAGAACTGAGGGGAGTGAAACTTCCCCAGTGCAGCTTTGCCAAATCAGCTTCTTGAGCACTGGAATTGGATGGGAAATGTCTATTTTCTGATGTGTTTCCCAACTCCATAAATGTGGAAATAAACTCCATAAAATTACAGAATGGTCTAAAACTACATTCACTCCTCAGGATTTGTGTTAGGAGGAGGGGATCAGTGATTTGGATTTTTGTTCCCACCTAGTATTTTTTACCACTGTCCTTTAAGAGATGTGATTTCAAAGCAAAGCTGATTTTATGGATTTTATGTACAATCAACCTTCCCTTGCTGGCAAACCAAGCCAGGAAAAGCAGGAGAGGAGCAGCACCACAGAGGGATAAAGTTCAACAACCCCAACCTTCCAGATGTTACATGAAGCCCTCATAAATCCTTATCCAATGATTTCAACAACTCCCTACAACTCCCTAAATGTCCCTGCTTCCAGCTCCTAAGCAACCTGGGGGAGGAGAGGGTGGCTCCCAGTCCCACCAGTGTCCTGCAACACTTCAGCATTGGGAGGGGATGGTGCCTTCAGCATCCCAAACTCTGCTGTTCCTAAATCTAACAGGACGTGGGTTAAGGATGTCAGATCCCTGTGCCATGCTCTGCTCACACACAGCTCCAAGGAGCAGCCAGGTTCTTAGAGTCTGAGTGATTCAGTTTGAAATTAATTCAATGCATCCTGTTTTACAATATCCTCTAATGCAATGAATACTGGAGAGAGTGAATTTTAAGATTTAATCCATCAGAGTATCTTAAAATCCAAGTAGCAGATTCTGCAATAAAAGCCCTGCTGGGCTTTTAACAAGGCAATTTCAGAGCTGTGCTGCTGTAACATTTCCTGCCTCAACTGCAAACCCCCCAGGCAAAGCTCCAGGGGTGCTCCCAGAGAATCCAGGCTGGTTGTGTACCTGCTGCATGGGACGAAGGTAAATGATCCTGTTCCTCTCTGGGGGCATCCTGAGGATCTGATCCAGGACCTGATCCATGTTGAGCTTCTTGCACTGGGCGTAGTCAAAGCGATTCACAACGGGGGCGTTTTCTACCTTCAAGTGTTTCAACACACGGCACCTTGTAGCTAGAAAAGAGCAAATCAAAGCATTAAAAGGAAATAAAAGACCTCAGGAGCCTCCTGTCAGAGAATTTCAAGGCTGGCAGGTTCAAAGGAAAGCAAATAAGCAATATAAGTACCAAAAAATTACATATCAGATATAGCCCAGCTCTTCATTTTTTCCATATTATCATCAAACTTTTCAGCTGTGAACTTGCCAGAAGTGGCCTTTTAAAAGGTCATGTCAAATTTCATCTAATAACCTTCTTCTCCCTCTGTTTCCTTTCACTGAAATGGTCTGTGGGCTGCCACAACTTCCAAAATCACCTCAAACACGGAGGATTGGGAAGCCACACTATGGAAGATAAAATTGTCTCCTTTCTAGCAACGCTGCTCATGTCATCAAAATTTCCTTCAAAATCAACGTGTGTTCCAAGTATTCTGGAATAAGGAAATAATTCCTTTATTTCTGCTAAGTAGACAGATCTCATGTCAGAAGAAAAAGCCTTCATTTAGATGTTGCAGAAAACAATAAATGACCCAATCCAGGAGCAGTCACACCCTGGCACGTGAAACTAATGCAGCCTAAGTGCCAGCACTGAAAACAGATTTTTATCATGTCAAGGAGCAAAGGTATCATCCTGTCAGCTAAAAAAATCTAAGGGAGCATGAAGAAATGAGAGAAAAACAAGGTACTCAACTTCATTTCATCAACTTCTAATTATTGCATTATCACTCTTCAATAAATATCTCATCTCCCTAATTGTCAGATCATTTCAGCTGTTGATTTTCAGATATTAATCTTTATTAAAGCTGTTATAAGAGACATGCAAAGTGGGAAGCAGCAATATTTGGAGTTCTAGTTCATCAGCAATGCAGCTAATGAATACAAAATGAGCGGGGCCTGACTTGAATTCTTTCAGGAATCTCCAGTAGTGCCACAGGGAGGAGGCAGCCCTGACATGAAGCACATACCATGGATGAACATCATTTTGGGGCAGTCTTTCAGCACCAAATCTGTTATTCCACAGTTGGTCAGTGTGATTCCTACGAGGTTTTTGGATTTCAAAGTCAGTACCTGGGGAAAATGAAAAAAGAAGAAGAAAAAAAATGCACGACAGGGTAAAAATGAAGGAAAAATAAACTGAATTTTACAAGATACAGGAGGATATTAATTAATATAATCCAGCTTCAGTTCCCAACAGGTGTTCACGGTGATAAAGCTGCACGAAGTGAAGGAAAAGCCCTTACCTGAACATGATCATCCTCAATCACGGGGTCACTGGTACTGGTGGATTTGTCAGCTGTCCTTTTCCTCTTGGTGGTTTGCCTTGGCTTTGGCTTTGCTACTTCTGGAAACAAAAACATGGAAAAATCTCTCCTCTGCTCCATTTCAGGATAGCTGAGAACAGCCCATGAGAACTTTTCCCACAAAGGTAAATCCAAACTCCTGCCTGGCTTCAAAACCAATCTCTCCTTGCTCAAACCCCACTGTCAGGTTTGTGCTCAGAATTATTCCCATTAAATAACTTTATAGGAAAACCCAGGAATGCTGAACCTACAGTCCAACACCACAGAAAGATGTGGAGCCAGGAAAAGAAGATTCATGGTTAGGTTACACTTAATTCTCTGCAGGAAACAGAACATCCTTGACAAATACAAGACCCAAAATAGCTTTAATGTTTAAATAGTAGAAATTACCTCAAACTACTGGAAAATCTGTTCTTTATAACTGTCACTAAGTTTTTCCTAAAAATTGCAAAGGATGCCCAGGTATAAAATCCTTTAATGTTCCCAAGCTGCACCAGGGACCTCAAACTCTTGCTTCATTTAACAGATGAGTCTTTGAAAAGAAATCACCACCACCATTATTTCCAACAGGAAGAGAAAAAAAATGCCCTAGAATTAATTATCTGTCATTAACAGATCAAAATGAGAATTTATTTTACTAAAAGTAAGCTTTCTTTGACTTCATTAAAACATAAGGCATGTGCAAAGATCCCCAATTACCAGCCAGAAGGTAGAAAACAGACATTTTAAATTTAAATAGCAGGAGCTCTTCTTGGAATCTGAGCTGCACCTACCTGCAGAACATCTGAGGTGATTTAGGTTTTGTTAACACTTGGGAGCATTAAATAAACTGGAAAAACACCAGGATATAGAGTGTTTGAATCATTCCATGTTAACAGAGGCAGGAATTTGCTCTCAATCTTCCTTTACCTCCAGCTCTCACAGTTGTGTAAGCAGCACATTCCATCTTTCAGTTTCATTTCACCTGCCAGATATTCCCAGCAAAGAATCCTGGATATACAAGCTCGTGCCAGACTAAAGCGATTATTTTGGAAACCAAGCATATTTGAAAGAAACAGCAAGTTCCCCTCTCACATCTGTTGTTTTCTCCCTTCATTCCAGCCCTTCAGGGGTTTTATTTTATGCCAGATGAACAAAACAATAATGTGAAGGATGAAGGTATTTAAAAAAAGGACAATTTTCAGTAAGTGTGATCACCCTGCCTTACACACTTGGAAGCAGAACCCAGTCCAGGCCCAAAAGCCTGGCTCAATTATTAATTATGACTTTATTGGTTGATAAAGCACCAGCTGTAACCTTTGCCTTCTTGTTAAGATCTAAGTGTAGCTGCTTCCAGGGAGGATTTTAACTGGGAAACATTCATTATGTTTCAATGAATCACAGCCTTCACAGGCAGGCAGAGCTACCAAAAAATTGCATTTGCTTTTCAAAGGAGTAAAGCAAATACTGGTTAGAATGTATGGAGAACACAAATAGCCGCACGGAGGAAAAAGTCAGTGGCACTCTGAGAGAAATCTGATTTTACCTGGGGATGGCACCTCTGCTCCATCAAGCTCTGACCTTTCAAACCCCTCAGGTTTAAATCCCTGGCTAACAAGCTCCACATAAGAGCTCCCTGGGCGAGCTGCAGTTGCTCAGAGCTGTCTCATGGCAGCACTGCACTTACTCAGCCGTTACTCTGTGTGTAAGTCCTACCTGGCTCTGACACCAGAGGCACGTGGGACAGCCTGCTCCTGGCCCTGGTCAGGGGTCTCCGAGGATACTCCTCCTTGCAGTCCAGCTCCCAGCTCGGGGGCTGCGTGCTCTGCTCCTGGCTGCCAGCCCCACAGGCACTCCCACTAGTCCTGTCATCCCCGGGCTCTCCCGCAGCCCCACAGTCTGGCAGTGTCCTAAGTGCAAAGTCTGGCCCGTCCCTGCAGGCTCCACTCGTGGAGGGGCACTCCCCATCACACCCCCCGCTCGTCCTGTGCTGCGCCTTGGAGGAGCACCGGGAACAAACGGAGCTCTCCTCGGGCTCCCTCTCGCTGGAGCCTTCCCTTTTGCAAGGAGAGCAGCCACACTGCCTGCACTCCTCTCCAGCTGCGGGGCTGGCGGCAGCAGAGTGGCTCTGGGCTGCCTGGGCGCAGTCAGGGCTGGGAGAAGCAGCGCTGCAGGAGCCGGGTGGTGCCGTGGATCCCGGAGCGCTGCTGCAGCTGCCGTAGGAATCCTTGCTCTTGCTCCTCTCAGGCATGTCACTGGCTGCTTTCATGTCAGCTTTGATCTGCTCGCTGGTCACCTGGCAGCCCTTCTCACAGCTGCTCTCCTCGCTGGGGAACTGCTTGGCCTGGCCCCCGTGGCTGCTGCTGCATCTCTTCCGCAGGGGAGTCTTGCCTTTGCCGCTCACTGCAGGAGTGAAGGGAGGGACAACAGTGAGAAACCTCAAATCCACGGGAGCCTTACTCTGCTGAAGGCCACTGAAAACACAGGGCAGCCCAGAGGCCAATGACAATCTTCCCAGGAATGGGAATTGTTAGTGTTTGTAGCTGTTGCTGCACCTTGGTAATGTCTTGCAGCTATTTTCGGAGAGATGTGCTGGAGGGTTTGTCACACAAATCTACCAAATTGCCCCAGAGCAGCTCACTGTCACACAGGCACAACAATAGGAAAGGCACACTGGTAACAGTCTCAAAGAATATGGAATGGTTTGGGTCGGAAGGGACCTTAAACCTCATCCAGTGCCACCCCTGCCCTGGGCAGGGACACCTCCCACTGTCCCAGGCTGCTCCCAGCCCCGTCCAGCCTGGCCTTGGACACTTCCAGGGAGCCAGGGGCAGCCACAGCTGCTCTGGGCACCCTGTGCCAGGGCCTGCCCACCCTCACAGGGAGGGATTGTTTTCTGATATTTAATCTAGACAGGCTTCTGTTTTCCTAAATATGAGCATCACATCTGAGGAATCAAACAGGAACAGAGACAGGACTGAAGTTCACGTTTCAGCAGCAACCCTCAGCTCCCCCTCCTGGGTTTGGGCAGCAGTAACAGCACTCTCAGCTCGCAGGTGAATAAAAACCCACCGAGAAGTGTACAAATCATAACAGAACTTAATCCCAGGATCACTGAGGCTGGAAAAGCCCTCCCAGCCCATCGAGTCCAAGCTGTGCCCCATCCCCACCTTGTCCCCAGCCCAGAGCACTGAGTGCCACGCCCAGGCCTTCCTTGGGCCCCTCCAGGGATGGGCACTCCAAACCTCCCTGGGCAGCCCCTGCCAAGGCCTGAGCACCCTTTCTATGCAGAAATTCCCGCTGAATGTCTACTGTCTTAATCCTCTCAGCTCATTACATACCCCAAGCCCCAAGTCCCCAGTACTGGCGGTACAAAAGTTGATGCACATTCTCTCCAAACACAGATTATTTCCCCCCTCAAACCAGAACTGACATGCACACTGGGGGCTCATGATAAATTCTGTCCACTTGGAAATCCCAAAGAGGAGCTACAGGTTTCTGATCAGCGCAGCACCACTATTTCTGTTTCTGTACAACATCTGTGATTGGAGCTCAAAGTATGTCCTTACACCTTCACTCCACATTCCAAACTGAGCTAGAAATGAACCTGGACCAGATGGAAAGACCGAAGCTTACAAATAAATGTTGCACACCTGAAGGTTCTCTGGTTTCCACTGGATCCCTGCTCTTCTCTTCCCCATCTGAGTAGCTCTGTGCAATGCTGTTGGAGATGCAGGCTCTGGAAGTGCCCACATTTTCCTCCTCATCCTCACTGTCTGAATCATGGATGGTAATAGGAGCTGCTTTTACAACAGGTTGAATTCCACTTGGTCCTGAGAAGGAGAATATCAACAGTTCACGTAAAAATTAACCAAGCACAGATTGAAGGGTTGAAGAACTTTTTGCACTGCTTGAAAAAATGGCAAGAAATTAATTTGAGTCAATTTCACCACCCATTCTCTGGCTCCCTCATTAAAATTTAAATGGGAAAAGAGCAAATGACTGCATTTCAGCATTCTGGTTTGGAAGGGAAGAGTGGCACAATGGAATGTTACTTCAGGTTTTTGGGATATTCAGTAGAAAATTTTATTGTCCAGCAAAAAGTGGCAACAAAAGAAATCAAGGCTGCCTTGTGCCACTAATACAAATTCAATTAACACTGGAACCAGTTGCGCTGGCTTGAGAAAAAGCAAAAAAGAACCCAAGTGCTGCAGTGAAAGAACTAAGGCCATGAACACCAACAGAGGAACAGGACAAGCTCATTCAGGCCTTGACTTTTATTATATTGAGCACAAAAATCAAGCTTTAAGGTCAAGGTATTTCCCTGCACACGCAAAGAAAACTCTGGGCTGTGACACGGAATAAATCCCCTCACAGCACTAAGCTGTGCTAACATCATCATTCCAAACCAGACAACCCAGCTGAAGCAAAACACCCACAACCAGACTTACACTGGAAAATTAATCCCTCAGGGAGATACCAAGAGGTGATTTCTTCCCAAAGCCAGAGTTACCTGCTTGCTCTTCATCCACCTCCATGGGAATAACAGCCTGGCTGGGAGCTGGCAGCTCGTTCTGGGCCTGCCCAGCAGCCTCCCCTTCTTCCTGTGCCACCTCCTCCATCTCATTCAGGGCTGGAAAGGGAAGAGGAGGTCAGGAATAGGAAACAGAATGAAGAGAGCCCTCAAGCACCCACAAGAAATAAATTATGGCTGCCTTGATTCCCTTGGTGAGCCTCTGGGTTGCACAAAGTCTCTCACAGATTTGTTCTACATCTCTGTAGCCAAAGCCCAGCCTGACTTTTGGGGTTTAGTTCACTCAGATTTTCCCCTCCTCCTCAAAAGTCTTGTTCTATGCAGAGAGCTGCATAACTAGCATTTACATTTTCATTCCCTCCAGTGACTTCTGCCTTTGCTGGGAAATATTAAAAATACACCATCAACACTGGGATGTTCTCCCAGCTGTGCCCAGAGGAATCCTGGCACTTCCTCAGAGGATGTCACACAGAGCCTACAGCTGTAGTGACACCCAGCTCTGCACTGTGACAGCTTTTATCACACAGCTGGCACAGATGGGGCACAGAAAATATTAAAGCTCCACACCAGGAGCTGAAAGAGCAACAAGCTTTCAATGCATATTCCTACCTTCACCAGGAGCCTATGTGAGGGAGAATGCAGATAAAATCACCCTTCAAAGGTCCCCGAGGATTACCCTCAGCAGCAAATCACCCCCAAAAGGTCCCCCAGGATTACCCTCAGCCCCAATCTGCTGCTCCTCAGCGGGGCCCTCCTGGCGCAGCTCGTTCTCCTCGTTCTGCTCGTTGGGGTGCTGGTGGTTGTTGTGGTGGATGTTGGGGTTGTTGTTGTTGTTCTGGTGGTTGTTGTTGTTGTCATTGTCATTGTTGGAGTTCTGATTGCTCACGAGAGCAGAGGAGACCCCAATTCCTGTGCCCGCACTTAGGCCCACACGAGCACAACCCTGGAAACAAAGAGCAGGAATTCAGATTTGAAAACACGGATTTGTTATCTCAACATTCCCTAATGGCAACAGGGAAACCATTCAGCTGGAATTATCTGGGATAGCACAACACTAACAGGGAAACTGTCCCTCAGACTTCCTGATTGCACATGTCCATCTTCAGGCTGGCAACCCAGAACTTATATTGTTAAACTCCCAACAAAAGGGAACTCCTCAAAGCACTGAATTTTAATCTATGAATTGTGTTAATCTATTAATTTGCTGTGGGATTATTACCTCAATACAAACAGCACATCAGTCTCCCCAGCACACAGCAGCCTCAAGGCACCATTAATGACCACAGGAAGCAGGTTTTACATGGGCACTTTTCACTGCGTGCCAGCAGCTCACCAAGGATTTGTGAGACAGTGTGGGAGGGGACAACGTGAAGAAATAAAATTCCTAAGCTTTGAAAACACTTCAAAAGGGAAACAGTGCCCCCATTTCACCCAGTAAAAAAATCATAAAAACCTCTTAGTACTGTAAAGAGAGGCCTAAGAGGAAAAAAATAATATAAAAAGCACCAGAACAGTGAAATATCAGCAGAGACCTTGAGAGAATCAGTGAGTTTTACTTCCGATAGAATCAATGTTCTATTTTCTGGTCACGGGTTCATTCCTTGCCACTGCTCCCATTGGCAGAAGCAGCACCACTCTCCCCAGCAGATCATGCTAAAAGCAAATCACTGCAAACCAAAGTAATTTCTTACCAATCTCTTTAATTAATGACAACTTTGAAAAGAATGCACAGCAGCACGAGCACACCAGATTGCCAATGAAATGGAAACAAGTGAAAATCCTGGCAACATGAAAAAGCCAAACCATTCTCTGTAATTTACCTTTGGAGGCTCTCTAAACATCTGGTCCAGAGAAATAAACTCCAAGCTTGGCAGTAACTCGATGAACTGACTGAAAGAGTCCAGCTTGATGGCGTGGCACCTCACCAGGGTCAGGTCAACCAGGCGTGTCCACCTCGAGTGATCTGGGAACACAAGAGAGGCCGTTCCTGAGGGATTCCCACCTCACCCATGGTTCATTACACCCTTTTCAGATCTGAGAGCAGCATCCTCTGTATCTCCATCCTGCTCCCAGCATCAGCATGGCCCCAAAGCAAGCATCATCTACTGTACTTACTAACAACAGAACAAGCAGTACTAGAGCAGAGAAATTCTGGTTTAGCACAGAAATTCATAGAATAGCTCTGAAATTTCAAAGGTGTGCAATACCTGTGATCCAATTATTTGGGTTATGTAGATGTGGGCAGTTGTAAATGACCAGATACTTGATGAAAGAAAAAACTTCATTTACAGCTTTCATACCAATATCTGTAATAATTCCTGGGTTTTCAACCACATCAGCCAAGCCGTACCTCACCAAGTCCGTACTCGTCATTTTACCTATAAAAGAGAGAGGAGCAGACACAGCAGTAAATTTGCCTTTTATAGCAGGATTTTCTAACTCCTTCTTGATCAGATCATTCCTTTAATAAAGCTGAGCTTTCCCACTTTCAGGAAGTGAGGAAAAGCAGGTTTGGCTCTATGAGATCAGCAGCCTCAATACGTGCAACGTTAATATTCTTATTAATCATAGGAACATGACTGAGAACACAGCAATTTCTGTAATCCTTATGGTTTCTATGTATATTAGAAGTGACATACACTGTAGTAAAAACTCATCAACGTAGCCTAGGTGAAGAGTTTCAAACTGTGGGAATTCCAGTTCAGCCATCTTCAAAGCAGAAAAAACACCATCTTTGGTCAAGGAAGGCTGGATCCGCACTTCGTGCAACCTGCAGGGAATTCAGAATTGCTCCTATTAAAATTCAGGCCAAAACACAGAAAACTCTCCAGAAGGTGCCCTGTCCTAATAAAATCAGAGAATTCTTTCAGCAATGGCTGGATTCAGAGGGTATTTGCAGTTATTTTAATCACAGAACACTCCTGTTAAGCAAAGTTTAAATGTGTGTTCCTCAGGCTTTGACAGTTGCTGTCTCTTGGACGTCATTTCTAAGACATTTATTTTGAAAAAGGAGGAGCAAAGAGAGATCTGAAGGGAGGTACCTTCGTGCAGCAGTTATGATGAGGTAGCCAAGATCCACTTCAAGTGCATTCTTGCAAGCTCCCAGAACTATAGTGTGCAAATTCCTGAAACCACCTGGCAAATGAAGAACACCCTTCTTACACTTCACTCTCACACCACAGCCTTCAGCCCTACACATTTGCACCAGTGTTGTCTTGGCCTTTTTTTAGCAAGCCAAGAAAACAAATATTTGCACCCAACTCCTCCAATCCTGGTTCTGCTCACCAACAAGTGCAGCTCATTAAGTGTTAATTGCAGTTAGAATATCAAAGTTATACCCAATACAGAGCATATTTAGCACCATGATGATAGTTCCAAACTTGGAAATAACACTCAGGAAAGGATATGCTACAGACAAAAAAAAAACCCCTCCAGAATTTGCTGAAGCTTTAATTAATTTATTTATTTTTGTTGAAGTGTGAGGGATTAGGAGCTTCCCACCTGATCTCCAGCTGTCTTCTACCACGTGCTGGATTAGTCCTCCAAGAAATGGAACACGGACCAGTTCCAAGTGCTCCAGATTCCTGGCAGAAGCCAGGCCTGTCACCAGGGGAACATACTTCAGAGAGTTTGTGGGTCCTGCACACAACACGGCCAGAAAGACAAAGCAGATTGCTCACTTCTCCCTGAATTATCCCATGGAAGAATTAAAACATATCCACACACATCCCTCCAGAGCAGGAAGTCAACAGAACCACACAGCACCAAGCAAGGCACAGGACAGGGAGAGATTTCTGTCCAACAGCACAAATCAAACAAGGGCTGCTCTCAGAATGTGGAATTCCAAGACTTTAACAGAACCAGATTTCCTACATGCTCTACCATCCCCTCAGACAGGCAGAATCCCTCTTACCAGCACAGTTCCTCATGACAAAAGCACGTAAGCTGATACAAAGGAAATCTTTAAAAGGCTGTGGTTTGGTGAGTCTCACCCACTTCAAATAAAGGTGCCTCAGCATTGGGATACAAGGAATCTCAGGGACATTCACCCCTAATAATACATAAACAAAACAAACAAACATTTTAAGCAAGCTTTAAACCAATCAACTGCATGACAAATTGCTGGCTTTCAAAAGGAAGCTTTTCTGTGCTTTGTGGCAAATGAGAAAAGCTGTCAACACTTGAAACACAAGTTCTTCACCTTGATTTGTCAATAATTCTTTAGAACTTGCCCTCTGCTATCAAATATCCAGCTAAGATCTCCAAGATGCCACAGCCCAAACTCCCTCTCCTCAAAATAATTACAAATTTGCAGAGTTTCAAAGCCTTTAAATCCACCTGTGTTGAAGCCAACTACTTCACCACGACCACACTCACCTACTAAGTGCAAAGTCTGAATTTTAGCTCCTATAGGAATTTTCAGCTTGTTCTCTGGAGGAATTGGAAAAGCACCATTACGATTACGGAACTTCCCTAAAATGTGGACTTGGGGCATGTATGTCCAAATAGCTTCCACCAGCTCTAAATGAGAGGTCTCAACACCCTGGATAAAAGGAAGCAAAGCAAATGCTCTAACACCAGTTCAACAACAACATCCTCTTAACCATGTAAACTACAGAATGCAAGCTTAAATCACTTCATTGCCAGCAAGACTTGTCTTTTTAAAAGCAGAGGGATCAGAGCTTTAATTCACTGCTGGGCTTAAGAGTACCTGGGATTCCCAGTGGTGCAACTAAAAATAGTTGTCATTGGCAAATAGGATCACAATTAACTGCTCCCTGTGCAGCCAGGTCTAAACCAAAGCCCTGGAAGCACCAAGTCCCTGTCACAATTTTCAACAGTGCTGAAGGAGGTTCTCTCCCCAGCCAGCCACTCACCAGCAAATTTGGACAGGCCTGCAAAGCCTCTAAAACTCCAGGAATGCTGAAAGCTTCGTGGCCACGGACTCGGCGCCTTTCCAGATACCTGGGATGAAGACCATAAAGTTGTTCAATGTCTGGCATCTTCCTCAGCAGCGTTAGGAAGCTGGAATCAGTGAAACCTAAGACAACAACAACACATTTGGTATTGGTGTGGCAGCAGACACTCAGCTGTGAAGGGAAAGCCAAACACACTCCTCTCTTTCTGCGGCAGTACAAGTTCTGTGATGCTGAAAGATGCATTGGGTGAAGCAATAGCTTTTCTTTTACTTCCACACTCTAGAGATCACGATCTAAATACTCCTCTGCCTTCAATTTTGCAGGTTTGCTACAGGTTTCCCTCAGAGGAGCTGCATGGCTGCAGGGTTCACTGTGCTCTCTCCCTCCTCACATGAAGCTTTGTGTGTCTATTTTTCCTGGAATTCCATTTATCAACTCCATGGCTAAAAAAAATCCCAGCTGGATCCCTTATTTCAGTTCACTATTCACCACAGCTCACATTTCTCACAGAAACAGGACAGTTTCTTGAAGGAGGGATTTATTTTATTCTAATGTAATTCAGCACATAAAAAGGATTTTAACTGGGTTAAGTTGCCTGTATTTACACCAGTTTTAGGTTAGGTCTAAACGCCTGCCTGATACCAGCCCTAATCAATCTCAATCTGTAAATCCTCTCATTTTCAGAATTCCCTCATTTTAGCTCTGTCCCCCACCAAATCCCAGCACAGAAATCCTGGTACTCACAGGGTTCACCCAGACTGACAAATTTATCTACCGATCTGCAGGTGACTCGAGGTGTGACACCAAAACTTATCCTTGCACTGTTAAGTGCTGGCAGGTGAGTCTCTCTGTCATTCCACTGTATTTTTCCCTGCCTGCATGCAAACAGCCTCTTCACAGCACAACCCCTGGATAAACTCCCTTCCAACAATCAGACAAACACAGATTGTATTGACAGGCGGCCACAGAGCACCCCCAGACACAGAATCACAGAACGAACTGGGTTGGAAAAGACCTTTGAGATCATCAAGTCGAACCCATGACCTAACACAGCAACACCCAAAATTTGTATTTACACAGAGACAGAAGCTCGGCAAACCATTCCTCAAGGCAGCCACGCAAAGGAAGGGAGCATCCAGGCAATCTGAGGTTTATTTGGTACAGATTAAGCGGCAGGGAGCGGCAGGGGCTCACCTGTGGGCATGTACTCCCACCAGCGCCCCGCACACAGATCCACCACCTTCACCACGCGCAGGTACAGCGTCACCGCCTCCTTCAGCTTCCGGGACAGGCATTCCATGCACATGATGTCCTGCAAGGGAAGGTACCTTGGGAGAGCAAAAACAGCCCCGCTTTAGCCCAGCTGCAGCCCTCAGCACTGCTGCAAACCAAAGCCTGACCGCAGCAGTTTGGGGATTTCTAACACTGCAGGATGTTCGTTCAAACAGAATTTTCAGGCTGTGCTCTCATGAAACGTGGAGTTCTGCTAAGCAGAGTGACTCAGCAGTTTCTGACACTGAATGCAGAATATTCATACAAATATAATGTTAAATGCACGGACGATTTAATTCTCTAATACATCATAGAATGTTTGGGTTGGAAGGGACCTCAAATCCCACCCAGTGCCACCCCTGCCCTGGGCAGGGACACCTCCCACTGTCCCAGGCTGCTCCAAGCCCCAGTGTCCAGCCTGGCCTTGGGCACTGCCAGGGATCCAGGGGCAGCCACAGCTTCTCTGGGCACCCTGTGCCAGAGCCTCCCCACCCTCACAGGACTGATTTCTTCCTTAAATCTAATTTAAACCAAACCAAACCCTGCTGAGCAAGCCATTTGCCTCATCAGGTTTAATTAAGTTGCTTTCATTTTCTAGCACATACTGCAAACTCAATTTCCAAATATTGTGGAGCATTTCTGTTTCCAAAGAACTTGTTGGTGAGGCATTATTTTTGGATAATAGGGCTGAGTGAACATCTGGGAGAAGGACCTTGCTGTAGGGGAGGTCACATCCTCATCCCAGATCCCTTCTGCAGATGCAACAATTCCCAATCATCTCAACTGTGCCCTACTCAAGGTGTGTTTCTGCTCTAAAATCAATATTTAGAACAGAATTTAATCACTTGTTTATTTCTTCTTAATTCTAATATTCATAAACTAATTTTCAGTTTCCAAATGAATTTTGGGGACTGATAAAAACATTTCTCATCCTTTTTTATCCACGAGCTCACTCGTGGCACATCCACAGTTTACTGCATGTCACAAGCAGGTAAAGTTGGAAAAAAGATAAGAGAACTATAAAATAATAAGCACTAAATTGATTTCTGCCAGGCTGCTCACCTAAAGATGTGGCAAAGCACTTCATGAGAGAGTTGGTTCATGTAATCTTTTGGCTCCTCAGCTTTGGTAGAGTCTGCCCCTTCCCTGCTCGCTGCGCTCGCTTTCACAGTTTTCCGCCGGGGCCCCATCTCTGCACCGAGCTCTGCTGGAGGAAACGTGCACAGAGCTCTGAAATTCAGGGCAACCGAAAAGCAAAAGGCACAGAGAAGAGGAGGAAGCAGCAGCTAAACACAAAACACAATTTGTTGCTTGATTAGACAGAAGGGCTCAGACATAACCTGAGGGTTTATCAGACAAACCGGACAGTCCCTCTCAGCTGAGGGAATGGACAGAAGAAAGGTTGAACCAGAGATCAGTTCTTTTGATGGATAAAAAGTCTTCAGACTTCAAAGATTCCACCCTGGGATCAAGACAGTCACAGGAAAGCTCTGCAGAGATCGCCAACTCAGCACCAACTACAACGTTCCAGTGAAAAATAAAAGCCCAAAGTCTCTGTCCAGCAGAAAAATGATTGGGTTTTCTTTTTTGAAAAAATGGGCTCCTGCTGATCATTCTCCAGAAATACCCTGTTAAAAGCCCTCAAACCAGCTCCTCTTCGAGATGAGAACACCAAGGAAAATATTCAGGTCGCTGAGTTAAAGACCAAAGCCATAAAAACCCTGTCACTGTCCGAAAGCAACGTGCAGGATCCTCTGCTCCTTCCCTGAACTGCGTCCATGCACACTGCAGCACACTCAGGCACAGGAAGCACAACGGTTCATTTCAAAACACCCACAGTTATTATGGGAAGCAACAAATAAATAACCAAAATAAAGATGAACTTAGTGCTAACAGATGCTGAGAGATCCTTTCACTACTGGATCTGGCAAAGATTTACTTTATTCTAACGTAAGAACAAGAATGAGGAGGGCAAAGCATCACCAGCTCAGTGACCCTGAGTTTAACAGGCTGGAAGCCAAAATTCAGTGGATTGAGGAAAAACAACTGGTTAAAAAAAGGCAGATTTTGGAAAAGCTTTCAGCAAGGCCTCTGTTGCAGCCTCCCTGTGATGGCAAAATTTGAAATATTGACAGCTTCACCATGATCTAATTAATGCAAAACACGTGGTTTCACACATTTGGGGTGCATTTTAAGCCAATAACTGCATGTTGCCATGATTTTATTTTAAAGGGGGATAATCAAATAACTAAATCCCCACCCTGTGCCTGTGAACAGCAGGAAATGGATCTCTGCTCCTCTGGACTGGGAGAATTCTCCAGCCAGGAGTGAAGACCCTGGATTCTTCTTTTTGGGGCAGGCTGGAAGGGCTCAGTTTGTGGTGATCAACTTCATGAAGCCCACAATTAATTATTTATGAACTGAATTCCAAGGAAAACAAGCATCACATGGATTCCCAGCCACCTGGGATAACTCAGTTTGAACAGAGGGCAGGACACAACCTAAAACACTCCAGACTGGCACAGCCACACGCTGGGTACAACCCAGCGGGAAGGAGAACAGCAGGACTGTGACAAAAAGCAAGAGAAATAAAAACATTAACAACCAGAGCAGGAGAAATCCTGTAAAACACACAACGAGCACAACCCGCCCCTGCCATGAAGGGGAAAAAGAAGGATTTGTCTCTATGAGTCTGCAGTTTCTGCACAATAAAAGCTCCTCCTGGGGCTATTTTGAGCTAATGAGCACAGCTCTAACACCTCATTCTACATTAGCGAGCTGACCCCATTTAAAAATAAAAAACAAATCTCCATAGCAAAGAGCTTTATATATTCCGTAAAGCAAACGGGATTTTGCGGCCCCCACCTCAATTAATTCCTGACAATGAACGTCGGATGAAACAACAGCTCGACCTGCTCTATTCTTGACGAGTAAATACCCCACGGACCTTAGAAAGCTTAAAGAGCCATGGGGAGACTCCGCAGAAACGAAAAAGGAGGAAAAATGCGGCGAGAGCAGCCAGGGACGGCCTGGCAAGCGCCGGATACAGAGGGGCGCTCCCTGAGGAAAGGCGAGGACGCGAGGACGCGGTGATTTGCGCCGAGACAAGCGAGAGAAAAGCAGATTTCCCCTCAGCCCCAGCGCCGCCGTTCCGTCACGGGGGGACCCCCAGGGCCCGTGACAGCGGGGCCGGCCCGAGGCCGCGGGGCCGGGACGGGGCGGCAGCCTCCGGGTCCCCGCCCCGCCACCGCCANACCTGCCCGCGCTCCCCTGGCCGCCCTCGCCCCGCTTGTGGCCGCGGGGGAGCCCCGGCCCCGCTTCCTGCGCGGCCCCTTCCGCCAGCGCCGCCGCGCTTCCGCTTCCGCCCCGCGCTTCCGCTTCCGCCCGCGCTTCCGGCCCCGCCCCGCCGCCATCTTGAGCGTGGCACCGCCCGGGCCCCGCGGGGCGAGCGCTGAGGGCTCTGAGGACTCTGAGCGCTCCGGGGGCAGCGGTTCGCAGGCTGGGCTCGCTCAGCACAGAGCGAGAGGGATGGGATTCAGTAAAAGCGTTACGGCAGCGCGCAGTTACAGTCACAGATGGGCTGAGCCGGAGGGACACACAGGAGTCGCCGTGGATGGAGCTCTGAGCAGCCTCGGCTCCGGGAGGTGTCCCTGCCCGTGGCAGGAGTGGATTGAGATGGGCTTTAAGGTCCTTCCAGCCCGAGCCATTCCATGATTCCGTGATCATCCAGTCCAGCCCCTGGCCCTGCACAGACCCCCCAGCAGTCCCAGTCCCTGGCAGCGGTGTCCAAACGCTGCTGGAGCTCTGGCAGCCTCGGGGCCGTGCCCATTCCCTGGGGAGCCTGGGCAGTGCCCAGCACCCTCTGGGGGAAGAACCTTTCCTGATACCCAACCTGACCCTCCCTGGCACAGCTCCAGCCGTTCCCTGGGTGCTGTCCCTGTCACAGGGAGCAGAGATCGGAGCTGCCCCTCGGGAGGAGCTGCAGCCCCTGATGGGTGTCCCCTCAGTCTCCTCCAGCTGCACAATCCCAGTGCCCTCAGCTGCTCCTCCATGGCCCCTCCAGACCCTTCCCATCCCCGTGTCCCTCCTTTGGATGCTCTCTGGGAGCTTTATAAGTGATTTTTCCTGGAGAGTCTTTACCCTGTGCCCAAACTCCTGCCAGCTGCCTTGCCACGTGTATTTGCAGTATTACACAGGTCTATACTTAAGCCATGTTTTAATCCCTGTGTTTGGGTGGATCCCAGCAGAAATCACAATTTCCTCAACATTTTAAAGTCGTGTTTCATGCAAACCCCAGGGGACTGGGTAACAAGGCTCATTCATCACCCAGCAAACTGTTTGTGAGTTATTTTTTGTGAATGACAACATGCAGAGACTCAGCTGCTGGTTTAGTGATAATCCCAGAGGAATCCACAGCGCTCTGTGGCGGAGTGGGAATAACAAATTCTTGGCAATCCCTGTGAGTTTTGAATGTGTCAACAGCATCACTGAGGTCGGAAAAGACCTCGGAGATCACCGAGTCCAACCTGTGACAGCAACACGGCATCACAAACAACAGCAGCAGCCAAAAAATGTGACCCAAAACTGTGGGAAAAGTAGGCAAGTGAGGCTTCCTGTGGGAAGAGCAGATTCAGGTCCAGCAGAGCTTGTCCTGCCCTCCCTCCTCCTGAGGCAGGGACACAGGGGGTGGCAGTAAGAGAAGGTTGCCAAAAGGACACGAGAGACACGAAATGGAATCAAGGAATTTGGGCAGGGCCTTGGGGTTGAACTGTCATTGAAACAGTCAGAGTATGTGAATGGTGAAGTGGTTACGAGACACACAACAGAAACCAAAACCACCCCATTTTTTTCTTAACAGAAACCCAGTGATTTATCCCATAGACCAGTTGTATGTGAATCTTTGAAGGGTTTTGGATTGTTCCATTTCTTTCTCCCTCCACTGCCATACGTGGGGAAATTTAGAATTTGGGGCACTCGAGGAGATCAGAACTGAAACCCAAACAATTAGAAATCAGAGATGCTGAACAGTCATCTATAAAAGTTCTGTTCTGGTCTTGATCCGCTGCGAAATAAAAGAGCACATTGCATTTCTCATGTCTCATATCCAGCCGGTGGATGCTATTTGGACATACACCGTTCATAATTTGGGAGGTTTCATAATCTTGATTCTCTAGCACAGGTATTACTGAATCAAAAATAAAAGGCCCGAGGGAATTAATGCCTTCCTTTCAAAACTCAAAATCTTGCAACCCACAAACTCTCAGTGCTCACCAGCCTCCCTCAGAGATGTTTTTAAGCTTTAATTTTCTGAGGGAATGAATGTTCTCCATCCTTGCTGATTGTAAATCATGGAATGGTTTGGCTTGGAAGGGACCTCAAAGACCTAATTCCAACCCCTCATGGGCAGGGACCTCTTCCACTATCCCAGGTTGCTCAGAGCTCCATCCAGCCTGGCCTTGGACACTCCTGATGACCAAATTAGACAGCAATTACACAAGAAGCAGGTAGCAAAACTCAGCATTTCAAAATCAAAGCTTCTGAGAGAACATCTCTGAGTCCCCAAACCCCCTCAGGTGCGTTAGCACGGAGAAGAATGGAGCCACGGTTTAGCCCCAGCCAGTTTTATTCTCGCACTGGCATTTTCTTTTGCAGGGATCCCACTGTCTGATTTCCAGGACTGGATTTCATGACTTCTTCTCTTAGAATGACGAAAATGTCGTTCTAAAGGAGGAGAACCCCTCTTTGTCCTTCACGTGTAAATAGATCAGATACACAGACACATCAGTGGTGTTTCAGTACCTTTCCAGTGCCGACTTTTGAAACCTGATCTTCGCTGAGTGCAAGATCTGTTCTATTTTCCCATTCCACACCAATATTTTATTTTCTGGCTTACAGAATCCGAGCACGTTTCATCAGCTCACTTAGGCCCTGCACATTTTGCCTTCCCCGTATTTCCATGGCATTGCTCCATCCCACAAACTCGACTGTCCAGCTTGTCCAGCCACTTCAGCATTTTCCTCAGGTGTCATTTGCAGCAATTTGCTAATGATGTTCTCTGCTCTGGTATGTGGCAGGAGCTGCCGTGCCTCTCTCGTGCTCTGCCAGGTCTGAGCCGGCAGGAGCTGAGAAGAAGCACCCACGTGGGCAGGTCCTGCTCTCCAGCTGCTCCCGGCTCAGTGATTCCGTGTCAGAAATTGTCAGGGACAAACTGGAGTCCCGGGGGGAAATGCAGGGCTGGAGTTTAGACCTCTGACTCGCAGGTTCTTGAATCACTCTTGAGGCTGCAGGAGGGATTTGGTGTGTCGGGTCTGGCCCACAAGCAGAGCCCATTAAATATCCCAACGCACCAAAGCAGAGGGTGGGGACGTCCCCTGCGGCTGGAAGGCAGAAAATACTCCCAAATCTGGATTTTCTGACATCTCGATGAAACCTCAGAGTTTGCCCTTGCTTTCTTAATTTGATCCTTGTTTTCTCATTTTTATCTTTTTCAGTCAAGGTGATCTGTTCTAGGAACCTTTTTAGGTTGAAGCCTCTGAGCTATGAGAAACTTTTATATTACCTTTCTCATTTTCATTCCTTCTGTCTAATTGCTGGGACCTGGTTTCCAGATAAACAGAATTCAGGATGGGGCTGGATTTATTGTGTCCAGCTGTTCCCAAATTTTCCTCCTGTAAGCCCACTAAGGTCAGTCACTCACAATTTTAATTCTGGGAAAATACATTCGCATGACCAATTATTGAGTAAAAGACACAAATTACAGTGAAGATAATAAGCATGTAAGAGCAGAACAGAAATTTCTTTAAGTCTGAAAGCCTGAAATTTCTTAGAAGAGATGGATTAATGATCACATTTAAATGGCAGGATTTAACAGACTTCTACAGTCTTACTTTTTACCAGATTTGTCTCATTTAAAGGAAAAAAAGAGCCAGACTGGGGGGTAAATTCCAGAATATGAGGCCATACAGTGGGATACAACTTTTGTATTCCAGGCTTTGGATTTTTACCTCTGGACTCAGCCTCTGCTCCACCACAGTCTTCTGTAATTTGGGAAATACTTGTTAGTAATGGATGCAATAAATTCTCTAGAAAGTTCACCATGGACCAGAAAAAAAAAGAGTCAAGGTTTATTTTAATAAACAAGGACACTGAGTAGCTGAACAACGTACAGGAATCAGAGTTGTACAAAGAGGGAAGAAAACTAAGCATTTAAAACTCAGCTACAACACTGGGAGAGTCGAAGCACTGCCTGGGAAAGCTGAACCCTTGGGGAAAATGCTAAAGGTTCTGGGTAAAAGAAAGAAAACATTTGAACAAGGGGGAGAGACTTGGGGCACTGTCAGAGGGTTTGAACTTCAGCCATGGAGACAAACATCTACTGAAGGGCTCGTGTAAACCAACAGGAACAGTTTTGCTGCGAGGACAGGAGTGTCAATCCCAGCCCTGGAGCAGGGAGAAGCAGCCATGAGAGACCAGAGCTGGCGGCTCTCCTCGGGGCTCGGTTTGGCGCGGGCAGGACGGACGGAATCCAGGGAACGGGGCGGTGTGGAGCTGTTCTCAGCACTCCCAGCAGAGCTCCCTCAGCAGGCCCCTGCCTGCTTCATGTGCAGGGCCCCTCTGCTCCTCCTGCGGGGAAAGGAATGGACATTGCACACAGAAAGCTTCACCAAAATCCCTCTGAAACCCTTTGCTAACAGAGGAGACAATAAACATTCATAGCAGACGCAAAGGCACTGATCTGTAAACAGCTTTCCTTGCAAAATTACATATTTTATCCATAAACAAGATATTTCCAGTACTTCTGAATTCTCGTATGACCCGAGTTGGGTGCAGGTGCTTTGTCAGGCCTGTGTTCCTCACTGGACTCTTCCCCGTCCAACTTTCCAGTTTCTGCTGGAATAGGAAGCTGCTCACACAAATATCAGGGTCATTTTTTAGTGACTAAACCTTACAGTACTTGCAGCAAGTTCCTCACACAAATGTGAGTAATTTTTTAGTGACTGACTTTACAGTTGGAATAGGAAATTCAGACCTGAATATCTGGGCCATTTTTAGTTTCCTATTTTACGCTTCCTGCCGGAATACGAAGTTCTCACCCAAATATCACCACCATTTGTTGAGATCAGTTGGACAGTATTGGTGGGAGGCACAATTACTGTGCCAAGGTAAAGCAAAGGAGCAGAGAAGTAACAACCCAAAAAAGAAATCCCTGGTAACTCAGCCAGCCCCAGCTTTTGGCTCGCTCGGGGCGATGGGCAGCTCTGTACTCACAGGACGGCCTTGCAGAAGGAACATTTGTTGTTGTAGGTTTTGCCGTCGGAGCCACAGAAGGGTTGGTAGAGCCTCTCACAGTAAATGGGCCTCCCTCTCTCCATCCTACTGTACTCGCTGCAGTCCACCTGGAACAAGGGCAGCTTTGAGTCCCACATCCTCTGTTCACCACAGAACTAATGAAAATGTCACATTTTGGGGCATGCTTTGGAGCAGCACAGCCAGGGAGGCGTCGCCACCTCTATTAGCAGAGGCCAAGCCCCAAAAGTGAAACCTTTCTCATCAGAGGTGTGAGCGATGCTGCCTGTGACAGGGAGCGGGCAGGAATGGAGTCCCTGGAAAAACACAGCCCCTTCCCAGCTCCAGAGGAGCGGAGTGTCGGGGATTTTTATTACCTGATCACAACAATCAGTAAATTCGGGTGGGATTAATTCACATCCAGGCCTTCCCTGGACACTTCAGAGGTGGAATCCACCACCTCCATGGGCAGCCTGACCACCCTTTCCATGGAGAAATTCCTGCTGATTTGCACCGATGTGGGCCCAGCTCTGTGTGTGGAGGAACTTTCTCTCCCCACCACTGTCTGCTCTGCCAGGGCTTTCCTGCTCACCCCAGGAAGGATTTTTATTCCTTGATGCCTCATTTCTTCCAGACATTGATCCCAGAGTACTCAGAGAGAATTAAAACCTCCAGGTACCTGATTTAGGACCTAAAAGTCATCAAAAAAGTGTTATGGAGTCATCATCAAATAAATATTTTTTAAAAATCTAGATTTCTCTGGCTTAAAATTTGTCCTTGCCCAATTTTTTGCCCAGAATGTCAACCATGGGAAAACATCTGAAAGTTGTCAGGGCAACTCTATGGAAACCCCATATCCCAAACTCAGGGATTGCTCAGTGAAATCTCAATAAATTGGCAGCATTTAATTAAACTTTAACATATTTATTTTCTGACCTCATGTTATTATATTATAATTTCTGACCTCATATTATAGACTTCTATCCAGAAAAAAGGAAATCACTCACCTCATTCTGCTCGGCAGCATCTGCAATGGAAACAGAATCACAAAAGAGAAAATGAAGAGCACAGTTAACAAACCCTCAGGTGCAAACCAGGACGATTTCACTCAGCAACACTGAGTCTTTTACCACCTTAAATATCAATACTGACAGAGCTTTCCAGTGCTTAATAAGGCCCAGGTGTCAGAACCTATTAAACAAGTGGATTTTGGTGCATTATTTACCTTAGAAACTTCTGTCACCTGTTGGAACAGCCTTTGCTGGAGCAGGGGGTGGAGCCATTGTTCCATTGTTCACCACAAAACCACTGACAACCCAGGAGTCAATATTAAATTTAATGTCCAGGATTAACTGGTGGCTGAGCATGACTGGGGTTTAATTCCTGAGTTTATCAAAAGCTGCATGTGGCTGTGAGCAGATCACATGTCCCTTTTATATTGGGGTTTTCTGTCAGTAATGAGGATAATATCCTGATTAATGACAATGTTAACTCTGTGTAACAATGATAATACAATTTGGCTCATAATCCCACTTTAGGAAGTGTTTCCCTTGTTTCAGTACAGATTTTAAGCTGATTGGCTCCTATTTTTACCACATTCCTCTAGGACAGAGCCCTGTTCACAGGTGGGGATTCAGGGAGCTCCTTCCAAACAATGCTAATTACACCTCCCACAAAGTAATCAGCTCCTTGGCCTGGCTCCGTGCTGCTGACACGTTTGGTGCTTTCTTTGGGAATGCGTTTGTCCCTCTGCTGTCCCATCATCATCGTCCTGGGGGTAAAAGTGACCAGGGAGAGGTTTCTGTGCAGAAGGAGCAGGGATGTGTTCTGGAGCAGAGCTCTAGCACTTGTCTTTCAGCCTAATATGGCTTTTTTTGATCTTCAAAGGTTGTACTTTCCACACAAACTGCCTTTCACAGACCTGTTTACATCTTCACATCAAACGCAACTGTTCAGCATAAAGAAAACGAGCAGAAATAAAGCTCCAGGTCAAGTTTCCATCCCTGTCACCAGAGGTTTGACTGAGTTTTCATTACTCTGGAATTGGATTTGATTTAATCCACTTCCCCTCTCAAACACTCAGATGTTATTTTTTTCTCTGGTAACCTTTCAGGAGCCTCTCTGCACATGGGAGTGAATGCAAAAAAGGTGTGGCTCAGAAAGTGTTGATTCACAAACTTTTCGAGCAGACAAGATAAACCAGAAAGTTCAAGGAAGAGATTTCCTGGAATTCCAATGGAAAGAATATTTATTTCTTTTCCTGCAGTTAATGAAACACTGAAAGAATGGATTATTTCCATCACATTTCATTCCAACTGCTGTTTTTCATATGAATTTTGGGGTTGAGACAAATTTCAAAGCAACCTTTTCCAAGCTACTCCAGAGATTCTTGATTCATAATTTTGCATTTAACATTTTCGTTATTTTGCTGCCTTAATGTTTGTAATGCTTCTGAACTTCTATACTACCTGCAGAGGTGTGGAGTCTTTCAGTTATTTTAAATGCACTTATTTGTCTCTAAAAATATTTTTTTACTGCAAGTTTTTAATACAAATAAAATTACCACATTAAGGCTGAAGAAATTCCTCCCAGATCCCTATTTTTTAGAGCAACCTGCCCCTCAAATCTCTCTGCAGCCTGGAAAAATAAGATTTAAAAGAGGTGATTCCCAGCTGTTTTCTGTGGCCTGAGCATCATCAGCTGCCCCCTGCTTGGTCAGTTGGGCAGGGGAAGGACCTCACCAACTCCAGGCTCCCTTCTCAGATAGAAATTTAAAAATAAATAGATAAAACCAGGTGGTTCTGAGGCTTCGCAGTTGTTTTCAGTCACAGAACACAGCTCTGTCACACCCAGCAAGGAGCAGCTTCCCTCCACTCCAGCCCAAGCTGGGTAAAAATAATCAGTTATTATGGCAATAAATAATAGTATTTTAAACAGCAAATTCCATTTTCTCGCTCCCACCCCGTGCAGGAACCACCTGAGAACCTTCCAGTTTGGGGGGAAAATCCCTGAGGAGCCCAAGGGAGTTACTCACGTGCCAAGCACAGAGCTGCCAGCGCCAGCAGCACCAGGGTGCCCGTGACCTTCATGGCAAACACCAACCCTTGGCTGTCCCAGAGCCACTCCCGGGTCCCTGCAGCGTGCCCAGGGTGGCCGTGGGAGTGCGGGAGCGATTTATAGCCGGGAGCCGGTGATGAAATCCCCGTGCAGGTGATTAGGGAAGGTGTTGCCATGGGCAGAGTCGATGGGATGTGTCCTGTGCAGGGAGCGGGGCACGGGGCAGGGCTGGGTGTCCCGTGTTGATGGAGCAGGGATTGTTCGTGGCTAAGCCCAGCCTAATTAACTGTTCCAGCCCCAGCAGCAAGGCTCTGACTCAGGGGCGGGTGCTGTTATTGCCACGGGGACTCAGAGCTGAACGCAGTTCCCAGGGAAGAATAATCCTGGCTGGCTGTTTGCCAAAAGATTCATCCCGTGAGGGCTTCGTTCTTATTCTCTGGGTGTTTTGGAGCTGCTTCTGGGCTGTGGTTTGAGCTGAGCTGGTTGTGGCCATGCACTGAGCCCTTCAGCTGCTCTGGGAAATCTGTGTTCCGCTCGAAGCCCTTCACACCCCGCCCAGAGCGTCCCCCAGTGTTCTCTTTCCTTTCAAATGTCCCCAGTTTAGGATCAGAACCGGTGTTTGGGGAGAGAAGCAGCAAAGACACCCCATGGCACTGCTTGGCCGAGGGAAGAGAGGAGTTCACAGCCCCTGAGCATCCCCTGAGCCCCATCCCAGCCATGGACACACGGAGGAGATTCCTCTGCCTGCGCCTCTGCTCCCATTTCCCTGTTCCCAGCACAGCAGGAGGGATTCCTTAAGCAAATCCAGCATTTGTTGGTGACTTAACCAAAAGGCAGCAATTTCTGTCTTTTGTGACCGAGCCGTGGGGGAGCCCCAATGGGACACTCAGATCTGAGGCTTGATTTTCATAAATCCAAGGTAATGTGGAGTTTGCAGGTGAGAGTTTGGTTTCAGGCCATCCTTCCAGAAGTGCCTTCTCTTAGTGATTTACCGTCTAAATGTGCCAAAATCTCAGCAGGAGAAATCCCTGCTCACCACCACAATTCCCAGTTTTTCAGTGCTCTCTGCAGGGTAGCCCAGGGCTTTCTCCCTGTGCAGGATCGGGGTCAGAGGTGCTCATTCCAGTAAAACAAGGGCCTGAAAGCTCCTGCAGAAAAGATTTCAATAGGTCAGGTAAGCCTTGGGCCCCTCTAACTCATCCCCAAAGGGATATGAATCATTTCATCTTTAAAGAATATAGGTAATTAATAAATGTTTAATTTCTCATCACTTAACAGGATGAAAAGCATAAATGCCTTCAAATCCAAATTCCAGGATGGGCAAAGATCTGGTTGGAGCTGGAGGCCTGGAATTTTCTTTTTTCAGTGCCCTTCAGTGGTTTTGTTCTAAATTTTTCTTTTTTCTTAATTTGGAGGCGGGTTGGGGTTCACACTGGGGTTGTCTGAGTCCTTCTGCTTGGGGCTATCGGTGACTTTGTGTTCTGGGGAGCTTTTCTGGAGAAAAGCCTGGCAAGGAACATGCAGGAACTCGTGGGGAGTATTCAGGACACGTCCTTGGTTGATGGACAATTATGAGCAATTAGGCAACAGGAGCAAAACCCAAAACATCCCGGAAGTTCCTCCTAATCTGAAGAGTTTTGAGCACACACAGCTCTCGGGGATGCCCTGACACTGTAAAACTGCAGCCCGACAGATCCCGCTGGTTCCTGACCCCGGAATGAGGAAAGGGCCCCACGCCAGTGCTCCCAGTGTCCCATGGGATGCAGCCCCAGCATCCATCCCATCCCTCTCAGGGAATACAAACCTCTCTCTGCACCCTGCTCAGTTCATGTAGGAAGATTTTCCAGCTCTGCACTTGAATTTCAGTCAGTAATTCCCAAGGTCTCACTGGCGAGGCTGGAGCTGCTGTTCTGGGGCAATTCCGGGCTCCCTGGCAGGGGAAGGCACTGAAATGCTGGATCAGAGCCAGTGAGGAAGCACCAGGTGCTGAGGAGGTGAAACACGGAGGAAAATGTGGAGAAGTGGTTGGCTGTGTTTGGAGGAGGAGGCAAATCCCTGCTATCAGCAGAGGAAACAGGAGCCGGAGCCCTCCGGGAGCTGCAGAGTGAAAGGAAGAGGGAACAGAGCAAATTGCGGGGAGAGAAATCCCAATTAGACGGGAGCAAAACAAATTTCACAACGAGAGGAGAGGAGTCAACCACAGGGACAGGTTATCTGCAGAGATCGTCAGAGATACCAAAAAGTGGGTCTGCTCTAAAGTGGCCACGGAGGGCGTGGGCATCCGGGTGACCTCCACGGGCCATGCCAATGGAATGGTTCTGGCATTCCCACAGGAGAATGTCAGCTCTTGCTGGCACTCTCAGGGACCTTGTGGTGTCTTTGTCCTCATAAATTCACCTTTGACAAAGCAAACATGGGCAATAAAGTGCCCCACTTGACTGATCTGAGCTCCTGGGAAAAAATGAAGTTCCTTGGAAAACAAATGTTCGGATCTGTGTAGGAATAGCTGCTTCCCAAAGCTGGGTCAGTAAGGCCTAACTGCTGAACTCATTCTGAAATTTAGGGTAAATATGGTAAACAAATAGTTTATATTGAAGAACTGTGCGTGAAATTTTGACTTCATCAGCAAACCCATCAATACCTGGAGGTTAATGGTGGAACTCTCATAATTTTCTACCTTTGCCATTATATCTTGATTTTTTTCCCAAATTCTTATCCGTCCAAGCTGATCTTTTGAAGAAGAAAAAGCAATTCCGTGGTGTTACATGTGGTGAAATATTAGTGCATATTTTTCTGAGGGTAAGAAGGTTTTTCCCAATTATTATTTATCTCCAGTTACAGATTGCTTTTAGTTTTGGAGCCCTGGTTGGAGCACCACTGGGATGCCAGAAATGCTGCAGCAGCAGGTCATCAGTTAAGCGCATGGGAGGATGTTCCCTGGCCGCATTCCAGAGGAGGAACCTGCTCCCACTCATCCATGGAGAGCCTCCCATGCAGGGCATCCTCGGCGCTGACAAACAGCACGTGGAAAAGGTGAAAAAACCACTTTGTCCCTCAGCACCTCGGAGGGTGGGACCAGCCCAGGCTGCTGTGGTCATGGTGGGACCTCCCCTCTCCCTGATCCCGGGACGTTTATCCGGAGCTCCCCAGGCCCAGGGAGGGTGGCTGGCTCAGGGTTGTCCGCCCAGGTGCAATTAAGCGTCAGATTTTGAAGTCTTGCTCAATGCAGGGTTTGAGAACCAAGGGCTGTCTTTGTTCGGGCTGTGCCAGAGCGTTTGGGTGTTTGCCTGGAGGAAGGTGAGTTCCGTCCTCCGCCCCTGTGCGAGATCAAAGGAGCCTTTCTTCAGCACTGCGGGTGTCAGGCCAGGCCTCAGCCCTGCTGAAGGCCTCGCGTGTTGGTTCAGAAATTAAAAATAAACCCAGCACTGCTGTGCAAAGGCTGCAGCTGATCTTTGTTTTGCTTTGTGTCTCCTGACCTCTTTGGGACACAGTGCCAGAAGTGGTTCCTGGTATCCTGCAGGCAGCTTAGGATCCTTTGATTCCTCAGTGTCAGACATTGATGGTTCTGAGCTGATTCTTCACAAAAACAAAGCATTAACAGCTCAACTCTTCTCCTGAATGAGCTTTGAGCGGGACTGATGTGAAATTGCCTGAAAATGCCATTTCCAGGTGTTAATCAAACTGACGTTTGAAGAAAGGTCTCTTAGGGTTTTTTCATGGCTCAGAACAAGGTTGGACAACTTGCATTGATTTTCCCTCTATTAAAAATAAAACATTTATAAAAGAGAAGCTACAAGTTATGAAGAAGAGGGGTGGGAGGAAGGTCACCGTGGAGAACGGATGGACTGAAGCATTTGGGCCTGAAATCTGTGTTCTCCCCCAGAACCCCTCATTAGACATCAGCTTTTTCCCCGTTTTGCTCTCAGCAAGTGCCCGCTTGCCCAGCTCCAAGGGCCGAAGCTCTTGGAGAACAGCAAATCCTGCAGCGACCAATTAGTGCCCCATTAAGGACACGGACATTTATTTGTCAGGCATTCCTTGAGCTGAGGAGCACCCACAGAAAGCCCTGCGGGGAATTAGTCAGGCTCTGTTCAGAGCAGATTTAGGGAGGTGTGGCAGCAGAACCCGAAGCCAGGGGTTGAGTGATGGGTGTGAATAGAAAGCTGGAGGAGCTGCCCCTTCCCAGGAAACGGTGGGGCATGGAAAAAGGAGCAGCTCCAGCAGAAAACTCGTATTTTTACACAGTCAACAACTCTCCTACCACAGGGGCCTCAGGAGTAAAATTAGGTCTAAGAATTTGTGTCAGAAGCTTGGATTTTGCTGTCTAAAGGGGGTTTTAGGGGGGGAATTTTGTACATTGTGCATTTCGAGTCTGTGCATGTGACATTTGTCCAGAGGTTTCCAGATTAGTTACAATGCAACAAGGAGAGGAATTAAGGAAGAGAAGCCCAAGGACTGACTGACACATCAATTATTATCTTCTGGGATGGATGGAGTGTGTTAGAAAATGATCTCCTGTGTGTGGAGCCACCACAGTGAATATTTTTTGCTTTTTATCCAATCTGGACAGAGGTGGGAGCCTGACAGTTCCCACAGGAGACATTCACAGGCACTGGGATCCATGGAAGACCCAGGAAATGGATAATCAGGGATCAAAGCCAGCTTTATGCCTTAGAGAGCAGCCACTGACAGCGAACTGATCCCTGCAGAGAAAGGGGCCCTTCCAGGCTGAGCTTTGTTATTTTCCTGAAAAATCTGAGCCAGTGACTTCCCTCGCTGGATCCTCACAATCCACGCCAGGAATTCCCTCGCTGGATCCTCACAATCCACGCCAGGAATCCTGTGGGGAGGTTTCTCTCATTTTATGGCATCGTGGCACAGAAAGGCACATTCTGAAGGCAAAGATCAGTTTGGGCTTTGTCAGGATCCAAAATTTAGCTGAATATTCCAAGAATGGAGACTGGGCTGGGCCCAAGCTCAGGAGAGGTTTCAGGGATTGGTTGCAAGGGTGCCAAGGTTTAAACCCTGAGGAGCAGGAAGGTCCGGTGACCTCTGAGCACTGAAACCAGGGAGGAACCTCAGAGCCCTCAAGGTCTGGGTCAGGTGGAGACCACAAAGAAGCTCAGAGTTCACCTCTCCTGCAGGACTGGGCTCAGCAGATCCTTCTGTCACACCCTGGTGCCTTGGCTGGGTCATCCTGAACAGTTTTACAGGCTGGAGATTAGGTATTATTAATTAGTAATAATTAATTTACCCTGCAGACACTGAGACAGAAATAGTGTCTGATCCTCTCATAGGAAAGTGAAGAGGGACATGAAGAAGAAGGACATGAACCATTCTTAAAAGATCACAAATGAACCAAATTTTCTTGCTTTAGGTGTATTTATTATTAGCTCCTTTGTAAACAAGCACAGAAGTTGCCTTTATAGCCAAAATAAGACATGTAAACTTAATATTAATAAATACCATCAGGACTTGTAGATAAATTATCAGCAGGTTTCTGAAATATCAGATACTTCACGCATTTCAGTGTTTACATATCTTAAATTACCCCCCATTGCTAAGACTGGAAAAAGGAAACATGGTTGCAATGAAAGCCTTGAATGTCAGTGATTCTGTATCAGACACTAAGGCCTGAATCCTCAAAGATATTTCAGAGCGTTTTGCCCTCCTGGAAGTCAGGGCTCAGTGTTTTGACAAAGGATCCATCCCTGGCAGTGTCCAAGGCCAGGCTGGATGGAGCTCTGAGCACTCTGGGACAGTGGGAGATGTCCCTGCCCATGGCAGGGGTGGCACCAGATGAGCTTTAAGGTCCTTCCAACCCAAATTCCAGGATTCCATGAAAAATACAAAGGTTTCAGCTCATGCTTCTGCTTCCTCCCAGAGCTGGGCACTCTGGCAGCAGCTCAGAACAGGAGGAGTTTTCCCTGAGGTTCTCTGAACACACCAACACGTGGTGGGGAACACCTGCAAAGTGGGCTGTAAAAATCTCTATTCTAAAAGTCTGATTTAATTACAAAAACCAGTTCCCAGCCGGGGTCTGGGGGATCTGATGCACTGGGGGTGCAATTTCAGCTGCCCTGGGGCCTTTGGAGGTTCCTGACTCCTGTGCCCTGTGCCATTCCTGTGGAATTCATTTCACTGCCACGAAATTCCACTGCAGGAGATGCCCTGGGCACACCTGGACCATGGAATAAAGGCCGCAGGAGTGGAAGGAGGGGAGGTTGTTTAGGAGGTGATGAATGCAGCTCCCGGCTCCCAGTTCCTTTCACGTTCCTGAGGCATGAGAGGAGGCTCAGAGCTGCCTTCACACCAGTGCTCCCAGTGCTCCCAGTTGGCTCCAGCTCCATGGATCTCTCATGGAGTGTTCTCCAGCTGGGCGTCAGCAGCTGTGGGCACAGAGAGCTGGCACAGGGCAGCAGAAATCGTCCCCAGGGCTCTGCACCTGCAATTCCTTCCTTACTCCAGTACCCTGGAGGATGAGGATGGTCTGGATACCCCACACCCAGCTGCTCAGGCAGCCAAGGCTTTCTGTGCTTGCACAGTCCCACGGAAATAAATACAAATAAATATTAAATAGACAAATAATTAAACCATTAAATAATGGAATAGTCAAACATTTCTCTCAGGAAGTGACTTTCCAAATAAGTTATCACATGAAGTGGTTTGAACAGCAGCTGCCATCCGCTGGCCTTGCAAGTCAATAAATAAATAAATAAATAAATAAATAAATAAAATACTTACTAGATCGATAAATAAATAAATATCAGATAAATAAATATCAAATAAATAAATAAATATGAAATAAATAAAAGCACAATAATAATACGCAGGACATACAATAATAGCTGCCAACAACCTGTCAAAATCATGTTAATGTAACATGATGGATTAAAGGTGTGACTCAAGTCTGGGGAATGTAAGAGCTGCCAAAATCAGGACCGCATTCAACTATTACCAAAAAAAGATAAGTTATGGCTTCTTAAGAATCTCAAATGCAAACTTTTCCTCTAATTGTGCTTCTGTTCTTGTGCTAATTCGTTCTTTGCTGTCTCTAGGAGCGCGGTGCCACCCTCCTGGATCCCTGGCTGGTTATCTGTGAAATAAGTAAAGTTACATCAGAGTTCTCCCAGTTCTGCCGGAGCAGGAGTCCCAGCCCCTCCTCGGTGGATCCTTACCTGCAGAGCGAGGACCACTCGCTCCAGGAGGAGAGGTAGCAGCGGTCCCTGGCCTGCACCGACACCTCTGCTGGCCCGGGGGCTGGCAGCTGCACGAACTGCTCGTCGGTGTCGAACACCTGGGGACAGGGACGGCGTTGGGAAGGGGCACGGAACGCACAGCAAAGCACCAGGAAGGGTCACTGAGCCCCCACCGGGGTCTGGTGTCCCAAAGGCTCCAACTGCACCCACAGGTCCCAAAGTCCTGGGGCTTGGGAGAACTTGAGCTCAGCAGAAACAGCTGAAAAGCTCAAGTTCCGCTGAGGGTGGTGCTCTGAATGACCCAAACCCACTGAGGGTGTAAATGACCCAAACCCACTGAGCCTGGTGTCCTAAATGACCCAAACCCACTGAGGGTGGTGTCCCAAAGAGATCCAAACCCACTGAGCTTGGTGCTCTAAATGATCCAAACCCCGAACTTAAACACTCATTAAACAAAGGGGTCATTTGTTTATCTGGGGTTTTTTTCCTTCTTTTCCCAGAGTGGGAACCCTAAAAACCAGACGTTGCTCCTCCTCAGTATCGTTGAAATTCCCACTGAGGGCTGTGGTGGCACAAGAGGCATCCCCAGACCCAGCAGTTTCCCTCCCAAAGGGAATGGAGGAGCTCCTGAAATCAGGGTATGAGCACCGGTGGAACGGCCCCATCTGCTGGTCCGGGCTGGATCCCGTCCCCAGAGGGAACCATTCCCTGGTGCCTTTGGTTTAATCCCCTGGAAAACTAGGATAACCATTCCGAGTCTGCTTTCCTGAGTGCTGGACCGAGGAGAGGCAGCACTGGGGGTCAGTGATCAACTGCCCTGTGGTCAAGTGGTTTTCCCAGGTCTTTTCCAAGCCAGGCCGCTGCGTGTCCAAGAGCAATCTGGACACACACAGTGGAGATTTAACACTGACAGTTCATTAATTCCATGAATTAACTGGAAATCGAGGCGGAAAGACCAGACTCCGCACAGAAATGCTTCCAGATGAGTCACTGATCCCTTATTTCCAGTTCACCCATGAAGTCTGAGCTACCCAGCTATGAACAACACACGAGGAAATCCATGCCGCAGATCCTGGGCTTCTGGGTTTGGAAATTGGGATTTTCCCACATGAGGCCCCGCACAGCCTCCTAATGAATTACTAAACACAGCCGTGCAATGCTGGGCGGGATTTTCTGTCCTCAGTTACCTCAGGGATTCTCCTGCTCATGGACCTGGGAAAGGCTTCTCCTGCCAGGACAGAATTTGCCACATGTGGGGCTCTGCACCATTTTTTTAAATTTTAGTTCAGTATTCCATACAAAACTTAAATTATTTGTACTGTTCAAGCAAGAAAATTGTGTCCCAAATGTTGTGTTTCTACCTGGTATTTGTGTCTCTTTGTGCCTTTAACTTTGACCTTGAAAGTCAAAGGGAAGTAGGAGTTTGGGGTGCTCCAGGTTCTGGGGTATGTCCAGGTCGCTGTTCCATTGGTGGCCACGTACTGACACTGTGGAGGGTCAGGCTTTACTGCAAGAGAAAACCCAGAGGGGATTCATTCATATTTACAGCTTAATGTCAGATATTGGTGTGTTACTGGTGGTAGTTTTATGGGAATGAGCTTTGGGAGCCTCCAGGTTAAGGGAGGAGTGGATTTCATGTGTAATAACTGCCTTGGGTGCTTTCTATGGGAAATTAGCACATTCCTAGAACCAGTCTGGATAAGATCCTTCTGGTTTTTGGCCTGGAGGGTTGCAGAGGGCTCTGCTGGACACATAGAAATACCTTTAGCCCCTCCTGACAATAAAGCATTTAGCAAAACCTGTTTCTTTAGGATGCTGCCTCATTTTCCTGTGCCCCAAGGCCACAACTCAGAGCCCTCTTATTCCTGCCCCTTTCTATGATCCTGCCCTGGATGCCCAAATGTGAGAATGGGTGAGGAGCCTGAACCATTTCTCAGAGCCTGCTGGGTCACTGGTGATTCTCTGGCTTGTCCCACAGAGTCCTTCCCAACCATGTCCATCCCATGGAGACATTCAGGGAGCTGTGGGTGTCAGGGCACTGGAGGTCACACGCCAGGAAGATGTTGCTGCTTCACTTCCTCGTCCTCCTCCAGCCTGGCGTCCCCTGTTCCTGTAACTGGGGCTTGGTGGACATTTACAGAGCACAGGGCAGGGATTCCCAGGGCTGGGTTGAACCCTGAGTTCCACTGGCAGCAGCAAAATAAAGCTCAGGATTAACCCCCCCTCCTGGGCTACTCACTGATGTCCCTGATGAAGAAGCTGGCGGTGTAGTTCTCGTATTCCACCTCATCGATGACCTCCAGGAAGACGTCAGTGGGCTGGTGCTCCTCAGCAAAGGCACAGAAGTTCTCCTTGTGGCACTGGGCCGTGTACGTGGTCAGGGCCCCCTCGGTGTGAGCCACGGGGCTGCTGCAGGACACGTCTCCCTGGGGGCTGGGACAGAGCAGGGAGAAGCATTGGGAATGCTGCTTTGTCCTGGGAATGTGCTGCCACCGGAACAACGGCGTGTGTTTGGGAAGGGAATGTTTCGGTTTGCCTGGACTTGGCTGCAGAAAAGGCTCGGTGGGAGCTGTCCCATTCCCAGTGCTGTGGGATGTGTTAATGCCAAATTGCAGCCTCACCTCACCCCTGCCTCAGCAGAGGGCATTAATATTGTAAAGCAGGATCCCTCATTTCTCATCGCCACCATCCCATGGCGAGCTCCAGTATCCTCCTTTGTCCCTTTGCCCTCCCAAACCTTCTGAATGATGAGGGAAGGGTTGACAAGGGTCAAGAAATGAGGGAAGGTTGACAAGGTTTCCATCAGGAAACAAACACCAAAAGCTACCAAAGCACTACCTGAGTCTGATTCTATTTTTGCTCTCAGCAAACGGAACCCCTTGGCAGCTGTTTCTCCTTTAGCAGATGGGAGTGACCTTTGCTGAAGCACTCCATGTTTTGGAGAACCCCCCGGAGCAGTGGGAGGCAGGAAATCCCCCCAGGGTTCCCGGCACACATTTCCCTGCAGATTTCTGCAGGGTTCCTCAGCACAGCCTTGCCAGGGGCCATGTGCCTCTGCTGTGGGGGCAGCCTCCCACTCCTCTCTGCACCGGGGCTCTCGTTCTTTCTGGGTTGGCTCCACTTCCTCTCTGCCCTGCACCAACTGTTCTGCTACTGCTTAAGTTACTCACTGGAGCCCACTTGGACTCATTCCATTTTCAAGGCTTTATTAATTTCTGAGTGACTTCCATGCCATTATGAAGTTAACTTTGTCCCAGTAAAGACTGAAAACATTTTGGGGGTGTTCAGACTTGGAAAAAAGATCTCCCTTTCTACATGTCCCTAACAGCCTAAAATCCCGCACAGAGTAACACCGAGGGCTGCTCTGTGAGGGGGTCAAGGAAAGTACAGGCTCTTACTCTTTCAGGCTTCTGATGGTGAACTTCACATTTGGACTCTTATTTTCTGTCATCCAGGAACACGAGAAAATTCCAGAGTAGTTCTTTGCCTCACACTTTAAAAATGTCCACTTGGGCTCTAGATGGAGAAAGAAACCAGGAGTTATTTACTCTTCTTTGCCAAAATGGCCAAGGCAGAGAGAAAAGAGCAATTCCTAAATTCACTGATTCCCTGGCAGTACCTTGAGGGACTCAAATATCAGACACAAATGCGTGAGGTTCGTGCAGAAAATGCAAAACATCCCAGCCTTGTCCCAGGGTTAGTCCTGAACGGAGAGGCCCAAATGACCGCACTTCAAACCTGGGTCAGGCCCTGGTTCTGTCAAACCCCTGAATCATGGAATGTCCTGAGCTGGAAGGGACCCTCACGGATCGTGGAGTCCAACTGCACAGACCCCCCAGCAACCCCACCCTGGGCATCCCTGGGAGCTGCTGGAGCTCTGGCAGCCTCGGGCCGTGCCCGTTCCCTGGGGAGCCTGGGCAGTGCCCTCTGCGGGAAGAGCTGTCCCTGAGATCCAACCTAAACCCCCCTGGCACAGCTCCAGCCGTTCCTTCGGGTCCTGTCACCTAGCCCTGGCTTTCCAAACCCATTCCTCCCATCCCTCCACCCTGTCAGCCTAGAGAATCCCAAATGAATCCCATGGCACCCAATGCCTCATCAGCTGCACCGCCCGGAGCCACGGCAGCGATGATTTGCTGGCCACTGCCAGGGAAGCCTTTGAAGAGAAGCCTTTCCAAGGACATTTCCCAGGTGTTCCCAGAGCCTGCACAAAGCTGAGCAGGGACCATCCCAGCATTTTAGGGTCGCACCTTTAAAGCTTTTCAGAATCCACCTCATCATCTGCCCCTTAGAGTCGATTTTAGCGATGAGGAGGAGGTTGGAGCCGAGGACTTCGTGGCTCTCCTGGCTCAGGCAGGTGTAGTTGCCGGCATCTGGGAACTCCTTCACTGCAGCAGTCAGAGTCTTCCCTTCTTGTTTCCATTCCGAGTCCTTTTTCCAGTAAACGGCCTCCTCAGAGGTGTTACAGGTGAGCTCCACCGTGGTGGCCGGGGCCTCAGCGTTCCACTGGGATTCTATGACAAACACTGGGCATGGCCAAGGGAAAATCAGGAGCTGCTCACACGGACCAGGGGGAAGCTTGGGCTGAGCCCTTTCCCTCAGCTCTGTCTCCAGCGAGCTCTGGGTGAATCCCAGTGAGCTCTGGGACCTTCTCAGCACCAGAAAAGGAGCTTTACCACAAAGGAGAAACACTAAGAAACCTGTCAAATATGGAATCTAAACTGGCAGAAAAGACTCAGCTCTAGGAAGTCTGGAAGTCTCCCAAACTCCCTATGGACACAGGCAAAGTGAATCTTCAAACTCAAAGTTTACTCTCGATGTTGACAAGCAGATTTGCTGTTTTCAGCATCAAATCCCTCCCAGGAAACTCCCAGGATAAATACTCTTTTCAATGTAAGGATATGGGGAGAAGTCATTGAAAGAGAAGACAATCTGAATTCAGCCCAATTTTCTGGTAAATCATTCAAAAGAATTGTTTGTTTTTGTTGACCCTTCATTTTTACAAATGTGTTTTCATTTAAGTTATTTACCAGAGAAGTTGATAAACTATTTCCAAGTTTAGGTGTCACTCAGAAATAGATTTTCTTTTTCACAATTAATTCTTCCCTTGTTTGTTTTAGGGCTGTTCCCTAAGTCACAGGAGGCTGGTTTTGCACCCAGGCTGTGTGACTGAGACTTGGAACGTGAGGAGAAGGAAATAAAGTAGTGGCTAATGCAAATATTGCAAATATGCTGTTGAGAGACATTTAAAGACATTTAAATATTTTTTTCCATTAACTCCAATTAATTATTGTCAAACAAATAAACATATAGCCCTGGCCTAAGATACTGGAGTTAACAAATCCTTTGCTGGTGGCCACAATTATAATTCCAAAGTTTTAGGTCTGACTAAGCAGAAACTTCCTTACCATTTTCCTGCAGTTTCCACTGGGCACTTTCCAGTAGGGCAGCAAAGGACAACAAGGACAGGAAGGCACAGAGGAGGTGAGACATCTGTGGGGGAAAAAAACATTCTTAAACTTCACTGAGGTTGCTGAGTGTGCTCCAAAATGGGGCTGGGGCTGGGCAGGGTGACAAGAACACAGAGTCAGTCCCAGTGAGCTGAGGAACATCCTCCCGTTCTGAGAGCTCGGGGACTGCATGTAAGTGGAATCTCAGGTTGGTGCTGGAGCTGGAGCTAAGATTTTGATCCACTTGGGATTCTCATCCCAAACCAGTTTAGAGAAGGAATCACTCAGAGGGAATTGTGTGAGTGGGTCTGGGCTGGTCCCTCGTTAAATATTCCTCGTGCAGGAAAAGCCCTGCTGGTCCACTGAGGCCAATTCCATGAACAAGGCACTGGAATAAAGGATCAACAGGCTGCCCAGGGAGGGTTGGATCCCGTCCCTGGAGGTGTCCAGGGAAGGCCTGGAGGTGGCACTCAGTGCTCTGGGCTGGGGACAAGGTGGGGATGGGGCACAGCTTGGACTCGATGATCCCAAAGCTCTTTCCCAACCTCAGAGATTCTGTGATTCCCCATGACCAAGGCACTGCACTAAAGGATCAGTGGACATCAGGTTTCACCCATCCAAAGCTCAGTTTGGTTCAGCACAGCAGCAGTTCCATTAAAACAATGGGTTGTGGATAAACCCAAGGAGCTGCTCGAGGGTTTTGCTGGATTTTATCTCCATCATCTCTGAGCAAGTGACAGCAGGGACAATAACCAGTGCAGAGCTGGTGCCAGCACTTGCCTGACTGCTGCAGCTCTAGTTCTGATATCCACCTGATCTCACACAATCTGATTTTGTGAACAATTTCAGGCAAAATTCCTGCTGGATTCAGTGCCACAGCTGTGTCTGCAGGAAGGGCTGGTATGGAGATCACTGCTGCTGTGTTTCCAACATATAAATGTGTATTTATCCTGAATTTGTTCCAAATACCACCGGAGCTCTCCACAAAACACCAAACACCTTTGCCAAATATTGTCATAACTGCTGGGTACATAAAACCTTTAATAACAGTTTTTTAGTTGCACTTCCAGACCCTTTTTAACTGGAGATTAAACCAAATTAACAGAAACAGAATCTCAAAGAAGGAGATGGTGAATATCAATTTCAAAGCCTATTCTGATTATGGTGGGAGGCTTAATGCAGGTGACAAACACAAAATTAAGTGGTTTGAGTTGGTTTTGCCTCCCAAAACACTCTTTGCAATGAAAGGGGAGTAGCCCTTCTCATTCCCTGAGAGCAGTGTGTGTTCTTGTGGGCAAATCTGCTCCTAACAGCTCCTGCTGTTCTGAGCATCCTAAATCCTGGGCACAAATCATCCAGTGCCCCTTGGATTTGTACCCAGCTCTTATTGGAGGAGCTACAGTGGAGTGTCTGGAGAGTGTCCAGGAGAGGCAGCAGCTCCTGCTGTGCTCAGAGAGGAGCATGAGGCTCAGGGAAAAGCCAGTTATCATTGGACAGAAATTACAGAATAATTTAGGTTGGAAAAGAGCTCTAAAATATATGATATCCTATTGGCAGTGCACTGGTTCATTACAGTTTTAGATTTCAGGCAGGATTAGCTGGAATTTCCAACAGAAAGATTCATTTGGCAACTTTCTGAAAGTTGCTGGTTTCTGTCACAGAAACATGAAATTCATCACCACACTTCATAAACCCGAAACTGAACATCAGAACATCAAAACACAGCTCAGACTTGGAGAGCCTGAGTGAGACTCTGAGGGGAGATGAGTGGGACTTGTGCCTTCTCTTCCATTCATCACAATTAAACCTCCAAAACAGAAAAGTTTCTCCTGGTTTGAGGGAGAAGCTTCATGAGTCAGGGTTTCGATGAAAACAGTTTGCATGGAAATGATTCACGTTTTAGATGTGGCAGAGCACCCCCTCCCCATCTCAACATTTTATTCAAAAATTAATCGGAAATAAACTCAGTTTCTCAACAAGACCAGTGAGGGCCTGAGCACATCAAAGATGAGAATGTTCCAGCTCTAAATGTTCAGGGACTCAGGGAATCACAGAATCATGGAACAGTTTGGGTTGGAAGGGACCTTAAAAATCATCTCATTCCACCCCAGCCATGGGCAGGGACACCTTCCACTGTCCCAGGCTGCTCCAAGCCCCGTCCAACCTGGTCTTGGGCACTGCCAGGGATCCAGGGGCAGCCCCAGCTTCTCTGGACACCCCGTGCCAGGGCCTCACCTCCCTCCCAGCCAGGAATTCCTCCCCAAGATCCCATCCAGCCCTGCCCTCTGGCAGTGGGAAGCCATTCCCTGTGCCCTGTCCCTCCATCCCTTGTCCCCAGTCCCTCTCCAGCTCTCCTGGAGCCCCTTCAGGCCCTGCAAGGGGCTCTGAGCTCTCCCTGGATCCTTCTCTTCTCCAGGTGAGCACCCCCAGCTCTCCCAGCCTGGCTCCAGAGCAGAGGGGCTCCAGCCCTGGAGCAGCTCCGTGGCCTCCTCTGGACTCTCTCCAGCAGCTCCAGGTCCTGCTGATGTTGGAGACCCCAGGGCAGGAGGCTCTGCAGGCGGGGTCTCACCTGAGCAGAAGGGCACAGGGGCAGTGTCCCTTGGTGTCCCCTCCGTGTCCCCGCTGCTCTGGAGCTCGAGGGCTGGGACTGAGCCCGGATTCCTTCACTGAGAATCTCCAAATGATTCCTGTCGGGAAGGACCTCTGGACCTCATCTGGGCCGGTCCCAGCCCCAGGCAGGGCCAGGCCAAGGGAACAGAATGGCCATAAAACGGCCATAAAAGGAGTTTGGCAGTGCTGCCAGCCCAGAAACACCAATATTGGTGCAATAAAAGGATTGTCACTGCCTGGTGACCCACGTAAGAGCTGCAGGAGTGTGGACATGCGTACATCATGTGCTGAACTTTATGAGTACATAAATACTGCCCTGAGGACAATGTCCCAAAAACTGTTTAAATCCACTCTCAATAAATAATTCTAAACTTTCATTAGTTTTATCTGACAGCTGAGTAAAGACGAAATGAATTCTCACCGTTTCCTGGGAAGCCTCTGGCTGGAGCTGCAGCTGAAGGTTGGCTCTGTGATGTGAAGGAAACGAAGTTCTGAGTCCCAAAGTCTGCGGAGGAGAGGGGTGCCTTATAAATGCTCCCAACGTGAGGGGAGGTGCTCCTCGCTGCTGAACAGCCACGGGATTGCAACACATGGCCCCAGTTCCTATTTTACATTGGGCCACAGCTACAGCCAAAAAAAACTATTTGGGAGTCCCAGGTAAACTTCAAGGAGGAAATGAAATTAAGAGATTGTTTAACGACCTTTAATGGTTTGCCAGTCATTTCCTTTCCTCGCTGGTTTTCTCCCTCTCTTTTGTCTCTTCATCACAGAGGAAGAGTGAAGAGAGACCAAATAAACTTCCAAAAGTGTCTGATGGGAAATACAGAATGAAGCCCGAAAGAGAAAGTCCAATAAACTCAAACTCTTTCTACCTGATAAGCGTGAGAGAGATAATTACATGACCTCTAATCCTGGCTTCCACATCAGTCAGAAGGAAAGGGAATATTAATTTTTAATTGCTGGTTTCGAGTTGTGTTTGTTCTCTTAATTGAGGCTTAAGTCAATTAGTTCTATCTTAGAGATAAACCCTGATATTTGCACATTATTATGCTGCAGATTTTAAATATGATCTGAACCTGATGTTCCTTTTAGAGCTCAGGCATAAGAAGAGCCCCGTGCTCCTCATGGGCTTTGAAAATGAGGAAAGACTTTCTGTGGATTTTTTTAATTGTTTGTGAAATAATTGAATTCAATTCTCATTGTTTGCCAGGCAAACCAAAACACACTGCTTATAAAAGCAAAAAAAAAAGGTTTGAAACTCAACCTGACACACGTTAGGAATTAATGGAGAGACACAACTCAATTCCAGGTGCTTTCCAGGGACAGGATTCCCACAGTGCCGGAATTACAGTGCCAGAACCCAGCAACAGAATGATGGTGCCTGTTCCTTCTGCTGTACAATCCCAGAATGGTTTGGGCTGGAAGGGATCTTAAAAATGCTCTCATTCCACCCCTGCCGTGGGCAGGGACACCTTCCACTGTCCCAGGCTGCTCCAACCCCGTCCAGCCTGGCCTTGGGCACTGCCAGGGATCCAGGGGCAGCCACAGCTGCTCTGGGCACCCTGTGCCAGGGCCTCCCCACCCTCACAGGGAACAATTCCTTCCCAGTATCCCATCTAACCCTGCATTTCCAGGTGGCCCTGGTGACTCCCTGCTGATCCCAGAGTGCCCAACCTGCTCCTCAAACATGGGAATTCCCTGTGCCAGAGCTGCCGGCAGAGCTGGGCAGGGGCGGAGCACCAGGGCTCCAGGGAGGGCAGCTCTGGGAGCAGCTGTGAACGGTGCCTCTGGCAGGGAAAAGCTGTTCCCTTCACATCCCAAAGGCTGAATCTGGCTCCGAGGGGGTTATTGATGCTTTCCTGACACAGAACTGACTGGCAGCCACTGAACTGCTCGCCTGAGATCTGTATCAGTGAGAGAACGGAGATGCTGGAGCTCCAGGCACTTCCAAAGGGATCCAAACCATTCCAGGTGACAAAATTGTCCCCTCCTGATCCCGGTCCCTGACTGCCTTTGAAGGCAACACAGAGGAGGCTGTGCTGGGCACCATTTTTCCATTCAGCTGCTTGTCCTCCCAGGGACCCCTTGGGATGAGGAGCAGGGGGAAGCTCAGGGAGCAGTGAGCCCTCCCCTCCTGCTGTAAATGCAGCCCTGGGCACAAGGGAGAAAGAGCCCTGGCTGAGCCCAGGTTGGGCACAAATTTGTTCCCATTTAAGAGAATTTGCAGTATCCAGAATCCCTTTTGGGATAACACACAACAGCAAGGCAGCAGTGACAGGAAATCTGGGACTGGGGCTTGGTCCTTGAGATACAAATAAGGGCAGGAGTGACTTTATGTGCACATTTCCTGCTCCTTCTCCTCAGCTTCTTTTCTGCTTCCATGGAGGCACTTCTCCTTGGTCACAGTGCCTAATGCAGAGCTTAACAAAGGTCTTCGAGTGCCTGCTCACGTCTGAAACACGAACAGTTACTAGTTAATACAAATAAATAAACCTAAGAATTAATACAAATAAATGCACATTTTCAGAGTGTGTTTGCATCAAGCTTTCTTAATTCCCTTGGCTCGGCTCTTGTCCCAGGACACATGGAGTGACTTGGTGCCCAAACTTTATGCCAAGAATCTCAAAAGGCAGTCCTGGAGCACAGACACCTCTGGGTGGAACTTCCATGATGGGATGGTTTGCTGTGATCCATCAGAGGAGTTTTTAAATATTAAAACATAGAGATTGTGAAAAGCTCTTTCGATGACAGCCTGGTTTTCCACTATGAGCTCATTGATTCTGAAGGGGAAATTTGGAGGGGAGCAGCTTCTCCCCATCTTCTTATTCTGCTTCCCCTATGACACTGACAGAGAACGTGCAAACCATGTCCATGTTTTACTCTAATGCCAAGGAAAAACTCCTTTTTGGCAGAAAGGGCCCATTTGAAAACAGGTTTCCTTTCTTAGGGTTTTTGCTTTGTGGAATGACAAAGAAATCACCCCAATCCAGGAAAAAATTCCTGTGTAATTTAAGGAAAAGGAATAATTATAAAAAGTGTATCATCTGTATGATTCCTTTGTATGGAATTCCCTTCAGCACCTGGCTGGTTTTCCCTCAGTGTCCATTGGCAGATTTATGCCAAAGATCAAGTTTTATTCCCATTATTTTTACTGCAGTAGCACTGAGAAGGGAACACTGTTCTTTATCTGTAATTCTATATATCATTCTGTAATTCTTAATCTATAATTCAGTCATTTATATGAATTCATCAGGAAATACTGTGTAATATTAGTGTAGCAATGAATTTTCCTAAAAAATTCCCGTTAAGCCACTCCGTGGAATCACTGAACCAAGATCCAGCCTTGAGAGAAAACAACACAGGGGAAAATATATCCAACTTCTACCAAACAGCAAAAAGCTTTATAGAGCAGTGGCTAATTTGATTTTGGTACCACTGGAGCAGCTGACCAGGATGGGGATGTTGGGAATCTCCCCCTCCTTGGGTGGAGAGGACAGGAGGATGGGCAGCAGGATCACTGAGGCCTGAGCTGATCAAATCAGGCTGCTGCAGTTCCTCAAATTCCAGATGAGAGCTGCTGTTCAGTGCAGGAGGGGGAACTGGAATCGGTGCAGAAACAGAGCAGCAGCTGGTGCCCCCTGAGAGAAGGGGAAAAGGAGATTTCATCCCTTGGTCCTGTTCCCTTCTCCCCCAGGACGCCCACAGCTTGTAGCTCCCAGTGCTTTGGGTGTCTCTACACAAACTCCTGGGCCTGGAGACAGCACCAGAGGGATAAAAAGAATGGCAGGAGGAGCCAGAAGTGTCTCGCACAAGGATTTTTAAAGAAGGGCAAAGCGAGGTGTGACATTTCCAAAGGGGTTTAAGAACCAAATCTCATTTCCTGCAGTAAATGGGTCTGTAGAGTCAATGGGATTTGGGCACTTAAATCCACGAGATGCTTTCCCAAATCTTTATAAGTGCTCGGAGAATGTGGGGCAGGGATTGGTCTTTCTGATAGATTTATTGCAGAACTGGAGTTATCAATCCTGTCTGACACGGGAACACAGGAGGTGCTTCCCGGGGAGGGCGCGGGGAGATGGTTCAGTGCTGCTCCAAAGCGCAGATCGCTGCTCGCTCTGAAACCAGCCCGGTCCCACCATAAACCTGGCACTGGGATCAGTCTGACCCTGAGATAAACCTGGCACTGGGATCAGTCTGACCCTGAGATAAACCTGGCACTGGGATCAGTCTGACCCTGAGATAAACCTGGCACTGGGATCACTCCTACGGCACCCAGCTGGGGGAGCCAGCTGCGAGCTGGGCTCCTCGCTTGAACTCCGCTCGTTTCTGGTGGGATGTTGTAACTCCGAATTCCACCATCAGCGGTGCTGGGCCGCGTTACAGTGCTGGGGGTGGGGAAATAACATTGCAAACTGAAAGTCGAGGGAAAAGCCCAGTAAATTCGTTTCACTGACTGAAATTCAAGCAGTATTTTCTTTGTCTGACAGCTCCTATAAAAGGAGTTTTCAGACAAAGCCACGCCAGGCCATTCTAAGTCCGAGGAGAGTTTGGACAATGCTCTCAGGGACAGGGTGAGGTTGTTGGGGTGTCCAGGAGTTGGACTGATGATCCTTGAGGGTCCCTTCCAACTCAGGATATTCCACAATTCTATAATTAAAGCACTCAGGGATATACCTGGAAGAAAAGTGGTGACAACTTGCTGTTTTGCTGTTAATTATTAATGTATAAATATTTATTTAATGCTAAAGCCTGGAGAGCCGAACTGAGAATGAGGATACCAGGATAAGGGACTCCAGGAGCTCACAGGAAGATTCAGTGCCCAGGGAGGATCCAGGCATCTTGTTACATCACTTTTTATCTGCCAGAAAAGTCCAAGTTCCTCAAGGTGGGGAAAAGAAACTTTAAATTATGTAGTAAGAGCTGTGACACCTCCCATGACTGTGAGGGAATGAGGTCATACAAAACCTATTTGGAAAGCAAAAACTTTTCACCAGTGAAAAGTTTCACTGAAGCATCCCTGAACTTCTGAAAGCCAAAGGAAATTTTGGAATTGCTCCGGGGGTTGCTCTGTGGCCTCACATTCACTCCTGCAACTGCTTTGCTGAAGTCAGGTTGTAACAAACGGGACAATGCTGTTACAGCCCCTTGAAATTAAAATTCAGGAGCTCTGACATGGGAGGGTTTCCACAGCAGAAGAGAGGGGTTGTGGAATGGCAAATCCTCCTCCAACTCAATTTCTTGCTACCACACATTTCTGACTGGGATGGGGCGGATTTTGGTGCCAAAACCCCAGGAATTGTGACAATCTCCATGGTCCCTGGCCTGGGCTGTCCCAGGGCTGCTCCAGGATCACATCCCTGTTCCTGCAGCTCAGTGGCACCAGGCTAAAGAATAATTCAGGCTGAGGAGAAAGCTTTGCATGAGGGAACTTCCAGCAAGGACTTTCCCAAGAGAATGATGAAACTGGCCTGGAGTGAGCACATGTGTTCCTGCTCAGGCCAGGGAGGATGAGGATGTGCCTGGAGTTGCTCATTTTGGGAATTGTGCTCCCTTGCTCCTCCCTGTGCTCTGACATCACCCTGATTAAACTCCTCAACAGCCCCAGAGGAAAAGTGCCCATCACCCAGGTGGAATCACTGACCCATGCCAGTAAATTCCTGGAGCTGAGCAGGAATTTTGTGATTTGCCTGAGGAAATATAGAAAAAAAAAAACCCCAAATCAACAAGTAAGGATGTGTTTCACATTTAAAATGCTTATGGATTTGTACTTTGGGTTGTTTTTTGCCAAAAAATGGAACATGATGCCTTTTTTGGGGGATGATGCTGTACACAGGGCTGTGGAAACACAGTTCAGGTAAAAGTCACTGCTTTTTGCACATCTAGGAGCTCATTTGATCCTGTGCCAGGTGAGGAGATCTCTGCTGGGTTCTGCTCTCATTATGGGCAGGATATGAAGGGATGAAACCAGGAACTTCCAGATTTCAGGGAGGAGAGGATGTTGTCCTGGTCAGTAAATAAATCAGCCCTGCAGCTCTCACACAGCGAGGTGGACTCTTCTCTGTCACTTCCTAACTCTGCTCTGAAGGGATTTGGGGGGACAATCCTCCCTCTTTCTAGCTGGAAAGTGAATGAAACTCGCTCTCCAACCCCACAGGACAGAGCTGCAGATCACAAAGGTGCACTGGCCCCAAATTCCATATGTTTGTAAGCTATTTCAGCCAAAAATTCATCCCTCCACTTTTCTCTTTCTATTTTGATTGGCTTTTCCTGCTTCTTTCTACAGGTGAAGTCCCCAGGGCGCTCCTGGGGTGCTGGAACGAGCCCCAGTCCCTGTGTGCAGAGCTCAGCGAGTGACCCAGCAGGCCCTGACGTAACCCAGGAACCGGGGACTTCCTTTGATCTCCACCAAAGCTTCCCCCAGCACCAGGGAGTCAATCAGGAGCGGCTTCCACCACAGGGGACACGACTTCCTTCCCGTGGTGGCAGCGCCTGCAGGGACTCATCTGGAAATCCAGCACCTGGCTCTGCTTCCCGTGGGCTCCAGAGGCTTTGCTTGGACGTGTGACTGCCGCTCTGAATGCCTCTGGTACCCTGAGGGAAAGCTGTGCTAAGTCCCCGTCAGTTCTGGAATTCCTGGGGTGAGGGAGAAGCAGCGGGAAAAGCCCTGCATTGCGGAATCTCTCCATAAACACACCCGTGACAAGCTCAGCAGTTAAACACTGATATTCTTGTGCAACGCTTGTTTGTACCTGTAATAACAATAATATCAGCTCTAAACATCCTGGTTCAATTTCCTGCACCTCTAATTCGTGTCTGAGATTAAGAATCGCTTGAGAGAGCTTTAGGCTGGCACTTGCAACAATAAATCCCTTTGTCGAAGGAATTGTTTGCCCCGAGCAAATTAGCTTCAATCCTGGTTGACATCAGTTCTGGGGTCATGTTTGGAGAGTTCAGCAGAAAACCACTTTCATTAGAGTGCAGCCCAGTATAAACCAGTTACTGGTGCACAGAGAGGGGATGGAACACACCATGGAGGAGAATTTTTTTCCTCAACCAGCTGAATTTAGTGAGCACTCTGCTCAAGTGTTCTGAGCATCCTCATGGAAGGGCACTTCCACCTGGATCTGCAGGGAACTCCCTGCTGCCTGAAAGGGCAGGCTGTGGTCAGCATGGAGAGCCTGGCGCTGCTCCGTGGGACCTGGAAATGATCCAGCACTGATCCATGGACCTGGAACTGCTCCAGGGACCTGGAACTGCTCCAGAGATCCAGCAAAGGGCAGAGTTTGTTTCTGACTGGGAGGTGGCTCCACACCTTTGTTCACAAAGGCACCGGCAGGGTTTGGGAACAGCCAAATCCTGAGCAGCCCTGAGTCCCCACTGGGACAGTTCTGTAATTAGCATTTAATTCCAGGAGCTGCATCTGCACTGCCCTTACAGGTAATTGGTCATGGAGGAGAAATGAGGGGAAAGGAACCTCACAAACACTGTAATTAATATCTGATGCACAAATGTCTCTTTAGAACGCCTGGGGCTGAGCAGGGGAGAGAGAACTTCGCTCGCTTGCGCTGCAGATTTATTTATATGTAATAAACCAAAAGAAAAGGAAAGATGGGGATGAAGAAACTCACAGATTCTACTAAATAGCTTTGATTTTTGTCAAGGGAATGAAGGTCCCATTACCTCACACTGCACTGCTGCTCACCTCAGAGCTGAGCCAGAGGCACCTGGGTTGGGAAATCAGAATCAGAATTCCTGACAAGGCAGAAATGTTGGAAGGACATAACCACAATTCCATGGTGTGAAACCAGTGCAGAAAACGCTGTGTGAGTTCTGTGTAGCCTCTGTCGTCACTACAAACACAAACCCTGAGACTCCTCACCTCCACTTCTTATTTTATATAAAACCCCAACACCCGTCGTGTTGAAATCCAGCGGAATGCAAAGCAGCTTCATTAACGTTCCTCACCAGCCACTGCAGCATGTCTGCATTTGGGAAGGAAAATTTCGAGCCACTTCTCTTAAAAGAACTGAGATTTTCAGTTGGAAGGGGAATCCTGGCCAAAACTAAAGCAAAGAAAAAAAAAATCCCCTTTGTTTAACCTTGGGGAGGTGGTGGAGTCCCCATCCCTGGAGGTGTCCAAGGAACAACTGAAGTGGCCCTGAGTGCTCTTTACCCCGATCCCAATCCCAGGCAAAGCCATTCCAGGTGGTGCCACTGCTGCCCTTGGAGCGGGCTGGGAAGCTGAGCTGGAATCCCTCAAGGATTTCACTGGTATTCTCGCTGGCTGGAGCACATGGGGATTAAAGCAGGCACTATCCCATTAATTAACTGAAAATTCCAGGTGATGCTCAGGTTCTTTGCAGGTTTCCAGTAATTATCGATAAATGCCAGCAGTGTGGATGCACAAATACCCAGGAGAACACTGCCCTTCAGAAAGGTTTGGGCTGGGCTGAAAGGGAAAAGTGTTGAAATTTGTTCAAGTCAGTTCAGGTTTGGGCAGCTGAAATGGCCATGCAGAGATAGGAAGGATTTTAGATTTCTTTGGAAACAGTTTAAAGTCTCACCATAATTATTGGGAGAACATCAGGCACTCTAAGTTGTCTTGATAGATTTGGGGAGGGAGGCAGAGAGAAGAAATAAAGAAAATCAGAAAAAACAAAGAAAGAGACAGAAGGAAAGAAAAGTGGAAACATTTCAAGTAAAATTTCAAAATCTACTTTAGAGGAATCTTATTTTTAGGGACTTAAAATTACTAATGAAACCCAGTCCAAGTCCATTTTGCCTGTGGTTCCATCCTTGATTAGTTTTGATCAAAAATTTGTCCCAAATGTTTGGATCTCCTTCCTGAGGACTTTCTGGGGCAATGAAGCATTTGTTAAAAAGGAAAATTCCACCTTCCCTCACAATTTCACTGAAAAGAAACTCCCTCGCTCCGAGTTTCGGCAGCGTTTTTTTGTTGTTTTACAAACCTGTTGTAGATGTAAAAACTGCGGTGAAACCGCAGAGGGAAAGAGGAAGCAGAGCCCAGCATTTCCCAGGTAACTCCAGGGTGTTCTCAGAGAGAAACAGCCCGAGGATGTGGTGGCTCAGCAGTGTAACAAGGGTCAGCAGTCCCAGGAATTCCTGGAGGCCGGGAAAGCCCTCCCAGACCATCGAGTCCAACCTTGTCCCCAGCCCAGAGCACTGAGTGCCACCTCCAGGAATTCCTTGGACACCTCCAGGGATGGGGATCCAACCCTCCCTGGGCAGCCCCAGCAGCGCCTGAGCATCCTTTCCAGGAAGGAATTCCTCCTGGATAATCCGTGAGGTGCTGCCTGGAGGGAGGTGATGCTGCAATCCCAGCGTGGATTTGTTTGCGTGGGATCCCCCCTCAGCCTGGCATTGCCCCGCAGGACACAGCCCCCCCATTCCCAAGCGCTCAGTTTGGAAATCCCGGCGCAGTTTGGTTCTGTCCAAGCTTTGCTGTTTCCTTCTGAGAACTCCCTGGCTGCCCCCTCCTTGGCAGAGCTGCTGAGAGGTTCTCGAGGGATGTAGGAACGGCTCCAGTCACAACAAGGCTGTGGTTTCAGTGACGTGCTGGGAAGGCAGCAGAGGGGTGCAGAAGTGCAGCCTCTGTTATGTAACAGATGAGGAGCCTTTCGGGGCAGACGTCAGCGAGCGGTGGCTGCAGAACTTCCCCCACAGCGGGCTGGGAGACCCGGCCTGACCTCAAACCCACAAGCCTGAAACTGGCTCCTGTCACAGCAGAGCGAGCCCTTGTCACTGTGCCGGAGCGTCGGGAGTGTCCAAGGATGGGGCACCTCTGCTGCCTCAGAATCCCAGAATCATGGAGCTGGAAAAGCCCTCCCAGCCCATCGAGTCCCACCTGTGCCCCATCCCCACCTTGTCCCCAGCCCAGAGCACTGAGTGCCACCTCCAGGGGACACCTCCAGGGACGGGCACTCCAAACCTCCCTGGGCAGCCCCTGCCAATGCCTGAGCACCCTTTCCATGCGGAAATTCCTGCTGATGTCCAACCTGAACCACACTCTACACAGATTGCACTGGATTTTCTATTACAGACCATGATAAAGAAACTGATTTTCTTCATTTGCTAAGCAAACCTTTTCAAATATAAATTCCCAGTGCTTTTATTGACATAAAACCCCACCACGTTCCACTGGACACAAACCAGTCAATTCTTGTCACATATTTTCCATGTCAACACAGTCCTGTACCTGTGGATGGTGACTTGACCCAATTTTGGAGTCAGGATTTGGCTGATTTGGTTTCCAGGTGCTGAAGAATTGCAGTTATCTCTCTGCTCATTTAAATAACAGAGTATTTAACTCAGAATGAACAAACCCCTTGTGTTCCACTCCCCGGGTCAGGATTCACTCCTGGTATTTATTCCTGAGACTTGGGGAATGGCAGCAGGAGTTAAAGTGGAGATTAAATGCAAACAAGGAGGATTTCAGTTTCATAAGAAGCAAAGCTAAATGAACACAACTCAAAAATTCTCATCAGCGCTCAGCTGGTGGCAAACATCAGAATAAAGTCTGAAGATTTTTTTTTCAGTAGAATTTCTAATTTGACAGAAAGGCACCAATTCTCTGGCACACATTCCTGATGTAGCTGGAGCTGTGGGACTTTGATCCCCCATATCAACAGTACCCCCTTCCAAAGGAAGTTATTCCTTTGGGCTTTCACACACATTTAGTAATGGACTTGTGATTTCAGCCAGTTTTTGTGGCTGTTCTGTCAGAATCTTGCAGCACTTTCAAAAAGCAGACCCAAACTGAAAGCACGGAAGTCCCACCGTGTCACGTTGTCGCTGTGTCACCAGGAGCCTCTGGGCACCCCCAGAGGAGGCAGAGCCAGGCACAGGGACAGGAAGGAGGGCAAGGAGGAGTCGTGGCCACAATTTGAATAAAAGCTTTTGTTCCTGTGAGGTCACCAGCAGCAGCCCCAAGTTCTCCCTGACAAGAAGCTGCTCCAAGCTGGCCCGGGGTTGGCCTCGCTCCCTGTGCCCACAGCCCCCACTCTGTCCCCATCCTGTCCTCCCCAGTGCCCAGCTGCCCTCCCAGCCCGCCAGTCCCTGCCTCCCTGTCCTTCTCATCCCTCTGATCACAAGCTCATGGGTTTCATTCCCATGTGGGATGTCTGAAATTCCCAGCCACACCGAGTCTCTCACTCCTTTTCATTCCCTCCACGCTCCCTTTCCCTCAAGGGCATTCAGCAGAACCTCCTCTGCTTTACAGTAATAAAAATAAAGCTGCATGAAACGCATGACTTGAATCATGTGCACTGCCTGAAATTTATACATTTTACACCCATTTTTAACTTTTCCTTGTATTTAATTGCAGGCCTTGGTTTGCCCTTTGTTTTATCTGCAGTGTTCAACCGCATCCTGAACTCCTAAAGCTCGGTGATTCTCAAAAAAGCCCAAGAGAAGCTGCAGTTTATCTGAACTTTGAGAACATTTTCTCCAAATTCAGACCTCATTAATGCTTTTGAGATCACTGCTGGCATCAGAAACTTCAGTCGTGTTGCTGACATTCAAATTGGGCAATGAATGTATTTTCCACCGTGACTCCACGTCTCACTTCTGGTGCCAGCAACATTCACATGACCCAGTGCAAGTCTGCGAGGCCCTGAGGTGACATCAAAACAAAATCCTGCCTGTGGCTTCTTTTTAGGAAATGAAAAATTGTTCAAGCCCAAAGCTTGGCCAACTTCAGACCAAAAGAACTGAACTGGGGGAATAAAACCCAGGAAGCGGCTCTGAACACAGGGACTGGCCTTGGGCACCCCGCGAAGGGCACACAATTCATGTCTTGAGTTAAACTGGTCTTTTTATCCCACTGGTCTTTGTCCTGCTACCCCAAGACAGCCCATCCATGGTGGGGGCACCTCTGGGATAACAGAGTGGGAAGAGGGAAAAAACCTGCACTCCATGACAAAAACAGAATGAGATTTTATCTCACTGTGGCAGATCTGTTGTTGTGGAAGAAAAGGCAAAAATGGTGAGAGGAATGAGAGCACAGGAGAAGGGAAAGGACCCCTCCCACTGTCCCAGGCTGCTCCAAGCCCCTTCCAACCTGGCCTTGGACACTTCCAGGGATCCAGGGGCAGCCACACTTCTCTGGGCACCCTGTGCCAGGGCCTCACCTGCCTCACAGGGAAGAATTATTCCCAATATCCCATCCAAACCTCCCCTCTGGCAGTGGGAATCCGTTCCCCCTCGCCCCGGCACTCCAGGCCCTTTTAGTGGGGTCTGGCATTCAGAGACACCCAAAGCATCAGCGCTGTCACAGCTCAGTGCACCAAGAACTGATTCACAGCAGAAAATGGTACCTGATGCCACTTTCCTCTTCCACTTTTGCAGCTCCCTTCATTGTTTTAATAACCTCATCCAATCATTTTTACCTTCCCTCCAAGAATTTCACGTTGACAGTCTCGGCACTCTCACAGTCTCAGGGGGGATTTACCAGGGTATCTGATATTGCAAAATTAAAATATTGACAGATTAAGTTACCTGACTAAAGGAACACAACCACACCATTTGTTTCTGTCGTGTGCTCCAGTTACAACCTCAGCCCTCTTCTTTTAGGCAAATGACTTTCAAAAAGGGAAAGAAATCCTGTGAAGAATTTCCATGATCGAGGATGACATTGTGTCTTTTACCTCTGAGTCAGAAATTCACTCCCAGCTTTAATCTGCAGTGACTGAGCTGCCAGGGGGAGCTTCATAGAAAGTGGAGCAGTTTCAGGGCACTTTCTGATGGATAAATCCCCGTTAGAGGCTCAGACCAAGGATGAGCTCACTTGCAAGGCTGAAGCTCACAACTCATCTCAGAATGAACAAGCTCCAGAGCAATTCCTTTAAAAATCTACGATCAGTCATTTTCTTCCATCTACTTCCTTTTTTGTTGTTTTCCCTATATTCAGTTCATGGTTTTGGCTGATTCAGAAGCCTCTGGGCAGTTGTGCCCGTTCCCAAAGCTCTGCTGGGCATCCACCCTGCAGCTCCTCCGTGTCCGGAGGGCTTCCACAGCCAAATCAGAGACTTGGCTTTTCTCCTTCTTTGGGGAGGCTGAGGTTGGCCACCAGCAGGAATTTCCCCATGGAAAGGGTGCTCAGGCCTTGGCAGGGGCTGCCCAGGGAGGTTTGGAGTGCCCATCCCTGGAGGTGCCTGAGGAAGGGCTGGAGGTGGCACTCAGTGCTCTGGGCTGGGGACAAGGTGGGGATGGGGCACAGCTTGGACTCGATGGGCTCGGAGGGCTTTTCCAGCCTCAGGGATTCTGTGAATTGGTTCAACACCAAACGTGAGCAAAATATGTTCTTAACTCCATTTCTCTAAGAGAAACCAAGGGCACAACCCAAAAGGTCGAGCAAAACCAGCATGTCCTTCTTTTTCCAGAGATTTTCCTCATTAACTGGGGTGGCAGGAGGGCAGAACCAGCCCTACAATCTCCCTTCAGAGCAGAGGCCTTGGGGGGTTGTTGAAAGCAGACCAAGCATTCTGAGGTTGGGGTTCACTGGTTCCTGGGGGTGGCCCTGGGTTGCTGAAGGCTCCTCCTGCAGCAGCTCAGGCTCACCCCAGGCAGGTCCAGGATAAAAGCTGCAGGCTCAGCCCTCTGCTGAGGGCCTGCTCTGAAAATGCTGCGTGGGAGAGGGTTCTCCCTTCATCTCTGCCTCCTGTTCACAGCTCCTTTATCACTTTGCTTAAAAAAATACCCCGGATTAAAGCTGGCCCTGATTTGCCAAGCCCTGTGTGAGTTGTTGGTTGATTTTCTCATCAGCCAGCAGCAGATCCCAAACAAACACAACCCCAATGCCCCTCTCCTCTCACCCTGAACCTCACCCTCTCTCTGCTCCTGGAAAGCCCATTTCCCTGGAGGTGTCCCTGCTGTGGAGAAGAGCTGCTTTGTGCATCCCCTTGCTGGGGCCCTGTCAGAACTCCTCTCCCCCAGCATTCCCAAGGCACAGTCTCAGTTCTGCAATGTTTGCTCGGGAGCCTTTCAGGCTCAGACAGTTTGGACAAAATCAGCGTGGTTTGAGGAAAAAAAACCCACACACACGAGCACAGAGCCAGAGTCAGGGCTGAGGAATGGCATCATCTTCTTGAGGTGAACAAAAATTCCATGTTTGCTTTGAAGTATTTATGAGAAAGAAACTCTTTTCATTGAAAAAGCTTCCTGTGGAGACTCATTTCAAACAGAGAGAGTGAAATCAACTCTCGGCTTCTGAACCCACAGAGCTCAGATTTTGTGCCATAAAATTTTCCAGCTTGGAGGTGACTCTGTAGGCACAGCATGTCCTGAACCACAGCCTGCAGTCTCAGCGGTGCTTTTTTGGTGCATCCCACAGGCTTCAGACATTGACTTTTTACATCCTCTCTGCCCCTAACAACCTTTGATTAGAAGGGATAATAACCAAAAATGGCTTTAAAATATCAAAATAATTTATTTAACAGGGTAATTTTTTTAAAAGCCTCATTTTCTTCACATTATTGGCACGACCATCTTGCCATGAAGTGGAGAAGTGAGGCAGGGGAGCACTGATGGGGGAATCTTTTCCCTAAAATTTTTGTTTGCTTCTCACTATACTTAAATCCAAGCCAGACTTACCCAGTTTGGAATTACAGCCTGAAAAATGCCCATCACATCCCCCTGTCTGGGATGCCCAAAATTGTCTCTTTCATAGGTGAAGCCCACAAATTTATCAAGAAAAACATAGCTATTGTTAATCTTCAGGACAGGCCATTAAAGCAGAAACCTGACTGCATTTTAAGAGCTTTGATTAAAGATACCTGAGAGACATCATGAGATGGAGCAAAGCAAGGTGGTCAAAAGGCTAAAGGTCCACAAAGCACCACTGAAATGTTCTGACATCTCCTCTGAAAGACACTTGGCAGCCCTAAATTGAGTGGGGAGACTCCGAAGTGTGAATTTGGGTCTTACTGACACCTCAAAACCCAGCCCAGAACACACACATGGCTCTCCTGAGGCTCCCCGAGGATCCCCCTCCCTTATCCCTGACTCAGTTCTGCACTTTAGAATTACTGAAATTCTGCCTTTGGAACCCAGGGGAGTTTGTAATTAAAGATTGTTGAATTTGGGGTCTTGTAGGAGCATTTCCAAGGAAACAGAAAGTGTTTGCTCAGAAATTTTCTAACTATTTCTAGGCTCAAGGAAAAAACGTTTTAACTAAAAACTTTTAATTTGGTAGTGACAAACTTTGTTCTTGATGAACATCCACAGGATACAAACATCTGTTTCTTTAATCAACTTTAAAAAATTCAAGGGAAATGTAATAACTCCACACTTTAAAATGTTCTGAGGAAAAACACTCTGAAAAGAAGGAATTTGTCTCTAGAGAAGTAAGAACTGCCAGAGCCAGAAACAAATTCAGGTGGATTTGTAACATTTCCGTTAAATTCTCTTTAAATAATTACCCTCCACTTCCCTCATCTCCTAATCCATGGGCCACTTGTAAAAGACACGGAATTCTCTCTGCAGGTGAAATGTAACTTCAGCTTCAGAGTGAAAAGAGCCAGGAGAAAACAGCTGCTCCGAGGATTTCTGGGCCAAATAACGACAGATTTTTAGAGCAGTGAAGGGGACAGCAAAGCAGAGTTTTCACACAAAGAAAAGCAAGGCAAGAAGGGTACAACGAGGTTAAAGAGAGATATTTTACTGAAAAAAAGGGCAAAGGAGGAAAACCTTGAAGTTCCTCCCTCTGGGTGCTGATGCTCGAGGGCTCAGCCACTAGAGGGAAATATAAGATAAGGAAAAAGGGAACTTAACCCCCTTAGCTCGAGCTGTGCCTTCTTTCCAAAACTTCAGAGATCAGATTTGAGTGACAAAATGTATTTAGTTATTTTGAAAACTGGTAATGGGGAAGAAAGGAAAAGCTAGAGGGGAAGAGCAATAGTCAGAGCAATTTATCTTAAAATTCTTTTTAAAGTGGAGAAAGAGAAAGGATTTTATTACATTAACCCTGATAAGACTTTAAATGGTGGCAGAGATGTTCCTGCTGTGAAGAGCAAAGCCCTTTGGGTGATATAATAATTTAATTTTCTTGGCAGAATTCGGAACTAATCAACTGAAGAGAATCAGTGGAGACACATTCACCGCGGAGGAGAGGGAAAAGCTCTGTTTAGTGACAGGTCTTGCTCACGAGGTAGGAATTTATCAAAAGAAGTGGAGTTCCCTGGGTCTGCTTTGACAAGCACCTGAGGATGGCAGTGCAGTGTGACACCCGTTCTGGCTGCCTTTGGAATAAAGACCCCGCATGGGATGGCCCTTTCCTATTCTCATGGGAGGGACACCGCCAAATCGCCCTCCAAGGGACCTTTCTCCTCACAGTACGCAGCTTTTATCAGCTTTTGTAACGTCGCCAATGGCACCGGTCTGGGAGCTGCACGCCACTGCTGTCGCTTTGCCTTCCTGCATTTGGCACCGTTAGTTGCCGCTGCTCAGACTAAACCCCAGACAGGGTGTGCTGCCGAGGAGCAGGTTTTCGGGATGCCTTCAGCAGTTTTCTGCCCCACTCCGCGCTGGATCAATGGCACTGATTTGTTCCTGCACCTCCAGCACGGCGCAGGCAGCCCTGGAGCTGCAGCCGGGAGGGTCCCACACCACAGACCGGGGGCAGTGAGCACCCAGCTCGGGGAGGGGGATTCCAGGGATTTGCTCAGCAGCTCCTGTCCTCAGGGCACGTCTGAGCGGCTCAGCCCAGCCTTTCCCTGCCTCCAACACCAGGAAGAGCCCTGCCCACGAGCACTGACCCGCTGGGCACCGGATTTATCCCACAGAGTTCCCCGTGGGCAGTGCTGGAGACAGATCCTCCATCCACGTGGGATGCAATCGAGTAAATAAGGGTTGCACTGTAATGCATAAAGATTTCGTGTTCACCAGACAGGAGCAGCTGGAGGGGTTTGCTTTGTCACCTTTATGGATAATCCCTTTGCTTCATTTCACATAAAATGCACTCACCCAGCACAGATTCTCTGGTCCAGGGGTCCTGCAGAGACTCTCCAGGAGCTGTGTCCCATCCCAGTTCTCATCCCAGCCCTGAGGAGGTTCCTGGGGGATCACTGGTGGCTGCTCCTCCATCTGGTGCACTTCCACAAGTGACAGCACGGCCCGATGATTCACCAAGCCTGGGTGAGGAGATTGTGAAATTTGTGTTTTAAAAGCCACAGAAATGTTATTTTTACATTAACTAAGGTTGTTATCCCCTGTATCTAACACCTGCCATGGGGAGGATGCTAAATGTTCTCCCAGCTCCCCTTACAGAGAACTGGTTTGGTGTTATTTGGATTCTGATCTGTCTCAACCACAGGGGAACATCAGATTTATGCTGGTCCTGAACGTCACCAGGCCAGGACCTTGCAGGTTGTTGTGTTTTCTGCGCTCCTGCCACGTTCACGTGCTGGCACTGGGGACATCAAGGGACACGTGGGGAGCGGCTCCTTCCGTGCCCCCAGCAGTGACTCAGCCTCGCCCCAAAGCTGCTGCCCTGGGAGCAAATGCACCATAAGGTTCTCTCATCCAAAGGGGAGAAGTGAAGTTTTCCTGCCCGATTTTGCCCATGAAGTCCCATTTTCCTCAAAGCAGGTCTCCTCCAGAGCTCCGGCAGGAGTGTGTGGGGCCAGATAAGAACTCATTTCCATTTGTGTGCAATCCAGCCTCACAGTGCTGCCGGCAGAAAATCCAGCTTAATAAGCCTAAAAATATCATTTCTTTCCTCAAACAAGTTCAACTGGGAGAGGAAACTGGGGCCTGGAACTGAGGGGTGTTTACTTTAAAAGGGCAGCTTGGAGCTTTTGGCATCTCCACGAGCCCAGGCCTCAAAGCACTGCCTGGAGTGACATCCCAGAACTTCTGCCCCAAAGCCTCTCTGCCAGCACAGAGCTGGGAGCACTGTTTGATGTATAATCCTAAAGTTAATTAGGAATTTCTGGACCTCTGGGACAAGCTTCGTTACAAGAATTAAAACTCTAAATCTTCAACAGGAAATTGAAGCTCTGGGAAAAGGTCTATTGGTAAAAATGGCTCTGTTGGTAAAAAGGGAGCAGGGAATAAATCCTGAGCACATTTCCTGGCTGAGGGCAGAAGAAAGGAAAAGATTTGGTGCCAAGCTCGAGGTCCTCCAAGCTCCACCCAGCACTTTCTCTCCCAGGGCTGTAGCTCCCCTTGTAGGGCTTTAACCTCTAATACCACTTGCTCCACGAGAGCTTCCCCTGGGAAGGAAAGCTCTCTCTGGTCAAACTGGGAGTGATCCATGACCAAGGAGAGTGGAATGAATTCCTGGTTCCCTCCTGCTCCCCAGAGAGCCTGGGAGCAAAGCAGCTTCTGCCAAAGTGTCCCAGCCATGTTCCATCTGTGTTTTCTGAGCTCCCAGGAGGAGGCTGGGGTGGGACCATTTGAGATGTTCCTCAGTGCTGCCACTGGGAATGCTGAGGAATCCTCTGGTGCCCCACCTGCCTGAATTTCAGAGGGAATGAATGCAACATTCCCATAGATACCATTAAAACCTCGGCTTCGTTCATGCAGAACTGGTCCTCTCATTTAATGATAGTTCATGGCTTGCCATTGCCCCACCAAGCTTTTCAGGATTAGTTTGTCTCACTTTCCTTTCCATTCCTCTCCAGAAAATTAGAAATAAAATATGAAAGTGTTTTCTGCTGCTCTGCTTCTCCCAAGAAAGAGATGGGAGCAAGGATGCTCCTTCACGTGGCTCCCTGGGTAAGACAAGGAGCATTAAAGCTGTTGCAGTGAGGAAAAAGCTGGCCGAGGACAGGTGAAACACACCCCAGCCCCTGCACAGGAACTCCCTGGGGAGTGCAAACACCACAGAGAAGCTCTTCTGGCATCGCTGTGATGAGCAGAAAAGTCTCTTGTGCTGGGGCATCCCTGGGAGGAATTCCCAGCAGGTTGGGTGTCTGACAGGGAGCGGAACACGGGAATCAGAGGTCCAGAGTGTTTCCTCAGAAGATGAACACACAAAGCCAGGAAGGTGGCAAGTGAAGGCACTTTTACTCCCTTGCTCTGTGTTCAGCGATGAATTCCTGTGTTTTCTCCCTCATTCTCAGTGCCCAGGGATGAACTCGTGTGTTTTCTTTCTTGTTTTCAGTGCTCAGTGATAAATTCCTGTGTTTTCTCCCTTGCTCACAGGAAGCAGCAATGCTCCCCTTCCCTGGAAGCCCTAAAGCCCTGGATGAGCAGCTCCCACAATCCAGGTACTCTCCTCTCCTCTCTGCAAACAGAACAAGCTCAGAACTGGCAGCTGGAGGAAAGGAGGGACCTGCAGCAGGAAAGGAGTCGCTTGCACGATGTGAACTCGAGCGATATTCCCAGATGGATCACTCAGATCCAGCAGTTCTATCCCCACAGGGCAGAGCTGCTGAAATGTCTCTCTCGTGCTGGTCCCCTGCCAAACATCAAAAGCACTTTTCATGCAGAGCAGTTCAACAAAACTGACAGCGTGAAGTGAGGGGAGGCCAAAGATGAATGAGAATGGCACAAGATCTAAAACCCACTTGGAGCTGCTGAATTCCCCCCCAAGAAAGCAGGGAAAAGCTGCTTCTGCTTATTCCGGTTCATTTGGTTCTGTTCTTCAGCTTTTTCCCTCAAAATCTGCATTTTACTTTAAGGCAAAGCTGCAGAAATTGGAGGTGATGATAAGGAATTCCTCTGCTCCCCTTCTCCCTGGCCCCATTTCACTTGTTTAGCGTTATCTCCTGAGCTCCTGTCAGCTCAAAGGGACCAAAGGCATTGCCAGGTTTTCATTTCCTCACATGGACACTCCTCTTCCAAAACTACAAAAAGCAGCTTGGATTTTAGGGACAGAAATGGCAGAGAGGGGTTTATGCCTGGATTCAGGGTGAGCAGAGCCCAAACACGTCCTGGGGTTCTGCTTTTGTACCTAGTTCTGGTTAGGGCTGTAACATTCTCCTTCATAATCCCCTCGTTCCTTGCCAGCCCCCGCAGACTGCTTTTCCTCGTGCTATTTGATTGGAAAAAAAAAATCTCCAAACTATTCCTAGTCACTTGAGAAAATAGCTGTCTGTGTATTTTGGGCATTGGTGTAAAAGTGATGTCCATTTTCCATCTCTCCATACCCTCATCTCAGAGCCACCCGAGGGTTGCTGGCTCTGTCCTTCCTTGCTCTGCTCTTTATGGGCCAGCCTGAAATCTTTATTTCCATCAGGGCTGCTGGTACCACTTGTAAAGCTCAATTAACACAGGATTTTTTTCCTTGGAATCTCTGTCCCCTCCAAGCCCTTGTAGTCGTGGTTTGGTGAGTGCAGCCTCTGCACCCAGAAAGTTTTACAGGTTTTTGTAGAAGGGTCATGAAACTGAAACCTGCTGGGCTTTTGTGCCTCGGAGAGGAGCAGAGCACCGAGAAATGGCCCAGATAAAGGCTGGGGGTGATAAGAGGGGTCTTAGCTGTCTCTGTGATTTTAACCCAGAAAGTTTCCTTCCCCATTAGACGGAGAGAACACTTGAAAAGAACCAATGGAAAGCTGTGGGACTTGCAGGAAGATCTTTGGAGTCAGGAGGAGATTGCGTTAACAGCGAACTTCGAATTCTTCATTAATACAGGATGAGGTACTGAAAAATCTGAGCATCTCAGTTTGAAAAGAACATGAGCAATCTGCACCTTTCTGTCTCTTCAGACACTGCAGATCACACTCGGGATTTCGAGCAGGGAATTTGGGGGTGCTCAGAGGCTCCTCTTTCCCTCCCTGTCTGGGTTTGCCCTGCACTGGCCCTGTCCCAAGGTCACTTCCCACTCCCTGCTGGGATGGACCAAGCAGGGCTATCAACAACGTGTCTGAATATGCTCAGACGTTCCCAATATGCCTGAAATATCATTTCAAAGCATCCTGACTCTTTCCTCCTGCTGTTGCCTCCTGGAATAAAGCCATAGTTAGTCAGTCCTTTCCTCCAGGGACACGAGATGCCAACACAGGGAAGGTGATTTACAGAAGACAGATGAGAACGGTTAAATAAATGTCTCATTTAGGGCCTGATTGTGCTGTTGTTATTCATGGAGAATCGTTGCTTATTCCCACCAGGACCTACTCTTGGATTAGCCTCGGCCTTAGCAGAAAAGGCCTTAAAAAGTCATTTTTGGCACAAGAGCTCCCCGAGCACCCTCTGCAGTGCAGCAAGGCCAGAGCTGTGCACAGGGTCAGGACGAGCCTGAGCTGTCGCAATTCACTGAGCGCCCCTGGCACCTCCACAGGCAATAGCACAACTCCAAAAGTCCAGAGGAAAATGAGAGGAGTTGGTGGAGCTGAGAGTGCCCCTGAGTCGTTGCTGCAGGTGCTAAGCCATATCTGACTGCCCCAGTCAGCGATCGCTCCCATCACCTCTCACCCGAAAATCCACCACTGTGGGGTGGGTGCTGGGAATTCAGCTCCTCATTATCCTCAAATGCCTCTGCGTTAAGGCAAAAGGGGAAATATTTCTTCTTTATTTCGTCTCTGAGCATGAAACTGGGGAAGTTTCTGAAGTAGCAAAGGTTGTGGCAGCAGCTCTCACAGCGCCCAGCCAGGCACACATTCCATGGTTTTCCTGGAAGCAAGGAAGCTGTGAAATCTCAGGGAAATGGAAAGCTCACGTTGCAAGTTCATCAAGCCCAGCGCTAATTGAGCTCACGGACTTGGAGCTTGGAGCCCGGGGGGGTCGGGCTCTGCTCGAAGGGAACAGGGACAGGAGGAGAGGGAACGGCCTCAGGCTGGGCCAGGGGAGGCTCAGGTTGGACACCAGCAGGAATTTCCCCATGGAAAGGGTGCTCAGGCCTTGGCAGGGGCTGCCCAGGGAGGTTTGGAGTGCCCATCCCTGGAGGTGTCCAAGGAATTCCTGGAGGTGGCACTCAGTGCTCTGGGCTGGGGACAAGGTGGGGATGGGCACAGCGTGGACTCGATGGGCTGGGAGGGCTTTTCCAGCCTCAGCGATCCTGGGATCCTGAGATTCAGCAAAAACAAAGAGGGGCCTTCAACGAGCAAAAATCCCTGGACAAGTGGCCAGGAAAATGAATGTGTGTGATCCCTGTGCCATCCCTGCTCCAAGCACTTTCCAGTGGTTTGGGTGCTTTAAACAATAAAATGAGTGCTTTATCAGGGTGCTTCCTGATAAAATGAGGCACATCGAGTCTGTCAGCCTTGTGTCCAAACCCTGCGGTGCTGCTGAAATCTTCCTTTCCTTGGCCTCTTCTGGTTTCCTGGAGATTCCCATGGCTTTGGGAAGAGATGCAAACACATCTGGAACAATCTCTTTTGCTGTAGACTCACAGGATTTCCTTGCTGTCTCATAAAACAGCCTCTAATAATGAGATTTTAGGTCCCTACCAACCCAAACCATTCTCATTCTGTGATATGGAAAGATCAGGTACAAAGTGTCTTTTGAAGCCCACTTTGGCCACCATGGAAAACAGGATATTTCACTCCTTTTCCCCCTCTGCCTTCCATTTCAAAATGTTCTTAAAATGTACTTATTTCTGTAGTTTTAACTCTGTAAAAATGCCTCAACAGATGAAAATTAGACCCAGGTTAATGAGATGAGCCAGAGCCAAGGAATTCTAGAGACAATATAGACATAAGTGTCTACTCATTCCAGCCAGGAGTCATTTTCTTGTTTCACTTTGATGGATTGAGGGTTTTTTCCCTGATCACAGTTGAGTGTAGAATATGTTAGATTGAAATTAGAATATTAGAATTAGAATATATTAGCTTGCAGCACCCATCAGTTTATTGCCAGGATGAGACTGTTAAGCACTGATTCAGATTGATGGGCTTGCAGCAGAACCTGCTGCAGAAAGGAGAGGCAGAGGAGAACAAGAAACAATTTTAAAGGGAAAGCATTTCTCCTCAGCAGCACAGCGGACAACAGAGAAATCATTTAAATTGTTCCCTAATTTGGAATTTATATTCCCTCGTAGGGCTATTAAGAAAAAATGACAAGAAGGGCTAAATTGATTTTAGTTCCCAAGTTTCCCTTTAGGATGTGCCTTTCCCAAAGCACACACTCAGTGTTCAGACAGACACTGCCCCGAGCCTCCTGTGACTGACAGTCCTGAGGCTAACATTTCTGGAAGTGGATTTTCTTCAGCCAAGTTTTCTTCCAGTGTCCCTCAGCTTTGTGTGTTCCTGTTTCTCCTCCCAGTGATAAAAAAAAGCAATAAATCAAAACTAAAATTCACCTCCCTCGACCTCTGTCCTGATGGTGTCCAACAAACACTTCCCAATGTTCCTTCCAGCATTCCTTCACGCCAGTGCTGTGGATGCAGCTCCACTTTATTTCACCTTCTGAGTGACAGAAATTCCTTGGTTTTCCTTTGCTCTTCTTTCCCTGTGGTGCCAGTTGGGGCCTCACAAGTTCATCACTCAGTGAGCCCAGCAGAGCCCAAACCCCCCTGGCACTACAGAACAAAGTGAGCAATCCCATTTATTGCACTGCCAAATCCAGGGAAAACCACCCTGGAGCTTGTGGTGCTGCACAGGGGAAAATAAATCAGCTGAACAGAAACTGTGCTTGTGTTGTCCTTAGATTTGCTACAGCTTCAAATAAAGGTTTTGACCAAGTCAAAAGTCTCCTGGAAGTGAACTTGGAGCAGCATTTGCTGAGATTTAACAGCACCCACGGGTCAGGCTGGCTTGGGAAGGCAGAGCTGCCTTGGAATTGGAGACTGGGAGAAACAGCCCTGCTCCAAGGAGAGAAAGAGAAAAACCCCCAAACCTCCCCATACTGGCTCACTCAAACACTGTCCTGCTCCACCATTCCCAGTCTGTGCATCAGCAGTCAGACAAACTCCTGTCCTTTAGGAAAACTGGGATCCCAACATGGTTTTTTTCTTATCTTTACAAAGAGTATGGCCAGAAAAACCCCAGACAAACCCAGAGCAGTTCCCACCCAAATCTGCACGTTGTCATAATTACCAAGTGTTGATGTGTGAGCAGTTTTTCTCACACGCCTTGGCAGTGTTTTCCTCACGCTGATGTTCCCTGGGTGTGGAATCCCAGCGTGAGAGCAGCAGCAGGATCCACACAGGCACCGGAACTGGGGAAATGTGTTAATCCTGATCCCACAGTGAGGCCTTTAATTCAACGTTTTAAGGCCAAATATTCTCTCCCATGCACAGTCTTGTGACAGTTAAATGGTATTTACATTATAATTACAGTCTCACAAAATCCTCTTTTCCTCTCCTCTCCTTTCCTTTCCTTTCCTTATAAAACCCAGGGTAAAATGAGGTTTGAATTTCCAGCTTTGGTGGCTGGGAAGCAGCAGAGTGACACCAAAAAGGTTCACTTATAAAGACAATGAAGATTTCTGGGGTGATTTAATGAAGATTTTGCCCACCAGGGAACTTCTCTGATATCAAATTTTCCAGGATTCCTTCCACGCATGGTAAGCAAAGGCCTGAGCCTTTCAACTTCCAAGAGAACAAGTGGTTTTAAAATCAGCACTTGGCTTTCCACACAAGCAGAGTCTCACCCCTGAGGAGACACCGCTTCCACTCCTCTTCAAGCTGTTGATTCAAGATCTTTGCATTAAAAATAAACCTTGTGGGGCCTCCAGCAAAGAACAGCAAGTTTTTATCAGCTTTTCGTGCTGAAAGGTCTGCAGATGAGCGGTGGCTCGAGGTGAGAGACCTGAGCTCAGCCTTCACATCACTTCCCAGCCTTAATTTGAGCATTTTCCAGAGGGTTTTCCAGCCCTCTGAATCCCATTCCACGTTCTCCTTTGTCAAAGGCCACACACAGCTCTCACTGCTTCCAAAATGCCACAAAAATCTCCAGCTGGAGGAGCAAAGGGTTGGGTTTGTACAGTCAGGTCACTCAGGTCACCAGAGCCTGCCCTGGTTTGAAAGTCAAATCTCCAATTTATCTCCAGGAAATGTTAAAAGTTGAAAATTTCTCGCTCTGACTCAAGGCTTCACACTGAGAATTCATTCTCCTGGTGTGAATTGAACAGTTTTTGTTATATAGGGAATATTTCTCTTATTAATGCAATATAGGTTTTCTATTTACAGAACTGTACAAAGTGCTCCAATAAATATTTGTGGCAGTGAGTTCTCAGAGTTAATCACATGCTGTGCAACAGCATTTTCATTGTTTCCCTTTTAAATTCAGTAAATTCTTTCATTCCCCTGACTGTCCTGTGACTGTCCTGTCACTCTTGGGCTACTGCTGCCTGTGAAAATTTACAGTTCTATCATTTTTAAATCCTTCTAAAGGACTTTGCTCCGTTCCCTCCTTCCAGCAGCTGTGAATATGAGAAAAGGGACATGTTTGGAGTTTAATGTGCTCTGCGCTTTTCCTTGCCAGAACTTGGAATATTTTTCTCCAGAGTGACTGGGAACTACAATGGAAACAGACCTGGAACCTTCTTTTTGCAAGGAGGAAGTGAAATCAAAGCCAGTGCATTATCACAGTCATCACCATTCCTGTTCCTGTTGTCCCACCCCATCCCCAGGCCCTGTTATCACTCCAAAATTTCACAAATTAGCACATCCAAATCTCATTTTCCAGGTTCCTAAGGAACTTTGGCGCGGTGTTGCTGATGTTTTCACAAATGACAGATGTTTTGCCTTAGATTTTGGTAGTGGGAGGGGTAATTCCAAAACCAGCTGGATGAATCTGGCAAAATCTTTGGAAAACACTGATCTGGCTAAAAGCCAAAATATTTGGCTCCATCTATTGGAGCAAAGAATGAATCTGAGTAGATTTTAACAATTTATATGTGGCTCTTACCATTGAAAATGCTGATTTATGTACTTTTAAAGTAAAACCTAAAAACTTTTGTAAAGTTAGCCAGGAAATCTATTCTTGCACATCTTAGTGTGGGTTTAAAAGCCATTTTCAGATGATTTTGGGTTTTAAAGCCAGTTTAAATATGTTTCAGTGGAAAAGCAGACAGATCTTCTAGAACAGAACCAGCAGCTTTGCTTACAGGCAGACACCACATCAGAGCTTTGTCCATCCAGTTGTTCCCTCTCATCCCACCTCTCTAATCCCAGGAACTCGCTCACTCCTTGTTAATGAACTGCAGGAAGAAGGAAAACTCAGCCTTAGCCAAGCACTAACCGCCTGGATTGCTCATTGCCTCAGCAATCCTCACTGGAATCAGCCACTAACAGTTCCCAAAAGAATAAGATTTACAATGTTTTTTTTCCTAGTGTTTTTTTCTTTTCCATCTAAAACTTGTGTTAATGGGTTAAAGCCTAATAAATAAACCCTCCTGGAGGCGATGATTAATCAGTCATGAGTTACTCAGACCTCTTGCTTAAGCAACGTTTGCTGAAGGGAAAGGTCCTCAAAATCCTGTGTTTGTGCTGAGCTTTGCTGCAGGACCTGATACCAGAGGCTCCTTTGGCAGAACCCCTGTGCAGGTTAAAATTCCAGCTGCTGGAAAGCTGCAGAGTTCAGGGAACCACAGAATCATGGAATTATCCAGGTTGGAAAAGCCCTCCCAGCCCATCGAGTCCAAGCTGTGCCCCATCCCCAGCTCTTGTCCCCAGCCCAGAGCACTGAGTGCCACCTCCAGCCCTTCCTCGGACACCTCCAGGGTGGGGACTCCAAACCTCCCCCGGCAGCTGCTTCCAAGGCCTGAGCACCCTTTCCATGGGGAAATTGTCCCTAGAAAACTCCGGTACTTTTCTTATTCCTTCTCTGCCGTTCAGCCTCAGCCTGGCTGAGCTGAGTTTATCATTTCCATTCAAATGTGATCACTCAGCAATAATTTTCCCGATCCCTACCACACCTTTGGACATGGGCATGGGCAAGAAAGACACTTTCCAACATTCTCACAATGGTGCTGTCAGTATTTTGGGCTGACAAAATCATAGGAGGACAGGCAGAATGTCCCAAAATGCATCCTGTGAAAGCAACCTGTGAAAGTTCATTTTCAAAGGCATAAACTCTGAAGATGAGCAGCACAACCTGGCAGAAGTGTGAGGAGGACTCAGGGCCCTCTCAAGAAAAGCCACTGGTGAAGCACAAGACTTAGTCAAGCCTAAATATTGCGTGAGTGCCCATCTACGATTGCTGATATATCCTAAATATTAGGAGAAATCCATGATCATGTGTCAAAAAAAAACCCCACAAAGTTAACTCTCTAAATTACTGCATTTCTCTTTCTCGGTGAAAGGCCTGACTGAAGTTATGGAGCTGAAGATGCCACATAAGTTTCTCCCAAAAGCAGAATGATTCCTGTATTCCACACGTTGGCTCATCCTCCTGATTTGCTTTACGAGGTAAACTCCCAGCACTTACACAATTCCCCCTCTGTTTTCCCTTCAGGAGTCAGAGTAGTTCCCTATTTTCTGCTTTGAGATGTTTTGCCATTATAGAGCTGAATGTATCCCCTGAGCACAGGAATTACTTCGAACAACAGAAACATTTAATCGCTAAACACGATAAAAATGCAGTTCTCATTGTTTTCTGTCACTCTCATCATTGCACAGAAATTCAAGTTGGAAAGGACTTTAAAGCCGAGGAGTTTCTCTCCTTTACTAATGAAGACTCTTGGCCTTGCAAGACCTTTCCTTGCACTATATTTACTGCTGTTTTACCCAAAAGGAGATAAAAGTGTCATAAATTACAGAGTACCAGCACTCAGTCTGGAGATAATTGCTGAAGTCTCCTCTTGTCAGGAAGCTTTTCCCAGCCCCGTCACCAAAATGTCTGGGGAATTATCATTAATCATTAATCATTAATCATTAATCATTAATCATTAATCATTAATCATTAATCATTAATCATTAATCAGCACAGCAAATACCAGAAATAGAAACACACCAAGCTTTGCTTGTTTTTTGCTCTTTCTGTTGATAATGCAAATTAATTTACATCAAACTACTTGACAGACCCTGATTACCCCTTGGGGTTGTTATGAATCAGTGTTCCCAGTGTTCCCAGTGTTCCCAGTGTTCCCAGCTCTGAGACAAATCCTGGCTCTCTCAGGACAGACTTCCAGAGTCCCCACCCCAGTGGTTTTTCAGGTTGCCAGAACCTTTCATGGTTTGTTTAATACCCTGGGACACCTTCCACTATCCCAGGTTGTTCCAAACCTGGCCTTGGACACTTCCAGGGATGGGGCAGCCCCAGCTTCTCCGGGAAATCTTTACCAGACCAGATCAGTTCTGTTTTAGAAACCCAAAAAAGACAAAAAAGTGCCTTTATCCCTCTCGGGCCCCTCCCCTGTACCCACAGCAGGAGTTCAAACCAAAACCCTTCTTTAGGAGCTGAGAAAGAACATCCAGCAAGTGTTTGGGGGTAGGAATTCCCACATGGAAACTCTTCCAAAGGTAGAACAGCCCGTAACACTTATTAGTTAATCATTTTAGCTCCTTCTGAACATCCCTGGCTTTCACTGCTTGGGTTTAGCCTTTTCTTGCTGATAAATTCTCAGCCTGAGACTATCCTTCTCCCTTGCTGCTGGCTCCTCCCTCCCCACAGCAGTAAACGGATGAGATTTCCTCAGTGCACACAAACCCAACAGTCCTGGGATTTCAAAAGCCGATTTGATTTCTGTTTATGGTCCAAACATCCAAACCCTCTATTGAAAAACTCAGTGTATGTACATCAGCTCCTTACTGATCCAACCTGAAACAGAGAGGGAAAAACTTCAAGGGCACTTTTGAAATTCCCATTTTCTGTTTTGTATAGTTTGGTTATTGTAGTGCTCCAGGCATAAAAACAGCCCAATATTTAACTTTTATATCATTCCTGGTTTTTCTAATCTTTACATTTTTGTCCTATTAAACAAAATAAAGATCGGGATAAATTTAGCACAGTCTATAGTTTGAAATTAATTCAAGGTTTGATGATCTTAGAGGTTTTTCCAACCTAAATGTGAATTACGTGGCAGGAATTCCTGCCTGGATGGTGTGCAGGGAGCCCACTCTGCTGAGGAAGCAGATCCCCACCAGAACATTCCCACTGAAGCCTCTGTACCCAAGGAATACCATAAAAAGGTGCCTGGAACATGCCCTTATTCAAATAAATGCAAAGCAGTTCTCATTTAGTTTGCAAATCTCGGTCAGGAACACGCACTCCCCACAGCTCCTCAATTTTTATGGATTTGACCTTGGGATCGCCCATTCCACAGGAGTTCATCCATCTTTTTCATGGCTCCCCTTGGGGAGATGGATGGAGCTGTGCAGGAGCAATCTGTTCCCAGGAATTCTCCAGGAGAAACCCTGCTCTGACTCCAGACCTTCAGTTTGGGGCCGTTCCCAGCTCAGTCCCCAACACTCCCAGTGTTCCCAGTCTGTGCCCCAGGTTTGGGAATGGGACAATTTTTGACTTCCCCTGTGAATTTTACGCATAAATATAAAAACCCCTCCCACTGGGGGGCTGTGCTGTCCACCAGCATCACAGGAATTCTGTCAGTGCCAGGTTTGAGCACTCCCAGGTCAAAGCAGCGACAGGGAGAGACCAGAACTCCCAGTAGAAGCAGCTGACTGGTTCCATTGGTGGTGCTGAGCTGGGCACTGATGGTGTGGCTGAGGCCCTGGTGCCCACCAGCACCTCCCCAGCTCCACAGGGAGTTATCCCAGCCTGCTCCATCCCAGGATCACTCGGAGCTGGGACGCTTGGAAGCGTTCCACTGCCAGCTCCGTGAGCTGTGCCCCCCAGCCTGCAGAGCGCAGGGGGTGCCACCCTCACTGAGGCAGCGACTCCCAGGGAAACGCCGCCACAGCATCCCAGCTCCGGGCCGGAGCAACAACCTAATGCATCCCGAGAAATTATCTCCTCTAAAGGTGCATATTCCCCCCGTTAACTGAAGAGCAGGCACTGGAATTAAACAGGTGATTGGTTCTGGCTGTAAATGATTTATTGGGCATCGGGATAAACAGCACAGCTCTGTCTGCTCTCAGCCCACGGCTTCCCTCACCCCGCTGCTCCTGCCAGGATAATTGGCCTCACCTGCAAATCTATTTGGATTGCAGGAGACTTTCTGTTAATGCTGGGAGATGAAATGTCATCAGTGAGAGGTGTTTCTCAGGAACACTCGAGAGTGTAGCAGCTGAAGTGCTGCAGTGGTGCAGCTGTAAACACGAGATGCTGCCCTGAAGGGAGAGTCTGGAATGTTTTATTGATCCTAAAAGCTTCCCCGTGGTTCCAAGTGAAGTGTTGTGACTCAGCAAAGGATTTCACCCCGAATCACTTCAGCATCTCCAGCTTGTGCCAGAAAATGACCACGGGACCTGTGGGGACCTGGATCCAGGTGAGCCACAGTGCTCATAAAAACATCCAGAAATAGGAATGCTCCCTCAGAACAGCTCCCCATTTTTAAATTGCTGGGTTTCAGCTGCACCACTTCGTGCTCTCTTTAGAAATCAGACAGGAGAGATGAAAATGCATCCTGGCTCCAGAATGCTCTTAGGAGATGTCTTTGCAGCTGAAGAACTGCAGCATTCTCTGCTGCATCAGGGTGGCTCTTCCAAAGAGGCACTCGACTTTAGCTCTGGAGAAAGGCACATTGACTTAGGAGAGAAGAGAATGGGGGGAAATCTGTTTAGCAGATTATTCAGGGCCTTTCTCACTCATCTTCCTGTGTGTTCTCATGAGATCCCAGTAAAGGACTGGGAACCAGGGCACGGGGTGACAGGAGGGGCCCACCCAGCCCCGAGGGAAACATCCAGGAGGAGACTGAGAGTCTGCACTGGCCGATATTCCGTAAATACCCTCTGCCACAGAAATCCCAGTGCCCACCCCGACCTGAGGGACCCCAAACCCTCCGAGGGAGTCACAGGATGTCTGAACTTGTTCTCCCACGTGCTGCCTGCCCACGACTCTCCAGAGCAGTTTCCCAGCTGTCCTGACCCTTTCCTGTTGTGTAACTCCAGCTGAAAGGTTGGGAATTATTGTTAGGAAAGAGCAGAAATCACAGACGCTGTTAGGAATCGGGAATTCTGTGCAGAGCGCCCACAAGTCCTGACTCTGGTGGAGCATTCCTGGTTTCTCAGCCCAATAAACAATATTTTCAGCTGAATTATTTCATGGGAAACGTGAATACGAATGTGCCACCAGCCAGGGAAGCAGATGGGTTTGGTCACAGTCCTACAGCTGGAAGGGAGAGTCCTGTAACCCAACATTTCTGCGATTGTTTCCAATTATTTATTGAAAACTGCAGGTTTGCACCTGGGAAATCACCAAAGCTGGAACAAAACTTTATCACCAAACTACCTTTTTTTTTCCTTTAACATTTTTAGAATATATTTAAGGATTTAGATCAATCCCAGGAAACCGAATCCTTCTGTGTCCCTCAAAAGATGGAGCAGCAGTACTCAAGGCACATCTTCACCCTGAGGGAATAAAATGCTTTATCCTGGGGGCTCATGTCCGTGGAGCCTCCTGCCTGCCCTGCGGAGATTCCCCAAAGAGGCACTGACTGTGGGTATTTTTCATGGGCTCAATCACACAGCTCAAATCATCTCTTCTTTCTCTGCCAGCTTGAGAAAAAACCTCGAGGCCATCTATCCCTAACCACTGGGATTATAATGCAGTTCCAAATTAGTGAATCAGAAGCCAATAAAAGGACATGAACAAGACAGAATGCCAGCCCAGAAAACCATAAATCCATGAAAAATAGCACTGCTCAACAGCTGTCCAGGTTTAATTTCAGAATAAACAGGAGAACACGTCACCTCTTGTTCTGCTCAGCATTGATTTAGTGCTTGAAGTATTCATTTAAATCGTTTCATTTCCAGAACTTTTAGGTCCGTCAGCTGTTCCCAGAGCTCAGGCAATCCTGGGGCTCAGCTCACCAGGGATCGATCTGGGGCCACTCCACAGAACAGATTAATTGGGGACGATTGATTGATTGGGCCCTGCCTGCTGCACACACTAATTCTGGACCATTTAAAGCTCGTGAGGCTTTCTAGTGAGATTCATTGATTTCACAGGGGAATAAAATGCTGACTGGGTGTTCAGCCCGGAGAGGAGAGCTGATGGAAGGGAGGGGAGACTGAAATAATGTCACCAACAGAGCGGGAAGTGCGGAGCTGCGATGCCCCTGCTCCTGCTCAGATTCTCCCCATCTTCATTTCCAGTGGTAAAATGTGGGAATTAGTCTTTGGTTTGGCCTTTGTGGCTTGGCAGCACGTGTGTCTTACAAACTGAACATGAAATAACAACCATGAAATAACAACCACTCTCTCCTCAGCATTCCACAGGAATTACAGGGTCTGGATGCTCAGAGAATAAGCACCATCACAGTTCCATAAGAAGCAGGTGAATCTGGAGTATCGAGCAGCCCCTGGACAGGTGAGGTTTGGGAAAGCATCCAGCTCTCTCTCTCTTGGAATCTATGGAATTATTTTGTCTCGGGGACCCCGAACCAAAGCCTCCCTCATGCTCAGGCTGGAGTGCCAGGGTTGATTTCAGAGCTTGTTTAGCCCCTGTTCTGCTCCTCAGAGACCTCCTTGGAAGGAGATTTCTCTCTCATCAACAGGTTCCTGCAGCTCTCCACAGCACCCTGCCCCAATTCCAGCTTCCCATCCCTTATCTTTTTGGAACAACCACTCCAAATTCCAGCAAATGGCTTCGAAGGAGGTGATAAATGGCCAGGGAGAAAAGCACTCCTGCTCTGAGCCCCGGCCTGGAAACTCCTTTGCTTTCCCTGCCATGACTCTGATTTCTACCCCAGCACCAGCACCTGGCTCCTCATTTCCTCTCCCATCAGAGTCAAATAAACATTTCCCATTTAGAGTCTGGGCCATGCTGAAAAGAGTCTCTTTCACAACACTTCTGCTTGGAGTTCATTGGAAGTGGAACTTATTACCTGGCACACCCTTGCCTTCCCAATTAGACTGTCTCTGCACCTCCAATTAAACTGTTCATTGATGTCACTGCCCTCAAATTACCAGCTTTGTGTAGCTACAAATAAAAAGGGAAAATACAGGAGATTCAGAATTAATAAAAAATATCAGCAGGTTTTTGTTTTCAGCCTGGTGTTTGTATCCTTGCAGGACAACTTTACTACCCTGGCTGAGTGCCCCAAGAATAGATGCCCTGGTTTCTTTTATTAATGGTCCCATTGCCTTTGTGTGCTCTGAAATTGGGATACTTTCTCAAGCAAAGGCTGAACAACCAAGTATTAACAGGACTCCTGAGTCTGCCTCAGAAGCTGGAGCTGGAATTCCTTAAAGCCTGACAAAAGGGATGATTCTCAACCTCTTCCTCTAAAAAAACCCTCTTTGAAGGGAAAAAAAAGTCTATCTCTTGTCATGTGCAAGTAAAATTAATTTTCTATTTTATCGGGTTTATTTTTGTGTGTTTCTCTGTGGCTGCATGCTCAGGAGTGGAGGGAAAACCAAGAACGAGGTGGACAATCGATATGGATAGTAAAGGAGGGTCCAAGGTGGTGAAGACTCCCTTAATTACATAAATGTGCTTTAAAATTACGTTTTTAGAAAACGTTTAAATGGATTTAGCACGTGGATTTTAGCTGGGCCTCAGGGTCCTGCTGGGAATCTGTCTGGAGAGACTGGAGCAAAGGCAATGCTGTGGTTCCCACCACAGGGCTGGGGCAAAGCTCTGCTCTCCCACCATGGCCCTGGCTCTGCCTCTTGGCCTCTCCAGTCCTCTGAGTGCCGTTCCCTCCCTTAAGAAGAGGATATTTAATTATAGCTGGGTATTTTGGGTTCAGGAGAGAGGAAGGAGGGGATAAGCAAAGAGCTCTAAAGATAAAACAATGCCCTTTTGTTTATGTTTTTAATATGGGAATTCTCCTGCCTTGCTCTTGGTTACTCTGATTTAAAGGGACATCTGGATGTAAAACAAACAAGGAAAAAGGATCTGTGAACCAAACACTGGGAAAATGGAGAGATGCTGACTGATGAGAGCTTCTCGAAGTAGTCCCAGGCAGGGAGGTTTTCCCAGTGGGACTCATGGAAGCTGAGGTGGCACTGCTGGTTTATTTAGTAAATTATCTGGAGACCAGTGGATGAAAAGCAGGAATAGAATTAACCAAGTGCTGGGGCTGAGGTGCTGCTGGCCACAGGCACAGGAGGGGTGGCCTGGGAAGGACAAAACAAAGGTTTTCCATGGAAACGTGCCCTGTTCCACGTGCTCCACTGCTCCACAGCATCCACCCTGCACACAGGGAGGGCACAAACCCCTGCACTGGGGCTGGGATTCCTTTCGGAAGGGACTCGAGTTCAGACTGAACATTTTACCTTCAAAATCTGTAAGTTGCTATTAATGGAAATTATGGATCACAGTGTTAGAGTGGAAACTGCACAAAGTCCATGTCGCCTTTCTCTTTTCTAATGAAATTACTGGGAGTAATTAGCTGTACAAGACCTCCCTGAATCATCTCAGCCACCCCACAACAGCAGTTACTCTGCTGGAATCCACAGAACTGTCCCTGCCTTTGGATCCTGCTTAATAAATTGCAGGAGCTGACATTAAATAACTTTCAAAGTGGTAAAAATGGGCACAGACCTGCAGCACTGCGGAGTGCACACAACAGAGACTATTTCACAATAGAGTTGCTCTTGCAGAACCATAAAATTATTATTAAAATTTTATCTGGGTGGCTTTCTTCTCCTTTCCTTTCACCTCTGCTACAAAAGCCTCAGAAGGAGATGCAATAAACAGGATGAATATTTATCCCCTTCATTCCTTTATCAAGACCTGGGCATCAGCCTTTTCTAACAAAATTACAACACAAATGTGATTAAGTCCCAAGATATGAAACGATGGAGACAGTGACTGTTGTGTGCACAATGCTGGGCCAGATAAGAACTAAAGGTCTCGGCACTTCAACCTGCATTTTATCCAGAATTAATTTCCTCTAATCCCATTCCCAGCAACTCCAGTTGGGTTTCTCTGTGGCTGGGAGGCTCTGATAATCGGTTTATAAATGTCTCTTGTACTGAAGGAGTGAACATGGGCAGCTTCCCATCCTAATAACAGCACAGACCTAACGTTGTCCATCGGGTTTTTTATAATCAGGAGCTGCTGAATTCCCTTCAAGGGGAGAGTTCAGCTCCCAAGTTCAGCTCCCGCTCAGGGGGATGTGTGGGACGCTGCTCCACAGGGAGAAGAGAGCGGGGCTCAGCTCAGTGCATTCCACACTTCCCTGGATTGGGCCATTCCCATCTAACACTCCACGGAATTTCCTCCAAGCTCTGGGACCGCAGTCCTTATTTGGGGCTGAAATAGTTCAGTCCAGGGAGCAGAATCTGTGATCTGAGCAGATCCAGGCTTTGGCTGGGAGGAACCAGAGCCCTGGGGTGCTGAGCAGCAGCTCATCCCTGCCTTCGGAATCTGCAGGAGTCAGGAAGGAAGGAAATGGAAGGAATGCCCAGACCCTGCTGGCTTTGCCAGAGCTCCCCAGGTTCAGCCCACAGGGCTCAGCTCGGAGCAGGGGACAGACAGGGAAGTGCAGCCTAAGAAGAGCAAAGTGTCCCTTGGAAAAGCCTCCTGAGAAAGCTCCACCAGCCTGAGCGTGGCTCTTCCCTGCTCCAGCCCCGCTGCTCATTATTCTATGGATTTTTGTTGCCAAAAATAACCCTAAAAGGGTCAGAAGCCAAGCCAGGGTCCCTCCGAGCACGGCTCACGTTTACTTGTTCACAGAGCTTTCACAAACATGCACGTCGCCCACCAGCCTCTGCCAGCAGAATTCACCATATGGAAAAGAAAATCCACTTTTCTGACCTCAAAACAAACACGAGATATTTTGCTGCTTAATTTAACTGCTGCCTCTTCCCTTTTGCCTCCTGTAAACACAGATTTAAATTTAGAACAAGGGTGACAGACCAGGCTGGAGGAGAGAGAGGTTCCACGTCTCGTCCTCAACTTTGCCTCACATAGTTCTGGAATGAGCCAGCTGTTCCTGAGTGTAAATTTGGGATGCAGGGAGCACTAACCCAGTGGAAAGTGTCCCTGCAGACACGTGGCCACTGCCCTGCACTGAGGAGAGAGCTTGAACTGCTCCACAAAGTGCTCATGCAATATTGGATTTCCCTGAGGAGACCTGGGAAAGCTCAGCTGGAGCCCCAGGGGGGAGTGTGGTACAAGTCCCTCTGTCACAGCCTTTGTGTTTGCAACACACTCTTGGAAAAAAAGTAATAAATGAGGCACAGAAAGTATTAAAATTGTGGATTGTGAAACAATCTGGATGGAAAGGAGCCTTTCCTCAGGCTGTCTCTCCCAGAAAGGTCATTTTACACCTGCTCAGTGTGGTTGGGCTCAATGCTCTTGGATTTCTTTTCCAGACTAAAGGATTGTGTGACTGTGACCAAGAAGCTGCACATTGCACACTGTCCTGCAGCCAACAGCATGCTCTGGTCACTTTATATGTCCTCTCAGTGCTGGGAAGAGGAAAAGAAGTTTTCTGAAAGGGAATCTTTGAGTGGTGACATTCGTTACCTAATCAGGTCTGGAGCAGCAGCACCAAAAGATATTAGAGAACGTCGAAGTTCTGAGGTGTAACATTCAGTTCGGGATTTTAGCCAGATTTGAGCAGCAAAAGCAGAATGGAAAAAAAGTTTTACTTTCTGAAACATTGCTGATATTTATAACACTCATCCCATTGGATGGGACTGTGGCCAGAGCATTTTCCTGTTGCCTCAGAGACAGAAACACCAGAAAAGTGAAGTTACATCCCTGTAATATCCATGGAATTATTTTATTTCTTCGTCCCTTAAAACAATCTTGAACTACTTAACCCTGAAACGTCTGTGAAAACAGCTGGGAAATATGTTTGCATACTTTGACAACACAATTTGTTTCTATTTAAAAGATGTCATTAATAATGCTCCTAATTGATTAACCATTAGGTCAAACGAAGGAACTAAATTATTGTTGAGTATTTCAGTTTTGACAACATCAATTAAGAAAAAATGCAGTATTTCTAAGAAGTAGTTCTAAAAATAATTTTGACAACAGTTAATTAATTAGCACACATTGCCTTCCTCAAATTAAAGCAGGGGTGGGTCTGTCCCAGGGGATTATTTTAAGTTAAATGCCCATCGTGCACAAAATTCCAGCATGAAAGTTATTTCCATCCTTTCCCAGTATACAGATTAATACAGAATTTTCCCAGAAATATTTGAAGCATGTAAAGATTAGCAGGACATATTCTGCCTTTATCCCTAACATTTTAGAGCTGTCCATGCAAATACTCAAAGTCACTCAGAGTGGGAGGGGGGAATTCTTTCCCTGCTGTAACAGAGGGTGAAAAACGTTCCTGCTCCAGGGCAAAGGAAATCATTCCCAAATGAAGGGAGGCAGCTGAGGACGAGGGCAGGGAGAGCAGGGGGGGTTTGGGGCCGAGCATTTCCTAGAAAAGTGTCCACAAACAACCTGAGTCCAAAGGCACCACGCGGAGCTGGGAAGAGCAGGAAAACCCTGGGGGTTCACACACAGAGCTCAGCTGAGATTCTGCAAACACCACCAAGCGGGAATTTGGTGCCAGGGATGTTTTTCTAAAACGTGGCACTGCTGGCAGTGAATCCAGGACCCTCAAAACCTTAAGGTTTATCAAAACCTTTTTGATACAAGGCCTTTCTATCAATCAAAAATCAGATATTTCCAAGAGAGATGAGACTGGAGGACGGGAGGCCAGGAGGAATCACGTTGTTTAAAGCAACAACCAAAGCCACAGAGGTGCCACCCCTGTGCCCAGACAATCTGGAGGTGCCTCTGCTGGGGAATCCAGCCCGTGTGGGGTTGGGAAGAAGCTCAGGATGTCCCTGGCCCAGCCCATCCCTCAGAGCAGGACCAGCCTTGGATTCGTGGTCAGAACAACTCCCAGGGCTGCGCCTGTTCCAGGGAGATTCTCCTTCCTCTCTGGGCAAACAGTTCTGATTTAAAGGCCAAGTTTGTGAGGTTTTTCCATCTGCACATCCCAGGAAAAGGGGAAATACAGTCCTGGAAGAGCAGAGCAGTCCCATGGCTGCAGCCATGGACAGGAGGAGCTCGGGAGCTGGGATGGCCTGGGAGGCTCCTGGGGGAGTTGGAATTGTGCCTTACCTGGAACAGAGGGCTCTGCTTTATCCATTCCTGGAATGGTCCAGATTTATCCATGTCAGGAGACCTGGAAAAACAGACACCCATCAGCTGGGCAGCCTCAGCAATTAACGGGCAGGTAGCACCTGTTAATTAATGTAATATTACTTCTCTAAGTAGTCTTTAATTAACGTAACATTAATAGGAAAAACAGCAACCTCCTTAGCAGAAGGAAATCCAAATAAAGCCCAATGGGCTTGTGCATTAAATAATTTCATATTTTACAGTCTACCCAGTCTTTGAAGGGTGACATTTAAAAAGGGGAGAGCTCTGTGCAGTATTCCCAAACGGAGGGGGATTCCAGCCCCAGCTGTAACAGACACACTGTTATTTTATGCTCCCCCTGTGCTGAAAATCACCAGGTTAACCCAAAGAACAAAGGCAAAGATTCATGAACATAAGCCAAATAAACTCTTAGCAGAAGAGCTGGTCAAGAAACAGTTCCAATGTCTGGCAAGTTCATTTCAACCCCAGTTATGTTTTTTACTTCATTAGACAATGGGGAAGCAGAGTAAATGGTGTGTAAATTAAATACATTTATTTTAGCAAATTAATTACAAAAATCGCTTTCAAATGGGACTGGAGGTAGGTGGAGGATTATCTGATGGAGACAGAGGAGACAAAAGCACTAGAATCATTAATGAATCCCGTTAGATTTAATTAAATTAAGACTGTGAACAAATACGTCAGGAAGAATGGAGAGATTTTGGCTTTTGTCCCAGGAACTTTCCTGGGGGCTTTCCTCACAGGCCACATTTGTGCCTCTCTTGTGGTGACTGAACATTTCAAAGTCAGGTTTTCTGGTGACTTTACATCCCAGTACTTACTGTAAAATAGAGAATAAGCTCAACTGATGAAATGATAAAGCCCTGGCATTTCTGTTTGTGCCTGAAGTCAACAGAAAATACTAGAGACACCGACGGGAGGATGGAGGAGGGGGAGATGTTTTCTGCTCCAGAGTGAAGCACAATTTTTGGTGACTCCTTTTTCCAGGGCCAGATTCCCTTCATCCCACCCTTTACCTCTCACAGTTGTGAAACAGCTCCAGTGGGGATTCTGTTAATATATAAACCCCTTCGGGTACAAATTCCCTCAGAAATGTTGGAAATAGGGAATGTTATTCGGATCAGACACTCATCTTCCAGCCCAGAGCAGTTCCTTGGATTTTATCCTGAGCAGAATTCCCCAGACTGGGGGGAATTCAAGGCTACAGACAAACACCAATTCCTAATTAATGGCCTTTGAGGAAGAAGAAAATACCAGATCCCTCAGAAGCTGTTTCAGGATCTCCTAACTGTCGCTGATAACATTATTTGCGTTTCTTCACTCCTCAACCCTTTATTTATTACACAACTGAGGAGGGGAAGAACAACATTTGATCTGAGCCAAAGGTTGCACGAGTTCTGGACTCACAGGCAAAGCCCGAGCTCAGATTTCTGCCACCCTTGTGCGGAGTGAATCAGCTCCAGTCGGATTCACTTCCCAGAGAACACTTTCTGCCTGACAGAGCAGCCCAAGGGGTGGGGAGGGAGAACACTTCCTTCTAAAAATAGGTTTTTAATGAGCTGTGAGCTGATAAAACTCTCCCGCTACAACCGAGAAAGGTGCAAGAAATCTTAATATGAACACTTTTCTTCTTCCCAAGGTAATTTATACCATAAAGCACAAGGGTCAACTGCTCTCTCAAACTTGTATCATTTTTTTTAGTCTGATGATATCATTCCTAATATCAAAGATATTAATATAAATCAAATCTTTGGATGTTGTAGCTGATGGTGCTAAAATTGGGAGGCAGCTGTGGGGGCTGTGGGGAATAAAACAACCCATCACATCCAACCCTTTTTTCATGAGATAACCAGAATAAAACGAGCCCAATACTCTTCCTTTATCAAAACCAGCGACACCGGGAGCTCGTTTTTAATGTTGGGTTTAATTCTGAGCCAGATGTGAGCACACAGTGAAGGACAATATGGAAAACTCTTTATGTTCCCTTCTGTGAGCTCAGCTCCGTGTCTGACTGAGCAACGCCATCCCTGCGGTAACAAAGGCACAAACACCCTCAGCCATCCTGACATTCCCAGGATGCAGATTTTGCTGGAGAGCAGCTTCTCCTGCTTTTACTGCCTTGGAAAAGCAGCAGAGCCTCCCCCAGGCTGCCCTGAATGAGAGTCACTGAGGCTCAGCTGGAGTTAAGAAGCGTTGGCAGCTCCTGGGGTTTAGATTTAACCTGGGAATTTTTGAAGGAGCTGCACCTTTGGATGTGGCAGAAAAGTGTTTGGGGTCTGGAGCTTGAGCAATGACATGTCCATTCCTCCTCAGCAGCACCCAAAATCCCAGCCCAGAGTCCCCAAAGAGCTCCTGAGGCCTGAGGGAGGCAAGGTAGAAGAGGTGGAACTTCTCTCGGAATTTTTTTTGTTAGGAACAGCCATACTGAGGTGGCAGAGCTTTCCATGCCACCTTCTGGCACCACTCAACATCTTTAAAATCGATACAAACCACAATTAATATTTCAAAATGCTGAGTCTGCACAGGCATTTCCATGGGAGGTGCTCGTATTTGAGGTTCTTCCCCTGCACTCCTGCAGACAGTCCAAGGTGCAATCAGATCAATCAATAGAATTTCTGCAGCTCGCTTTGTGCTCACACAGCAGCTTTTTTTTGCCTTCAAAATGAGTGTTCTTTCCCTCTCATCGATTGTTGTGGGGCAGCAGCCTGTAAAAATCTGGAATATTCTCGGTCCTGCTTTGCCAATAAGCACAACCAGAGTTGATTTACTCCTCCGCCTTTGATCCGCCTCTGCAGATCATTGTTCTGTGATCCTGATAGGAAAATTCCTGGTTTGGACCTGGTGCACAGGGGGACAGTGACCCCAGGACAGCTCAAACCCTTCCCACTGAGTAAATCTGGATATTTCGAGGGGTTCTGGTCCATAATGGACCACAGGGTGGTTGGGAAAGAAAAGGAAATAGGAATAATTAGACCAGAATTAATTAGTGCAACATCCCACATTTAAATACAGAATTTTCTATGATCAAATTCCTAAATCAGGTGGGGCTGGGGTTTCACAAGACAATTTTAATGTTGTCTCCTGTGCAAATGGGTCCTGACAGAAGGCTGCAGGATGGATGGAGGGACACAGCTCTGGGAACAAGGACAAGAATCCACCTCCTGCCCTTCCCAGTGCCAGGAACAGGAGGAGCAGCTCCACCAGGGATCTTCCAGGCTGCAGCTGACCTTACAAAACCTTCTGAAATGGCTTAGAAATGAGGTAAAAATCGGTAAAATATGTGCTGGGGGGTCACCAGTTCAGGATGGGGGAAGCTCACGGGGTGCTTGGAGCCCAGAGCGGGGAGAACTGAACTGCTCAGCCCAGGGGGACAGCCCCAGGTAACAAAATCCCGTCCTGCACAGAGGCCCTTTAGCACAACCCCAAATTATCACATTTTGGGCCGTATTTCTGGCTCCCCCTGACATTTAGATCCACAGTGAAATCTGCTGTGTGGGTACAGCCACAGCTCTCACACCTTGTTTTCTTCTGCTGCTTTTTGCTTTGAAGCCCACACAGAAACTGTTCAGCTCGCCATGAATGCCACAAAACCTGGAACTTCCAATTTTTCGTGGAAAGCAGAGCAGGCTGCAATTTGCAATTTTTTATGTGTTTCTGTGGACACGGCAGGAGATGAATCCAACAAAGCATCTTCATAAAGATCAAGTTGATTTTAGGGGCACAAAGTCCTTCCCTGTCCCCAGCTCGGAATACTCAGAACCCTCTCCACAGGAGAGGAAAATTCCAAATGTTTTCTCCAGTGCTGCACCCAAACCTCTGCTGCCCACAATAAATATTTATGATTTTTGAAAGATTTGCTGGCAAATAATGGTGATTGTACATCCTGGTCACTGCCTCGCCTGTAAGTGAAGGATTGCTCCATAAATCCCTGATTTGTGCTGGCAAAGCACGGGACAACTCGATTTTCCAGGGTTTTTGTCCTCTGGAGATACAAAACTGACTGAGGAGGTGTTGGAAGACACTGAATAAGCAGCAAAAAGTCGTGTTTGGCCCTGTGTGTTCCCGGGTTTTCCATGAGCTGCCACAGGCACCACGGGAAGGGCTCCCAAACCCCTGCTCGGACTGAGCCAGCACGGATTTGTCTGGGAATAGAGGAAAATCCCCGGGATCCACAAATATTTCCCCCTCTTTGCCTCAGTATTTAATTGCTAATTGACCTTGCTGCAAAAGCAAAGAACTCCTGAGTGTTTCTGCACCAGAAACGTCCTGGGAGGGAGCAGGGGAGGAGGAAAATAAAGCAAAAGAACAACTGCTTAAAAATCCATTAATAATGCTATAAATTTAAATACCCAGCATGCTGGAATTGGAGTGGAAAAAGCACTCATCGACAGGGAAAAAAAAAGGGATTAAGCAGTGGTGTTACTTCAGTTTTATAATTTATCTTTTGCATGTTTTAAAAATACACTTTATCTGTGCTCAGGGTTGAGGCTGCAAACCTTTTTCAGCTCAACTTTTTGAACAATTATTAGAAAAAGACCTCTCAAATTTCCAAATTTGCTTAGTGACACTGATTTGAATGAGGAAAGAAACCCAACCCCAGCCCTACAAAGCACAGCTTTACTCTGGAAAATGAGATTGTGACACTGAAGCTGTTGGAAAATTAAGCTGTGGCTTTATGGAAATGTGAAGAAGTTGCAGCAATATTTTGATCTGCAATAGTTTTTCTTCCCAGCACCAGGAGCTGCAGCTCAGGCTCAGTTGGCACCTGGGGGTGTTTACCTTGATGGAGTCATTACATTTGGATTGATTTTTTTTTCCCCCCCTGCAAATTTTCCACCAAAATTGATTTTTTAAATCTTTTAGAGCACCATGCATTTTAAAAAACTTGCATTTTCTGGTCAGCTACGTCACTCAGAGCAGTTATTTCTCAACCAGGAAAATAAAATAAGAACAATTGAATTGATAATAACTTTATATCTAATACTGCTTAATATGAAATATTAATTATATATCTGTCTCCATACTTACAATCTGCTGGAAAATGGGCATTTTCTCAAATTTTGGGAGCATTTGTTTTCTGCTGAAAAGTGAAATAAACCCCAGAAATTCTCCATTTTTATATCTGTGTTCAGCCTCACTTCCTGCCTTATTAAACTTGATATTTGCCAGGTTTTTTCTCAAGTCCTTTGTAGTTCAGGTCCTGGATCAGTCAGAACATTTTGGGAGGTTTCCGTTCCTGCTTCCAGGCAGACTCCCAGGACTACAAGGATATTTTTTCCCTAATTTACTTCATATCCTGAGAAAAGCCAGGACCTCCAAAGCACAGACAGGAGGAGGCAGGAAGGGAATGGAAGAAATCAATCCATGTTTTCCAAACAATTAATTTATCGATAATTAACGTGTCTGTGCTGTCACTCATAAGTTTGAGGGATGCAAATGGAATTCCAGAGTGGGTTTAATGGATCTGGATCCCTCTGGATTTGGGGATGTGCGGACTGAGGACACATAATCATTGCTCACGACTTCTCCGGCCCAACTGACATTCCCAGACCTGGCCAGGTACTCCAGGATGATTTTCCATCATCTTTACATCCATATTCCTGCCCACACACCTCCCATCCTGCCTCCTTTTGGCTCTGGCCCCGAGATGTTTAAAAGGCAACAAAAAACCCCAGAACTGGGCTCTGAGTGTTACTGACACAGCTGGTCCTGGGACTAACGGGGGATCACAGAATCAATTAAGGAGGGATCACAGAATCATAATTAACAAGGGATCACAGAATCAGTTAATGAGGGATCACAGAACTGGGATCTGTGAGGGACGTTCCTTGGCTGGGGAGCCCAATCCAGTCATTCCTCACCAATTCCGCAGCTCCTGAAGGCCCCCCTGGATGATCCCACCACAAACCCAGCAGCAGTGGAAAGCAAAGTTTCGTGGCCACGTTTGTGGTGAAAGGTTTGAAAACACGAGGAACCTTTCACCCCAAAGCTCCAAAAAAGTCGAAGTCAAAAAGATCCTCCATTAGGGACTTTATTTTGTTTCGTGGCTTAAGCTCATTCTGTGAATTTTCTGGCTTCTGAGCTCATTTTTCAGTGCAGGGGTTTGGCATTGTTAATGTAAATACTCAGTCATTAGCACAAAGTGTCCCTGGATTTTGGGACCCAGCTGGTCACAAGTTATGAGAAGCATTTCCCCCTGTTAAAATCTTCTGTATTATCACTCTCAGTGCTGCATCGGTACTGCCAGCTCTCAAATAAGATCAATCTCACAAATTTCCAGTTCAAGGCATGATATTAAAATAATGAAAGAAAGCCAGATAATGTTTAAAGATCCATCATGCCAGGAGTTATTTTGAAGCCCTAGAAACTGATGCATGGTCACTGTCCATATTTTGTTGTTATACTGCATTAATAAGGAGAGAAAGTGCAGTTCACGTTCCCGCGTAATTGTAATTCTGAGATAGGAACTGCTTTTCCTGCAGACTGAGCTGAAATAATTGAGCTGATCCCACATAGGCTGGGCTTTTGCAAGCTGGAAACGGTGGTTTTTTACTTTATCTCCTCTGCCTAGTAGGGTGAAGACTGCTGCTCACCGATAGCAAACGAGTGCAGCCTCAGAGAGAAATCTCTCCACTTACACCCCGCATGATCTGACATCAACCAGCATTATCCTTTCTGGATTTAATCTGGAAAACGCACAATAAATCAACATTTCCAGGCTGGCTTTTGGCACTAGGTACATAATTCTGCATATTTGAGCAAAAAAAGTCAACCCTCTGTGCACATTTTTGTCTGGAAATTTCCAGCTGGGGGGCACTGGGAATAGAGGAGTTTCCAAATCCAGCTCAGTTTTGTTGCACTGGATCAGATCCGTTCCTCTGCAGCCACCATTCCTGGACAGGGAACTTTGTGTCTGAGCTGAAGTTCCTGGAGCACTGGCAGGAGTCTCTCCAGGGTCTCTGAGCCATGAACCACAAGTGAGATCCCACTAAAACAGCTGAGCTATGTGAAAAATTCATGGTTTGACCTGCTTGAATTCCACATTTCTGCAAGCAGAGAGCACCAAGGAGGTTCAGCACAGCTGAGTTACCACAAAAGCAGCTGCTGTGACACCCAGGGCACCACGAGGCACTGGATGAATTCATTTGTCCCCAGAATTGCCACACAGCAGCCAGGACATAAATCCCCCTGCTGAACAGGAATGCCCGATGTTCAGCATCCTTCTCAATGTACAGAAACATCCTCGCTGTGCTCTGCTCCTTAAGGAATCTGTGCCTCTGACAGACCCCAAACCACAGGGCAACCCTGGGGATAGAACAGCATCCACCAGGCACAGGGAATTCCAGGGCAGGATGTGTTTTTGGGAGGGAAAAGGAGAGGCTGTTGGAGGGCTGGTGGAGGGGTTTTGCGCAGTGTGAGGTAGCAGCACTTCCAAAGCAATTTGCATCACTTAGAAAACCAATTTATGCTGTAAACAGAGCCTTGCAGGAGGTGGTTGGGACTCACGGGCTCAGGCAGCTCCTCCAGAGCTGCTTCACTCAAAGCACATCTTGTCTCTGCTCCGTGCCAGTGACACCAAAATATTCCCCCCCTTCTTCCCTATGTCCGGCTGTCACTCACTCCCGATGACACTGTCGTTATTCCGGTTGTCAGGGATTTACAAGGGCAACACCAAAAAAGGGATTTGGGTTGGAAAAATATGTTATGAGTTCTTGGAACTGCATATAAGTGGTGACCTCATGACTTTAAATACAAACTCCGAAAGCTTAGGATTTATCTGAGGAAATCATGAGATTTCAGGCACTTTTGGTTAATCCTCCTCATTCTGAGGGACGTGAGGACATTGCTCAGTGTGTTCCTATTTTTCAGGATTTGTTTCTCTGGAGGCGGAGGCCAAGGGGCACAGTGGGGCTCTGCCCCAGCCCCACCCCAGGGCAGCTCTGCCAAGGGGCTTCAGTCTCCCCCTGCAGCTCCTGATCCCAACCTCTCCCTCTGCCCTCCCCAGGCCCTGGCACTCACCCTGCTCCTGGGATGTGTCCAGGGCCACAAAACAAACCTGTGACAGGATCACAGGGGACTTCTCCAGAAGGACTGACCATAATGAGCAAGATCAAAGCTTCTCCCACCACCAGCCTGTGGCACATGCTTGGAGAAGGAATATCAGGAGCAGGACAGGCAGAGGAGGGCTCTTCCGAGTCCCAGCACCACTATCAGCACCTCATTAGCTCCTGCACAGCTCCACAGTTCCTTATTTCCATCAATTCTTAGTGCAATCGGACCAGAAACAAACCGTGAGAGGGCAGCTTTCCATGACACCTATCCGAAAAAATATTCAAATAATCCCTTCAAACAATCAAAAAACCCAGAGACTGGAAAAAAGAACTGCAAAGTGTCACTGGAGACAGCTAGGATGGATGATGGGGATGGCGCACGTGGAGAGGAGCAGGGACAGATCCCCCTTGGCTCTGTCAGAACTGAGCTGGGGAGGTTTTCTTGTCTCTCCAGCCCTGGCTGAAATGAATCTCTGCTGTCCCTGTGCCAGCAGCTCCATCCCAAACACCTCCTGCATCAAAGGCTTTCTGCTCTGCCACTGACCACTGGGTGGCTTTACACCTGTCGATATTTACCAGCTCCCTGTGGTCCCCAACTGCAATATTCTCTGGTTTTAGTTTGCACTGTTCAGTAAGTTTAGAATGCTCCTCTAGAAACTCTGCTGCTCCCAGACAATCTGTACACAGACACTTTTTAAAATTGCTTAGGCTCTTTGATTCTTTTGGTCTTGCTGTTGTTTTCTCTAACTTATAATTTCATTTCCTGTTTCTTGTTGTTTAGTGCCCAGCCCCTGAGCTGTGCTTTGCCTTTTGATGAACGTTCCCTCCGGAAAAACCAGTGGGACACCAGGCCAAGAGCCACTGTCCAGTAATTCCAGACCGATCCCTGCAGTTGGAAGCAGAGCCGCTCTTTGACCGTAATTAACTTTTGTGCCTTAAAAGAACATGCCCCTCACTGATCTACAGCGCGCAGCTGGTGATTAAATTCCAAAAAATTCTTTTCACTAAGACATTTTGTTCTGTTTAGTTCTCCTGGGATGGTCACGCGGCCATTCAAAAATTGTTGATGTGCGGAATTCTGTCACTAAAAGGAGCTGAGAAAGCTCCTGATGCAGACACCCAGAGTATTTCTTTTGAAGCAGACACTGCAAAAACAGCTGGGGAGAAAACAGCAGTGTCTTACCAGCCAAAACAGTCAGATAAACCTAACTGAGAAGCGAAAACAACACATGCCAAAAAAAAATTCAAATAATCCCTTCAAACAATCAAAAAACCCAGAGACTGGAAAAAAGAACTGCAAAGTGTCACTGGAGACAGCTGGGAGGGATGGGGAAGGCAGAAGAGCACAACAACACGAACAGAACAGAGGCAGTTCAGCTCACTGCAGCTCCTCCACTGCAAATCTTTGGTTTGTCTCTGTGCCTCCGAGACCAGCAATTCTTTCACAGGAAAAAAGCGTCCCTGTGCTAAAGAACCCTCTCAGTCTCCTTCGTCCGAGGTGGATTTGTGAGTGTGTTGGAGATAGAGATGGACAGCACAAGGACACGGAGTTTTATAAATCATAATTACAGCTCGTGGAATATTCCCTGTTTCATTTCATTATCAATTCGTTATCTGTCTTACAGCAATTAAATCCTACGTGTTTTTGGAAGCCCTCACCTACAGCCAAAGGTGTGGAAAAGCATTGTGGAATGCTTGCTTGGAAGGAGGGAAAGAGCAGAGAAGCCAACAGGAATATTGTACCCATCGGTAAGAGGGAAAATAAAAGACCTGGTTGCCTTAAAACCAGCAAATAAATTCCCTGCTACCCCAAACCCTGCCTAAACCTCAAAAAATGTTCACTTCATCCACGTCAAGAGGGTTATTTATGAAACTGTATCCTTGTCAGAACTGCAGGACATTCCATCCCTTTGCTCAAATACTGTAAATTCATGAATGATGAGAAAAATCTTAATTTGGCCAAAATATCTATATTTATCTGGAATAGCAAATGATCAGCTTGCTTCAGTGCTGAGATGGCCTTTCACTGACTGCAGGGTGCAGTTACAGCACTTCCCTGTGCCAGGGCTCCAGTTTGGAGCCAACTTGAGTTCAATACACGATTTCAGCTTGGCTGGAGCAGATTTTCTTCCTTAACAGCTTCAAATTTCTCTTCTGGTGTTAAATCTCCAGGTTTGTGCTGGTGCTTTCTGATGCTCCAGCTTGTGAACAGCTGTTCTTATCCTTCTGCGAGGAGGGCTGCTGCTAAAACCCCTGTCACCCTCTGAGGTGAAGGAAATTTCCGGCCCAGAGTGGTGGTTTTGCAGTGCACCAGGAGGGTTTGTGCCAAATTTCTGCTTCTCCAAGAGCCAGAGGGTGGCTGGGAGGAGACGGAAGTGTGAACAGGCTCCATAAACCCTTCCCTCAAATAAACCAGTCCCACAGATGCTTTCACTAACCCAGAGTGTGCTCTGTTTCCTCCTCAGAGTCGTGAATCAAGGATTTTATTGTTCGGGGGCTGAGCTGAAGCAGGAGGAGTTTCTCTGGCCAGTGCTGGGCTGGAGCTGCATTCCACAATCCAGTTCTGCATCTGCCCATTGGAGCTACAAACCTCTGAGCACGAGATGTTTACAGAGAGAGGGAACAGCATCTCCCGAGGGGCAGCTCCTTCCCTGCTCCCTGGGACAGGACCCAGGGAACGGCTGGAGCTGTGCCAGGGGAGGGTCAGGTTGGGTATCAGGAAAGGTTCTTCCCCCAGAGGGTGCTGGGCACTGCCCAGGCTCCCCAGGGAATGGGCACGGCCCTGAGGCTGCCAGAGCTCCAGGAGCGTTTGGCAGGGATGCCAAACAGCTCCCAGGGATGCTCAGGGTGGGCTTGCTGAGGGGTCTGTGCAGTGCCGGGGTTGGTCCCTGTGGGTCCCTTCCAGCTCAGGATATTCCAAGATTCTCTGGAACAGCCTCTGCTTGAGTGGCTGTCAAGGGCTCTCCTCGGATCCCTCTGCAGGGATCAAACAGCGGGGACAACAGGACACCTCGGGTGCTGCATCCCAAACACCTCCTGCAGTGACAGAACCCAGAGCCGACCTCTCCGAAGGGAATCTCCCTCCCGTTTCAGGGATACCAGAACTGGACTCTCCTTTCCTCCATTTTTGCTTTAAACCAGAGCAAAAGAACAGTGTTTGCTGTTCATAAAATTGGAATTGCAACAAGCTCCAGCATTTCCCCCTGAAGGGCTGATCCTCCTGGACCCAGCCCATCCCAGGATGAGCTGAAGATCCAACATTCCCTGTCCCAGAAAGTGGGCTCCAAGGAGGAGTAACGGGGAGCTCCTCCCTGAAAACTCTTGTGACCAAGCACTTAAGAATGGAATGGGAAAATAATTGAGTTTCCATGAATGGAATGTTCACCTCCCAGCTCATCAGGAAGAATGTGGATCATGGCTGTATAAATGCATGGCTGTAATTATAATCAGCATGTTTCATAAGAAAGAATGACCATTCTGGCTGGAAATTGGCTGTAAATTTCCACATAAACCTGAAATCTATTTTGAGCAAAGTGTGGAATGTGACTCAAAAACTGTTGGATCAATACTTGCATGCAAGAAATCAGATATAAACTTGAGTAATGCTTTCAAGTAGTCATTTACCAGTAATTAATAAAATATTTTTTTAAAAAAACCTAGAGAAAAAAAGAGCTTTTCCTGGGACTGACCACAATTCCAGCTCATTAAATTCTTCTCTTTTCTTTTTAATGCAATGCTTGTCCTTATTATTTATCTCCACTTCATGAGAGAACACTTGTTCTCATGAAAACATAACCTTGTTCTCACACCCTTTCACTGCATGTGCCAAACTTGGTTTCAGACATATTTGTTTGGTATTCTACTAAAACTTGGAAAAACTGGAGACTGACTGACACGAGGGAGCCGTAAATTCGAGCATAGGATGCCAACAAGTTCTCTGTGGGATCTGGTACAGAGTCAGCTGAGCTCCTGAGTGAGAAACAACCACTGGGGAACTCTTCAGAGCCACACAGCAAATATTTACTGTTGTTAGAACGTCTTCACCGTTAGACAAGCAAATAAATTCAGGTTTATCAACATTTTCTCAAAGCAGACCTTCTATTTTTACAAAACCAGGTCTAACTTCGGCCAGGTCTATTTGCAGTCACGATTTGCACCAGTCAGAGCAGCTCTTTGTTCATGGAACCACCATTAAAAGCCAAAGTGCTTTGGGAGAGTGGGATCGAATCTACCTCACGATTTCCAAAAATAAAACTGCAGCTTTGCTTATCCATCCATGCTGCTGCAGGTCAGGATGAAGAGCACCTTTTCCACCATTCCCAACATAAAATCCTAAGGCGGAATCTCTGAGAACCTCACTTTTCACTGCTCCTCCCAGCGTTGTTCCTTCTTCTTTCTGCACTTTGACAAATTTAGCCTCTTTTTCCTTATTTCTGGCTTTCAAGGCCTCACCCACGCGTAGTGCAACACCCAGGGGACAGAGCTGAGCCTGGGGACTGAGACAAACAAATCTAACCCATGGATCATTCCATGAAAACAAAACAAATAAAACCCACACACACCAAAACAAACCCCAGCAACTTCCAGAGGCTGTCACAGCCTCACTTTGCTGTTTCAGGGCTCTCTGTAAATATATTTTTAGGTCACTTCTTAGCACCAAGAGGCAAAGCAGCAAAAGGTACCTCAAGAATTAACCTGAGCGGATTTATGTACCTGTGAGTACCAAAAGCTTTGCTCTGCTGCCCTGAATTTATAAAGAGATGCAGAGCAGTTGTGCAACTGGAGAAACATCAATTATTGCTTCTATTCACAAATAAACACCGGGGGGCTGAGCCAAGCTCCTCCTGCCAAGTGCTGCTCCACACTCAAACTCCAGCCCCTCCCTGCCCTTTTCCCTCCCCCTCTTTATCTGAACCCAGAAGATGAATAGGACCTACTCGTTCCCTCCAATTTAATATGTTTAAAATTCAAGGCTCATTCTTGTGTCTCAGCCCATTTCTAATTAATTTCTGGGTTACTGTTTTCATGTTTTCCATTTCACTGAGCAAAACAGGCTCCTGAGCTGTCCATCTCCTGCTGCAAGAGATGGAGCTGGAAAACAATCTGAACTTCTCATTTCTTCAGTCACCTGAAAAATAATGGCTCTGCAACCCAGCTTTAAGCTATCACTGAACTTGATTCTGGAACATTTTAATAATAAGAGAGATTGAGATTCCTGTAACCAGTGAATATTCATTCATGCGAAATCACATAGCAATCCCTTATAATTATACGAAGTGTCCAAAGCATTGACCATTGCAGAAAATTATAATTAAATTTATTGAAATTAATTAGAAAAGGAGATAGTAATTAAATTCCTGTTGCTGGAATGTAAAACTGCTCTGCCATTAAATACAGTGGATGGCTCCTCCAGAAAGGGGGATGTTGGTGGCATTTCTTTCCTTATGTTAGACAAAATTAAAGCTAATTTTTATGGTAGGTTTCTTTTAATAAAAATCCTCAAATAAAATTCTTTACCCAGTGAAGTTCTGCTCAGATTATTTTCCTGCTACTTGCTCTCCCGAAAAAACAATGCTGTCCTTCCGTCCAGCAATTCCTGACTTGGAGGTTGCGGCAGAGGAACAATAAATTAGTCAAAAAACCCTCATGAGTTCCTTGATAACTCTGCTGGCTTTCCAAGTTATCAAGGAATATCTTCATATCAAGGAATATTTTCAATCTCCCACAGCAAGTTTGTCCTCCCCAAAGCCCCTCAGTCTCTGGTGCCTGCAGGAAGCTTTGCAGCAGCCCCTGATTGCCCCCTCCAGCATCCCATAGCCCAGGGATAGCCCAGTCCAGGCACACAGCTCCTGCAGAAAGTGAGAGCAGCCTTCCAAAAACTCAGCAAGAACATGGAAAATACTTGGAATGCACACAGTGTGCTCAAATCAAAAGGAGTCAAGACTTACCCTTCCCCATGAAGGAGCTCATCCACCCTGCCCCAAACCCAGCCCGACCACAGCCTCAGGCACCAGGCTCCCAGCTGGCTCCCCAGGTGGAGTGAATTTGAGGCAAATCTTTCCTAATCCCCAGCTGCTGGGCTGTGGGTTGAGCCAGGAAGGTTTGCAGCCTTCCAAAGCTCTGCTTTTCCCTTCCAGGGTTTGCCACCACTTCCTCATCTCCTATTTTCATTGTGCTCCATGCACAGACATTGGCTAAAATCCCCTCCGCGCTGCTCTCCCTTGTTTTGAAGACGTGAAACTGCAGGTGGGAATGACAGCGTGTGGCTGCTCTGAGCCCTCTCCTCGGGCTCTTGTTCCCTGGAGAGGAGAATCCCATTCCTTGCTGTCACTCCTGGCCCCTTCTCTCTGTTTGCAGTGGAGTGAGCACAGAACACGAGGAGGTTCTCACACCCCAGAGCTTCACTCCACAGCCTTTAACAGGGGTGCTGTGACTGTGAAAATCCTGACATCCATTAAATGGAGTACAGAGAAATGTGGGACTTCCCTCACAGCTGCAAACAGCTTTATAGGGCTGCAGGTTTGATCCCAGACCTGACTCCAAGTCCTTCCCGATAATTAGTAGCCTGATTTTCCTCAGTTTATCATAGATAACTTGAAAATTGAAGGAGGTGAAGGTTTATGCTAAAAGAAAATGTGATTGCTGCCACATAATTATGACAGAGTGCAAACTCCCACCGTGACTGCTGGAACTGCACATGAGACACAGATCCATCAAGGGGAAAACTCATCCCACCTCGCCCTCCTTAATTCGCTCTTCCTTGGAACCCCTACTTTTGTCTGTAGTTATCACCCTGCCAATATTCTCCTGGTAATTTTAAGTGTCACTTGAAGGGAATTTGTGGAGTTTTTACTGTCAGTAACACAGCCAGACCAGAACTGCCTGGGAGGTGGAAAGGTGCAAGGGCTTTCCATCCTGTTAATGTCAAACCTCATGTGCAACCAGGGAGATGTGAGAGAACCTTTTAAAAAGAAAGCAATTTGCAAGAAAGCTTCTTTAGTCGGGACTGGAGACACTCGGATGCCAAGCTCATGCTCAGGAAGAAAAATACCCCCTCTCCCCAAACTGCAGTCCTGCATCCCCGACAAACTGGGATGTGGGGTTTTATTTGTGGAATTTTCTGAAAGTCTCAAAGCTTGGAAACTTTTCCACTTGTCTCAGACACTGTCTTGGCACCAGCACAGGATTTCATCGTGCTGAAATTTCACTGATCAACAGTAGAAACCAAATGTTTTTCCTCACAATCATGCACTCTATTCTCACTTGTAGCACAAGCATTTAGCAGCATATGTGTCCCTCTGGCCTTACAGTGCTGAGAAAGAAGATCTTGCTCTAAGAACAGGAAATTTGCCATGAGCTTGAAGCTTTCCTGACCACAGATTTGTACGCAGTTACTGCTCCACGCAGCCACAAAACATTAACTAAGTTTATTTTAATAAAATATTCATTAAATTGCTATTAGATGTAACCCAGAACATCCATCCCTCTGTCAGAATCTGTGCTGTAAGTCTGCTGAGAGCTCATCTCAGTAAAAACCCATCGTGCCCATTACTCAATCCATAAATGTCAGAATAAGAAGTGAGGAGAGCGATGAATCAGAAGCAGAAATTTGCAGGAATAGCAGTGCTTGAGCTGGGAGTTGCAGCCTCAGTCTCCTCATCAAACGTAAATCACGGCTGGGTTAAAGCAGCTGGAGGCAGCCAGGACTTGACTGAAGTCATAGGAAGAAACCAGGAGTCACCAGAGCACAGAGTGGGTAAAACACACAGTGAAACAACGTCTGGAGAACTCCAGCCTCAGGGGGGTCATAAACCTGGACTATTTTCATTAAGCAGAGTTGGAAGCTTTAGGAAAGGAAGCAAGAGCCAGTTGATAAGTGACAAGGACAGAGGGTGGAATGATGCTGGCAGGGGGTTCTGGCACCAGCCCTTAAATAACCTCAGTTTGTGCCGACTGTCCCCGGCCCCACAGCTCCTCCCTCGAACACCAGCGCTCCTGCTCTAGGATGTGGTGAGGCCCTGATGATTTCAGCCCAAGTGCGTCTGATTTTGTTGGCTGCCACAGCACCAGTGAGCTCCAGACTCCCAGAGAGGCCCAGGGCTCGGATTTTTCCCTCAGGAGCTGTGGAGTCACCCCATGGCCTGGCCTGCACATCCAGAGGCAGGTCATGGGAATGGGCACAGCTCAGAGGTGACATTTCCAGAGGATCTCGTCCTGATCCATGCAGATGCCAAAGCCTTCTCCATCCCAGTGTTCTGTATCAGAACATTTCCATCTCACAGCCATGTGAACCAGAAATCCAAAAGCCTTTTTGCAGAGACCTCTCCCAGCAGCACTGGTCAAGCTCGTGAAAATTCTTCTCCTTTTTGGCTGGCCTTTCCCTGAAGCTCGAGGGGTCAATCAGCTGCAGTCCCAGCTTAGCAAAACCCTTGGCATGAGGGATGGCTCAGCCACCAAACCAGCCCAGAGCAGCCTGTGGTGTATCCTTTGGGGGGACACAAAGGAAAAGGACCATTCTGGACATGTCCAGTTGATAATTTCTGTTTCTGTCAAGCCAAGTGAGGTCAATGCCACGGCCACAGGTGACTGAGCATGTTATTATTGTTTAAACCTCCACAGAACGCTTCCTACAATTGCTTCAGTCTAAAACGAAAATGAGGCCCTACTTTTCATCCCTAAATGTTGAACTATCCCGTATCAACTCATGATTCCAGCATTTATCTCATCCTCCTGCTGGAAGGTTCATCTACAGCTGGGGACCTGACTGAAAGCAAAGAACAGAGCCAGGAACAGGCAGGGAAAGGAGAAAACTGATGGATGAATCTCTCGAAAACCGTGGGAAAGGAGTGAAATGTGAGGGCTGTACGGGTGAGCAGTTGGGTGTTGAGACAGGGGAGGAGGAATCCAAGTGCTGACCCAGAATTCCAAGGAATGACTTTGTCATGGAGCTGTCTCTGATGGGCCTTGAGCTCCCTGATTCTAATCACAACTTCCTTCCTGCCACGTAACAGCAAGAGAAATTGAGCAAATTCTCCAGGTTCCAATGGAAAGTGTAGATTACAGAAAATTTTAAAGAATTTGGAAATACTTCAAAGAAATCAATGGAAATCTGTTCCGCTGAAAAATTCTGATCACCATCTCTAAATTATTTGCTTGCCAGGAGAACAGTTTACATTTCAGGCATTTGGAAATTTCTTATGGTACAGTCCAGCAAGAAACAGTGAAAAAAAATCTCAATTAGAGCCTCCTTGGGAGCTCCGTTCATTCCTGGAAGGAGCACTTTGCATTCCCCATGCAAGCCAGCCCTGCAGCCAGAGATGCATCCCCTCCTCGGCAGCACTGAGCTCACAGTGACGTGCAGAGCACGGCAGGAGAATCACAACTCCATCCGTCCATCCCTCCATCCATCCCAAAAATCCTGCTGGCACAGCCGGCGGGAGCACCCCCACAGCCCCCAGCTTGCCCTTCCAACTGCTCCGCGTTTCCAGGCTGGAGGACACCAGGAGCGGGTACGTCCCCGGAGCTCGCGGTGCTCATCGGTGTGTCAGCAGTGCTGGGCTCTCTCTGTGGCAGCCTCAGCCGAGCAGAGCTGGCACTGCTAATGTGCACAGAGGGCTCTCTCAAAGATTCCCTCCAGCAGGAGCACGGGAATGCTGATTGTGAGTATGACCAAGAGAAAATCCCTGTATGGAGCGGCTGGGAATCGATGTCTGTGTGCGTGTGGGAAGGGGGAAGGCTTGGCTGTCACTGTGTTATATTTGCCTCACAGCTTGTACCGATATTGTTTGGATATATTGGATTTCTTACTTTCCAGCTGAAGGTGTTTTATTTAGAGGACAGGCAGCAGCATTTCCTCAGGAAAGGCAGTGACAGCCAGGCACTGGGAGGGGGCATGACTTGCCTAAATTCACTCAGCAGCCCATCCCAGGAGCTCAGGGTGCAGTTCCCATCTGCTCAGGCTCAGGCCATGCCCGGGAGCATCGCTGGGTCCCACACCACACCCAGAGCTGAGGGAGCAGGGAACGGGTCCGGCCAGAGGAGATCCCAGCCCCAGGGTGGGGAATGTGCTGGCATTTGGGATTTTCTCCATGCACCTGTGCTGCCGTTACCTTGATGGTGCCTTCCTGCTGCACACAGACACAGGCAAATCACTCACATCAGTCCTGAGAGTGTATTTACATTAAATATCACACATGACAGGAGCTTGTCCCTCCTCCATCAGCTCTGGAGAAGTCCTGGATCTCTCTTCCGGCTGCAGTTCCTTATGGTCACAGTCAGGACGAGAGGGACAGACCTATTACATTAACTCTGATCGTATTCTTGCAGCTGTGAATAGTTTGTGTCCCTGAATATATTTCAGACATGAATATATTTCATTTATGGCAATACCACACGCTGAGGTGGCAGCACTGAGGACAGACACAAAGATGAGACGCAGACCATGGTAATTATTCTGAATATTCTCCAGATCTGCAGTTGTTTCTATTCTAGACGTCTACTAAAGGCAACCATGAAATGAAACCTTTTCTCCAACATGTATTCCAAAAGGTCTTTCAGAGCTCCACAGAGGTAAAACTGTCTGAGGTCTTCTGCAGATTTACTACCCTGATGTGCTCACTTAATTTGTGATGGAAAGAGCCTGTTGGAGTTATCATTACTCATTACTTCAGCTTCTCCTACAGTTTCATTTGTCCTCCTGCAACTCTGTTGAGTTTGCTTAGGCTATAAATAAAGGTCTCTGGGGATGCTGGATATTGCACTCTGAACAGAAATTTCGGTGACTCATTCTCATACGTATTTTCTCCCATTATCTTCATCACCAGCAAACGTTCCCGCTCATTCCAAAGGGTCGGGAGGAATGGAGCTGGGACTGGATTCCTGGCAGATGTAGGTCAGGAAGCTCTTTCCTCAGATGCCCTTAAAGGTGAGGTCTTTTTTACCCAGCTACTGGAGCAGTTTCTGGTTACAACCAAACCTCCTTAAGGCCCAGAGCTGTTGGGTGGTTCTTACCCAAAAAGGGCAAGTTTCTAATCAGGAGAGTGGTGCCAGAGTGACTGACAAGTGCAATGACTTCATCTGGCATCACTGACTTGGGAGCAGTCGCTGCCTTCCCGGGTTGTTGTTCCTGATGGAAATGTGTGGTGCTGGAGTCACCAATGTCACTCTTAATTACAACAAATATCCACTTAATGGGCTTGGAACGGACAAAGTCTGTGCAAGCACTGCCTGATGGGGACACAAATTATCCAGACAACCTCCACATCTCAGCTCATCCACAGATTATTCCTAAAGGACAATTTCCTATTTGTTTGAAACGTGTATTTTATATAATTAAAAAACTCAGGGACCAGAAACCATTGGCAATATCTGAAACCATGAGAGTGCTCTTAAGTGTCTCATCCTTCTTCATAACTGCAGTGCACCACATCTATTGGTGCAGCCAGCTTTTCCAAAGGACTCCCACGGATTGTCCCTCAAAACTCCCAACAGATCCGCGCACAGCTGCACTCACGGAGCTCTCGAGTGTTCCTCTGCCCTTTCCCTGGACACAGCTACTCGGAGTACTCCAGCGTTTAGCTCTTTGCACCCCAGATTAGGAAGATGATGGGATTTCCTCCAAGACAGGTGTTTTTGGCTGGACATGGATCATGCACTGCCCACTGTTGGTGAGGAACAGCTCCTGGAATGATCCTGCAAACACTCTGGAAATGCAACTATTCCTGATGGGTCAGAGCTGCTGCCTTTAGCTCACCTTTATTTCTGACTCACGGTGACTTCTGACAAGAATAACTCTTGGAATGAGCATGTAAGAAATGTAAATTCCATCAAAATCCTTCTCGTTATCTCAGTTCGGCAAAGGTCTGGAGCAGCTGCAGCACCGCTGGGCTTTGCTCTTGGAAAACGCTTCCAGAGTAGACACTCGGAGGCTATAGGAAACCTTCCCAGGAAAAGGCCCTTCCTTCTCTGGGTTGCCTGGATCCCAGCCCTGTGGTTTATGTGGGAAATGACCAATCCATGCCTGCGTTTGATGGATCCAGCCCTGGGAGCACTCGGAGCTGCTCCTGACCCAAGCAATCCCTGCAGCTCAGGGGCCACCTCAGCCCAGATCCCAGGAGCTGCTTACATGCTCTGAAGGTCCTGAATTCCAGAACCCAAAATGAACTCCCAGGCTGCACCTCCCAGAGCCGTCAAATCATCCCAGCGAGACCTGCAAAGTGCTCTGCATTTTCCTCCTTCTCTCCTTTGCCATATTCTGGGATCAGGAGATTTCCCTGGTGTGAGCCCCGCTGTGATTCCAGGCCCAGCTGCGCTCCCCTGCTCTGTGCTCCCACATGGAAAAGCGGCAGCCACATCTCCCACATCCCTCTGGTAAAGCCCAGGAACACGGGAAGCAGCAGGGATCAGTTTAGTTCCAGCAAATAAAGCTGTTCCCATTGTTCCCCCACGCTGCCCTCCACTACCACACAATGCACAATGCAGTTCGCTTCCATACCTAATGCACATTTAATTAGAATTAAATAGAATTAGGTCTTTCCCAGTTGCTTAAATAGTTGATATAATTATTCCAGATCTTGACAAGAAAAGGAGAGAAACAGATGTTTTCTCTCACCTAATTTTTCTCTGGAGAAATAAAGGCTGCTTATAGATTTTTATGGCTTCTCACAGGAACAAAATATGGGAAAAATAACAGATTCATGAATATTTAGCATTAATTCAAAGAAGAGTTCAGTGTTCATTTAGCAGAAAATACAAGCCAAACTAATTCTTTTCTTTGAAGTTCTCACAGTTCCACCTGTAGTTTGTGTTCTGGCTACTGAGAGTTCAACTGATGCACTGGGTAACACTGAAAAACTCATTTAAATTTTGAATTTAAAAGGAAAAAATCCTTTATTTCTCTCTTACACTCATCTCCAAAAGATGGAGTAGCATGTGCTTCTTTAATTTGCTCTGAGGAGTATGAAATCACTAATGCATAATTTAAAGTGTGATGAGGTGTTTGTGCATTCAAACTCTGCTGTGAAGGAGCAGCAGCAGCAACACTTCAACCCCCAGCTCACAAGCTGAGTATTAATAACGAGGAAAGGGAATATTTTGGTTCACTCCTCAACAGGAGGGTCCAGATTCCCTCAGAAGAAAAGACACCAAAGGGACATTTTCTCTCCAGGAGTTCCAGACTTTGGGATCATGGAAAATTCCCTCTCCCACTTGGATTCACAGCTCTAAGGACTGGCACATTTGAAGATCTGACAGAAGTCACTGTCCCCGTTCTTTTTACTTTATTTTCCCAAAAGTTCTTTTCTTTCATTCCCTTCCTGCACAGCAGAGAGCTCCTCTGTCCTTTGCTTCCTTATTATCCTGTTGTTTTCAACCCTGCACCAAAAGCAGCTTTCTGTCCATTTGCAATCCTTCTCCAAGGAATTCTGCCCTTTAGCATTATTATTTTTACTGCAATGAGTTCAGCAAAGGAATGGCTGGGTAATTATTGAGCTAGGGAGGAGGAACACAGATTTCCAGCTTCTCTGGGAGCAGGGAAGCAGCAAGACAGGAAGTTTAGACTTTCTTCTCCTCAGAGATACCCATATTTTAACAAAACTAGGTGTCAAAATTACTTTAAGGTTAGAAAAACTGCTTAATTCCAATAAAGATACCGTGAAGTACATCTAAATACAGATTTATTGAAAGGGACAGATAAATTAGATGATAGATTGCCATCAATCCCACGGAATGAAGACCTTGGCCCATATTTTAAGGCCTGTATTATTGCAAATATAAAAGTCAGTCCCTGCCTCTCCCAGGCATTTTCATCAAGGCAAAGCATCAGAATGGGATCGTACATCACCCCTGCAAGATGAATTTCATGTTCATCAGCAGCGAGGCCCCAGCCGCTCACTGGCAATAAGATATTTATGCTGCAATTGCAAGTTCTAAATGTCATAAAGCTGAAATTAAGTACTGTGAACACCATGAGCAGAGCTTAGTGACATGAAGAGAAGTGGAAAATAAGTTTATGTTGTTTTTTTTTTTAAAGGAAGTACTGGTCTTTCACACAAATGTCCAACCTGGAAAATGAAAGTTGAAATTTAAACGTCCCAGGACTTGGGGACCCAAATTGCTCTGATCTGTTAGAGGCAGAATAAACCATTTGGATTGTTAAAAACAAAGGGAGGGCTGTCACTGGTACAGAAATAACCCTGGGGCACAGATCAGGAGGAGTTTCCGGAAGTTTCTAAGGTATTGTGATGCTTAAAGATGAAGGTGAAAACTCTCAAGACAGCAAAATTCCCACTCAGCCCAGATATCTCTGAAAAATCCCTTTCCCAGCCACATTTCTGTTGTGTTACAAATATTACTCTGGGCTGGGTACCTCACTCTTAGAGTGAAGAAATGACTGAGAAGGAGGCACAGAAATGAGATTAATTACTTGTGGCAGCATGAGGAGCTTTATCCAGCCTGAATTTACCTCCAAGTTTATGTCCCGAGGTGTGGAGATTTATAACACTGTGGTCACCTCAGCCAGTTTGTCAGGGCTTGTTTCATTAGCCACAAAAACCTCTGATCTGCTCCTAATCATGCTCAGCCCTTGGCACAATGTTGGTTTCTGACAGCGAGTAACAGGAGCTTGGTGCTGAGTTTAAAATGGTTTTCTTTTTTCTGCATTTAATTCCTGTCCTTTTAATCTCAGGTTAAATATTTTCAATGAAGTTTAACTTATCTAATGTAAATAAATATACCCAGCCATGCGCCTTTTTAAAACAAGACTGGGCAATCTGTATTAATCTGAATTTCTAGGATCTAGAACAGAGAGATTAAAACTTCAAGTTTATTCCATCATAATTCTATTCCAAAAGAGGCAAGTTCTGAAATGGCTGAAATGTGGAGCAAAGGAAAGGATCCTTCCAGGAGAGCCTGGTGTCCCCTCCTGCCTCTCCACCACAATTCAACTGTTTTACCTCTCCTGGTTCCCTTAAATTCCCCTAAATTTGGATTGAAATTCTGAAAGATTGCGTGAAGAGTTCACTGGGTTTGGATCATCTCCACGTGGGATCAGGCAGAAATCCTCTTTCCTCAGGGCAGTTAGGCAGAGCTTTGGGAGGGATTTGCGCTTCCTTCGGCCAGCTCCTGGCCAGGCTGCGGCATTTGGGACAGCCAGGACAAGCAGCACTTTTTAAGGTGCAAAGGACAGGCAGGAGCTGCCCTGCTCCTGCTCTTCCCCCTCTCCTTAGGGCAGGGACACATTATACCAAATACTGATTTTCCTACCCCACCTAAATGCACAGTCCATTGCTGGCATCACTCTCACAAAGTCTCTGAGATAAGGCCTCTATCAGTAACTGGTAAATTACTGAGGAATTTTAGGAGTTTCCAGCAGAGCTCTGGCAGAAGTGCACACTGAGAAAAAACATGGTCTAGTGTGGGCAATGGGCCTGCGAAACCTGAGTCTGGGAGAGGATTTAAGAGCCAGTGACAGCATAAAAATAATTGTATTTTAGTTAATTTTACCAGAAAATGCTCTTTAAATCCAATTTACATAAAAATGACAAGCACTGAACAACTACAGAAAAAAAGATTATTCCAATTTGCAAGCGTGTGCAATCCTGTTTTGGCAAGTTGCAGCTAATAACCTTGGCTGTAAATACAAACCTAGGAGATATTTCCCTTGCTCTGGAAATAAACCCACAAGGCTTTAAATATCACCATTGGACAACTGCAAATTAGCATTTTAAATGTATTTTTTCTATTCCCATCATGGAAATTCCCTTTCCTGGGGTTCAGGGTTTGTGTGTTCCAAGGAAATGTGTTGCTGCTTAATCACGAAATGTAAGGAAACCATAATCTAGTCTATTTCCAGTGTCTGTGGGAAGTTCTTATAATTCTGGCTAAGCCGAAGACGTTTTCCATGATGGACAAAGTTCTGCCCATCAGCGGGAATGGAAATGAAGGAAATACATTTTGTGGATCACACTGTCCATGATTTTTAGTGATTTCCAGAGGAAACACTTCAGGAAGGAGCCTTGTACAACTGTGCAATGGTACAGTACCAACATTATGCACAGTAATTAATAAAGCAAGCAATAATTAAGTGCAGCTCTGTAGCTAACACTGAAGTTTCTATCAAAAGCAGACGAATTTAATCTTTTTATCAGTATATTTTTAAGGACCCCCTCTACAGAGAATCTCTGTTTTGAACATAATCTGGAGCCAAACACTGTCGTGTTCTCAGAGCTGCAGATACCATTATTCATCACAGGAATCTAAATATCCATCCACAAGCACACAAAAAACCTTCCCCAAGCCCAGCTCCTCACTCCACTTCTTGGTAATGCCTTAATATCAGAGCAAATAGCAGAGAAGTGAGATGGAAACACTCAAGAGGGATTACATAAAACTATATGGAGATATTCCCATTTAAATCCTGGATCAGCTCATCCCCCCATGCCCAGTTAGGAGCAGTGCCGCCAAAGTGCTCTGGGAGTGTCTCTGCTGGGTCTCAGGATCAGATCCAAATGCCAGCACGTAGTTTAACATCCCTTTGCAAATGAGGAAAAGGAACACAGCCCCTTACAAAGCTGAGCCATGCAAAAGGGCTCCTCTTTCAATGAGGGAGTCACTGAAAAATGACTCTGGGAGCATTACTGGAGTATTATTGACTAGAACCTTTAGGCTATTAAACTCGCTTTTTCATTGAAAACTGTGATTCATCTGAATGAAAGGAACTCTGCCATGAATCCTATCTGCACGTCTCTGAGCAGGTGTCTTTGACTGGCTCCAAGTGCCACCTTAAATCTGGCAGAAAAAGTCCCCATTTCTCACGGTGCTTATTCCATCCATCATCCCAAAGCAGGCAAAGGAATACAAACTTCCAGCTTCTCTGGGAGCAGGGAAGCAGCAAGACAGGAAGTTTAGACTTTCTTCTCCTCAGAGATATCCATATTTTAAAAAACTAGGTGTCAAAAATGCTTCAAGGTTAGAAAAACTGCTTCATTCCAATAAAGATACCCTGAAATACATCTAATTGCAGATAATACAGGTAAAGAGTTAATGCTCATGGCTGGGTTTCAACACATTCGGTTCTCTTACAGCACCTGCTGCTGAAGATCTCAGAGCAATTTGTGAACATTCATCAGCTCAGGCTCATGATTATTCAGGCAGTTTGTTTTTGCACAGCCTGGTAAACAGGGCTGTGAGAACACGTCAGACTCCTCCAGGGGCGGTGGGAGATGAGCCACAGCTTTGTGTTCCTTTGACCCCTGGAATGGGATTTTTCTGTCTGTTCTTTCATCCAGAGGGGCACAGAAAGCAGCACCAGGAAAGGAAGCAGACTGGTCCCAGTACTGAGCAAATGTTTTAGTCCAGCCATGACCAGTCAGAATCCGTTCCCTTCCCTGTGCCCTTTCCTTGCTGTGGGCACCGTGTCCTGGAACCAGCTGACTCTTTCAGTGGCCGCTGAAAGGCTGTAGAAAGATCTGGCTCCTTGGGACTACAGAGTCTGGCTGGAGCGTGCCCAAAGCCAGGCCGCTCTGTCACACTTGGCAGGCTGGGCATGTCCCACACGATGCCAGCTGAAAACCGGAGCGGAGCAGTTCACACCCTCACGGAGCTTTTCTTATCCAACCCCTCCACATTCTGCAGTGATCAAATTTTCTTACGTGCCAAAGGCTGAAACGGGGTTATGTCTGGAGCTGATGATCTAATCCAACTATTTTTAATCAGTGTAGCTCAACTGCCACGAGAGGGAGGATGCAATGACCCTGTGCCACGACTGCACTGAGGGTGGTACCAGGTCACTCCCTGGCCAGGCAGATCTGTGACCCCAGGACAGAGCCCCCAGCCTGAGGAATTCACAGCTAAAACAGAGAAACACAGTCCGAAATCACAAACAGAACTGAGAGTGGAGTCCAGCAGGAGCTGTAAGTGTGAAGGATGAATGCCCCAAGTCCCAGCTGCTGCCTGCCTTTATCAGCACTGAAAACTCTGCCGTGGCCAGGGCAGGGGCAGAAAAGCTGAGGTGAAGCTCATAAATCCACTGTTTGTTCCTCTCCCCTTCAGTGACTCCATGACATTATCTTGTCATTCTTGTGAAGGTTTCAAGGCGAAGTTTTTGAACAACAAAGCTTTGCCACGGCCCTGCTGCTGGGAAGGGCCACACCAACGTCTGCCGTGCACTCCTTGAGTGAAATTCAACTTTCGTTTACACGGTTTGTCCTCAAAACCAGCAGTCAGCTGCAACGCTCAGCCATAGCTGCCTTATTAAATATGAAGCTTTTATTTTAAACACAGTACATTTTGTAACAGGAAAATCAATATAGAGTAACCCAGAGTACAGCAGACAACAGCTGCGGGATGTAATCTGACGACAGAAAGTTGAGAACAGGATTTTGGCAGTTTTATGTTCAGCAAATCTCTCACTTTCTGTTTTTCATGGCACTGAGTTCCAAAGATCTGAGATTTCTCCCCAAAACTTCACAAGATGAAGAAACCAAGAAACCACTGCTTTCAACATTAAACGCTATTATCTAAAAAATAAAGCAGCTGTTACTTATATTTTGCTTTATAGGCTACTGTAAGAGGATGACTCTTCCCTGAGCTATGATGAGTTAACAACAGCCTCAGTGACCTCAGAGCCCTGAGCAAAGACTCAGGAAGATACTTCAGCATCAAGAGTACTAAAGGTAAAGTATTTCCTAAAGTAAATCCTTTCCTCTGCCTTCCCTTGGGCTGTGGGTCGGGGTGCTCAGCTCTGCTCAGGGCTGGGATTCAAAATAAACTGTGCTTGGAAAAGCTACAGAGGTGGAAAAGAGGAGGTGAAGCCACAGATGTGCCCGGTACAGGAGCACAGAACAACATCAAGATTTTGCTGATCTGTTACAATTTTATTTTATTAACAGAATTTTTACAGTTAGAAACAAACTTTCTGCCATCACTGAATATTGAATGGTAATACTGAATAATGAACAGTACAAATAAACCAGGGATTTTTGGAACCAAGCTACTTGTCCTTAGGAGATGATTAGCTCTCTAAGATGATATGTGACTCACAAAATAAACTCCAATGTATTTCCTTAACGGGCAAAAGCGTAACAGATCATTTTGTCCCGAAATTGCTTTTTTCACCACGTCCCGCCAAGGATATTTTTTCTCAGATAATGCAGCTGTTTTTTTACAGGTTTGCACTGCAGGTTCCTGTGGCAAACGCTGAGTTAAGATCGCGATGTTCCCCCGGTGTCGCCCGGCCGGCATTGCCCTCTAGTGCTGTCCCCTCGCTGCTGTCCCCTCTCTCACTGCTGTCCCCTCACTTCTGTCCCCACTGCTGTCCCCTCACTCACTGCTGTCCCCTCACTGCTGTCCCCTCACTGCTGTCCCCTCACTCACTGCTGTCCCCGCACTGCTGTCCCCTCACTGCTGTCCCCACTGCTG